>LPNX010248482.1:70276-257191 GCA_001517045.1 Pseudotsuga menziesii
CAATTCAAAACTTGTTATATGCTTGCTTGGGGCGGCCCCTTTGGGTCTTAAATTTGTCTTACGAACATAGTATAAACATTAGAACCTTTACTTAGCCACCCCAAGTGACTATAGTCACTTTTCCAAAATTTGGCTCTCTAATTAAATGCCCAATTTCCTGATTTCCATGACTGACCTAAGCAAAGGTGACCAAAACCATAGTAATGCTTGTCCGAATGACTTCAAACTTGGCCTAAGGGTGTAGGGGTTCTCGTCTTGAGTACCCATACCCCTATACAACATTAAAAAAGACCAAGTAACCCTCTTTTACATTACAACAAATTGTCTTGAGTGACAATTTTTAATGACCAAAAATTAAAAAAACCTATGCAAAACTTAATGGAATTCCACAAGACTCTGGATAATGTCTAGCATGGTAATATAGAACATTCCTAGGCCCCAATCACCCCATGGACTCGATCACTAGAACACCTTTCACCACTTTGGAGGTAATTTAGAGTGAAAAACTCAAATAATTAAAATCTCTAAAAAGAAATTTTAATTATCCAAGTGAAAAAACACTCGATGAAAGGACTTCCCTAATGAGTAAGTCTTAGGTGATCAAGTTACAAAAAAATAGACATTCATGCTGACATATCCTTACAAAATCTCCCGTAGGAGGCGGAAATTTCATAGAGAGAAGAGAAGAAGAGATGCCTCGCTTGATATAATCATTAAGTATTTCATTCTTATCTTCAAAAGGCACATCCAACATGTGCATGGTACATCATTGTCCACCTAGTTGGTTTTGGTGGTCAACACAATCTATGTGGGAAAAGAATGATAGGTGGGATAAGCAAACTGAAATACCACCTTGCACAAATAGCAAGGCATGATGTGTAATGTCCATTTCCGAATAGTCACCACAAGCAATTCATTAGCCTATCCAATTCCCGTAGGATATAGTTGACGAAAAAGGGAATTAATTAAATATTAATGTCACCTAGGCTAAAAAGACTTTACAAAGTGACATTAGTAATTAATTTATCTAAAGTGACTTTATAAAAGTCACTTTATGATAAATTGTGCGGAAAGGAAAAGTTAAGTCCTAAAGGGCTCAATTTAAAATTAAAAAGTGAAATGAAGGATTTTTCTCCATAAAGTCACTTTATTAAATTTTAAATGGAGAAAAGCCAAGGAAAGTTGAAAAGTCACTAAAAGAGGGAGAGTGAAATTACAAAAGGGGAAATGAGAGCTCATTCTCTCATTCTTGTCAATTGTATTTTTGAAACAAAGAGCTCTTGAGCTTCTTGGATTTCTCTTGGACGAAACCCTAAGAGAGAGGGACTGATTTCAGTGGTGAGACTATCCACTCTAGTCAGCAAAGGGAGAAGATCACATAGGTTTTTTCATTGCACTTCATGGCCATTACTTATTTTCAAGTAGTTTCCTCAGAATTGCATATATGACAGAGTTTCAGTGGAAGAGACGACTCAGTTTTTCTTAGTTGGGGCGACTTCATTTATGGAGAGAGGCACATCATATTAAAAGGAGATTCCCATCTTGCTTCCACCACAAGAGGGGGCATTTACCCTAAGAGGAAATCACTACTAAACAGGGGCACATTCAGACATCTCTTGGCCACCATATGTTAAGTTACGAAGGATCTTTCATTCTCATTGGGACAAGAGAGGGACACGATATTGTCTGTGAAAGATTAAGAAAGGTACACTAGCTGAGTGAGGGACTCTATCATCTTGGTGAGGGTGAATTTAGTAGTGTTCCACGGGGACTCACCACCCAAGGTCGGGAGTTCACCCCCCTCGCTCCCCACGCCTCGGGGGCTGCTTCCGAAATGTCTCCCCATATCCCCAATTTGGCAAACTTGAGGAAATGCATGGGGGAGCTTGTCCCCCTGTTTTAAAGCGGGCACCGGTGAAATGGGCAGCTCCTAGGGGCTCCGATAGTAATGGTAATGTTAAATTCTTAAAGTAAAAGTGGTCTTTTACTTAAATTTTTAACATTACCATTAATTGTTTCAAGATGTTTGAGAGTGGTTCCAACCTCATCTGAGTTCATATGCAAAAAGTAGAATTTTAGATCCCATTCAGAATTCAACAGACTTAACAGTTTTTCAGGATTTCAGGATTGCAACGTTTCCACTGGATTTTATAATGTATGAGGTTAAGGGATTGTCATTTAATCAAGCACATCAACCTCTCTGAGTCCATTGGTGTAGTTGGTTTTCAATTTCAGGAAGGCACATGACATATATGGGTCTTTTGGGCTATATAGCAGAGCTGCCCTAGGGAAAATGAAAATAAAACAGTTTGCAGTTATTGAGGAGATCTCTTGGAACGCTGGAGTGGATTTGTGGGGTGCAACTAGGCGTTTGTACCATATACCTGGGGTTCCAGACACATTGATGCAATTACGTTTTTGCGTAGACTCCTCTCGGGTGAGATATTAGTTGTTTTATGTTCCCAATGCAACATTTTAATAATTAAAAATGGCTAATGAGAGAATTGATTTGGGTAATTGAGGCAAAGGATTGGCATGGAATTGGTCTGAGACAGAGTATTTGGGTCATCTTCATCATCCCGCATCAACTCCATTTCATTCGAGGTCCACATGTCCTTGGTTTATGCATTTTGAAGATATTTTGATGTATTTTGAGGGAGATCCCCTAGTGATTTTTATCACTCTTTTATACTATTTTCCACCACACATTGTTATTGTGCCATGGGGCCATGCTAGTGAAGGATAACATAACCTCCTAGCCCCACCATGTGCTACTTTATGATCATTAGTCATATTTTATGTGGTGCACCCCTCATCGGGCATTTCTAGTGATGCGACCCCTTATATTTTTTAAGTCGATCCATGTGAGATGTATCCGTCTAATCTTAGTTGTAGATTAGAATGATTTTATCTTATGATCTTGACCCTTGATCTTTTTGGATCTAGGTATTATATACTTGAGAGATCTATATATTGAAATGCTCTCTCATTTGTAAAGGGACTTTTGGCTCTGAGAATATTGAATACAAGAAAACTTTTGCAGAAACTCTTGGAAGCTTTGTCAATGTACTTGGATGTGATTGTTATGCCTCTTGCTTGGACATTTCAGTAGATTTTGCATGCAAACAACTATTTTTCTAGAAGGTCGTATTGATCTTTCGCAGGGTAGCGAATTGCTTGGAGGAGATTACTAAGGCATCTTGCATCATCTTCCGGACAAATCGTTCATCTTCAAGGAGTTTTCAATTGTTACTTTGTGCATTGGAGATTTATTTGTTAATGAAGTATGTAGCTTATCTTTTTCATCTGTAAACAAATCTCATTCGTAGTTTGATTTTGCAAGTGGAGAAGAGGGGGCACACTTCCTTCATTGGGCTTTTTTCTTCATGTTTCATGCTGGATCTTGCTCGGAATTGTAACCAAGTGGAAGGATCATCGACATCTAGGGCGACCACAAGTATTTTCAAGTACGATCTGCAAGGTTAGTATTGTTTTTCAAGTTTTTATCCATTGGTCCATTCAAACCCTCTTTTTTAAGACCCTCATTTTGTAGATCTGATAGATCCGATGAGTTTTTGATGACAGCTATCAAAACCCACTTGGAGATTAATGAATAAACACTAGATCTCAAGTTTCACATTTATCAGACTCCATTTGCCCTGGGATCTAGCACTAGTCACTCTAGGTGGGGGCGCCCCTCTTGGGTGGGTGGCCATTTCTTCAGATCTATCAGATGGGTATGCTTGGACTCGCCTCAAAATCATAGATCTAACCTTCAAGCACCCTGATCTAGTCATCTCATGCCCTGATCTGCTCTTTTGGGTCCACTTTGTCCACTTATGCAAAAACCCTAGGTGGGTCCCTTTAGGGTTTTAATTCATTTGGCTAGATCTCCCTAAATCTATTTCCTTAACTTATTTGTGGTACAATCTCATCCAAGTTGGGTTATTTACTATCTTTACTAAGCCTCCCCAACCTGGCCCTAATCTCTATACCACTCTAATTTGATAGATCTAGTCTTATCCACTCATTATCTCTCATTTCTTATACATTGTCAAACCCTAGGAGTGTCTTGAGTAGGTTCGCTAGCCTCTTAGGCTAGTAGGGTCTCCCCCTTGGTCATTCTCCGGATTGATCTAAAGTGACAAGA
The DNA here is from genome assembly GCA_001517045.1 of Pseudotsuga menziesii. Classification (NCBI taxonomy): domain Eukaryota; kingdom Viridiplantae; phylum Streptophyta; class Pinopsida; order Pinales; family Pinaceae; genus Pseudotsuga; species Pseudotsuga menziesii. The sequence goes on from LPNX010248482.1 coordinate 74,427, forward strand.
GCCCGTCCGGTGTGACAACTACCCTTTATCCATAGTGGACGAGGCCCTTGCGGTATCATCGGTTAGCTACCTCACCTCTACCGCCCCGGATGGGATACCCTTAGTGGGTAACTACACTTTGTGTGATAACGGTGCCATCTTGACAATATTTATTGAGGGAACTGTTGTCACATAAATTGTAGCTGGGCTACCATGATTCCAAAGCAGTCTTGAGCACATTCTTGAGCTGGTACTTTACTATGAAGTCAGTAGTTGATGAGCATCCAGATGACGATCACTCTTATATATTCATTGGACCCATGTAATGTCCCTTTCTGGATGGCCTTCCAAGATGCGACTCACTAGTCTATCCAATTCTCGTAGGCTATAGTCGGCGAAAAAGGGAATTTATCAATTATTAATGTCACCTAGGCTAAAAGAACTTTATAAAGTGACATTAGTAGTTAATTTATTTATAAAGTGAGCGGGAAGTAGAAGTAAGTCATAAAGTACTCACTTTGAAATTAAAAAGTGAATGGGGATCAATTTCTCATAAAAGTCACTTTTTAAATTTTTTAATGAGAGAAAAGGTCAAGAGAAGTTGAAAAGTCACAAGGGATGCAAAAGTGAAATTATAAAAAAGGATATGAGAAGCTCATTCTCTCATTCTTGTGTATTGCATTTTCGAAACTAAGAGCTCTTGAGCTTCTAAGCTTCTCTTGGAGGAAACCCTAAGAGGAGGAGAATAGCTTCGGTGGTGAGACAAACCCACCCTAGCTATTGGAGAGGGAGAATCTCTCAGGTTCTCCACTGTTTTCAATGACGATGACTAATCACTTCTTATTTGCAGATATTCTCAAGCAGTTGCAAGCAATTATTCTGAGTAAATGGAACTCGTGGGCACACTAGAGAGGTTGTGGAGGTAAGAGAAAAGCATATTTATTATTACAGGACTTGCTCACTGCATCGAAAGGACGTATACGGACATTCTGGGCCATTTTCATCTATTTGGGCCTAGTTGTATTGAATCTGGACCATCTGAGCCGACTTGCATTCTTTCTGGGCCATTTTCATCTATTTAGGCCGACTTGTATCCTTTCTAGGCCATACTCTTACGGTTGGGCCGACTTGTCATAGTTTTGGGCCATGTTTGTCTACTAGGGCTGACTTATCCATTTCTGGGCAGCATTTTTTTATCTTGTGAAGGAACCACACCTACAATAGTCCATTCTTCCACTACACACCAGCTATTTGCTTGAGGAGAAGTCGTGGAGTTACATGTAGAAAGCAAGCAACAAATACATCTCCTCAAACATCTGTCTCTCACTTTCAGGCATGTACACTTTTTATTTAAATTAAATGTTCAAATCTAATGTGTTTATTTTTTTTTAAGTCAGTCTATGGGTGTTGCTTAGTTTGGTTATGCAAGCTTAATATTTAATATATGTCACACACACCTATGGTGCGAGGGAATGTATTAAAACCCATCAAAAATCAAACCATCATTTTCCAACTCAATGAGCAGCTACAACAGTGAAAGAATATTAGATGGGATTTCATGCCCAAGTGTGTTCTCAATTCAATACAGTAGCTTGGTGAGTAATTCAAAAAGTTTTCAACCAAAGTATTTGACAAACATTCCAACCAAGTCGAAAGACATAGTGATTGGATTTACTTTATAGCTAGCCTCATGAATTTCCTTAAAAAGGGTGTGGGAAATTACCTTCAGTTCTTCTTAGAGAGTAGTCAATGGGTCAGACGAGCTAATATTTTTGGGTCAACTTTGAGTAGGGACATTAGAGTGTGTATCAAAGCCATAAGATCTGCCAACCTATGACTTAATGAAAATTTTATGAATCCGGAAGGTACAAAACACTCCACATACAGAAGGAGAAGACCGGGTGAACATAGACGCATTTTTCAATCACAATATAGGGAAGGACTAGTTGAATCAAAGGAAGAGGAATTTTTGGAAGAAGAGAAGCCTGAGTTTGCAAGAGAAGAAATGGGTGATAGGAATGATCCGCTTGGGGGTAGTGAGCATGGGTAGTGAGCCTGGGTTGTTTGGAGGCAGTGGTTATCACATATATAGTAGCCGGGCTACCATATTCTATTTTTCAGATTTCAATACATTTTTTAGCCAGTTCCCCTATATATGAGATCCTGAGATGAGCATCTATGATGGATCATGATTTGATTGATGGACTATAGCACTATCCCATGCCATGACTGAGTCTTAGGACACTCATATTTGGAGACTGATGTAGTCATTTTATTTATTTACAAAGTAGTTATTGGTGCCCAGAGTTGTATCAGTGTTTTCTCATTGGATTGATGTTGGTTCAGATGGATTATTTACATGTTTATGATCAGCTTATATTATCGTGTGTTATGGTTATCATTTTCTCTTATACTAATTCGTGTGACATGTATTAGCATTTAGTGTCATGATCTGGCGGTCATATAAATATGTGGACTTGGATGTATTGATATTATGTATTGATGTCCCTACTTAGACCTGGAAGTTCTTGATCTATACTCATTGGTTTTACCTTCCTTAGGGAGAATAGAGGTAGTCATTCTCACCATACTTTGGCTTGGTAGTGTTGGATTCATTATTCATTGTCTCCACCCATCCATTACCTTCCAGTTATGTTCTCAACCCAACCTACTACTTGACTTATGGCATGGAGGACCTTTACCCATTAGAGCCTTTGTTGGACAAAGCCTCCCTGTTATTTGTGTCTCGGCTCTGAGTTGCCTAGGTTGTGTTGGCTAACCTGAAACAAGTAGCGCTGCCATCAATACAATGTATTTCGAAATAAAATGAATATCTTATGAAAAAGCCCATTCATGAAACTTAGTGTTTCTAAACATACATGAATGCAAGGCTAGCCTAATGAAATTGGATTTGAAGTACCATTAAAAGAATATCTTAAAACATCCATGAAAAGTAGTGTTTTTCAACATACATGAATGCATAATGCCTAAATAATAAAATCCGTGTAATAAAGACATGGACCAAGGCTATGGAAAATCAAAGGCCCAAAAAAGCAATGGTTCCTCAAAGTTATGTCTAAGGATTGTTGTCCTACTTGTATTGGTTTGGATTGTGAGCATTTGTCAAGGTGAATAAGCCCTCTGAAGTAGCTCACCCATTTGTGAGACACCGCCATCCCCTGTGTTGTTGCTTGTCCATCATATGCTAGAGTGAGTATTCCCTTTCCATATTCGAAGTGTCACAATGTCAAGTTGGTGGTCATCCTTTGCCCTAGCCTTGTGAATTTTAGCCCTCACCCTTCACTAGCAAATTGATTACAACTATGAAGTGAGTATGATCTTGAAAGTCTGGTCCGAGTTATGATTAATAAATGAAAACCTATATATTTGGTTGATAGACCGCCAGTGAAGTGATTGCTACTTGTTATAATTGTTACTTAAATGATTTGTAGAGCATATCTTAGCCTTTGAACACTTGCAGCATATGGATGCTAGCCTGAGTTATATTTTTGGTTATATGGTCATTTACAGATTATTATTTTGTCTATCTAGATGTTGTAGATGATCATGCAGAGACCTGGAGGGGGTATGAGTATACACCTTAGATGGATTTGGACTCTCTAAGTCCAGTGAGACAGCTTGTTTCAAGTTCCGGGCAGTTGTAGATATGATTAGGCTCAGTTTACCCTTTTGGTGCAGTTCTACTATACTAGATGGTCTGTCTGAGCAGGGAGATGATCTTTTTGGATCTCCTAGGGTGATGTATGAGGAAGGGGGTGTCCAACCACTTGATTGTACCATATTACCCCCCTCCCAGAGAGCCTAGTGGGCTCAGTTGGATAACACAGGCACCCGAGGAGGAAGTTTCTAGCATATCACGTTTCCCGAGGCAGATAAAAAATAATTAAAATGGCTACTAAAGAATTCGATTTGGGCTACTGAGGCAAGAAAATGGCATGGGATGAGTTCTGATGATGAGGGTGATGTCTTCCACTTCTTCTCCAGCAGTTGCAGCACTTGGATGGGCCCACATCTATTTTTTGGGCATATTATATTATTTTCTGGAGCTTTTGGAGGCTCACAATTTCCTTGAGGCACAATTTCACAATTAAAAAATTATATTATTTTTATTGTGCCATGGGGACACCCAAAGGGAGTTAGTTAACACTCCTTGGACCCACCATGTGCTTCATTTATTTTTTGTTGAGTGGGATCCCCTCTCCTAGGGTGATTTAGTCCACTTTTATATTATATTATTGTATTGATCCATGTATTGTATGTTGAGCTCATCTCAACCATTGATTAGAACATTTGTATCTTTTAATCTTAGCCACCCATTTGAAAAGTGGTTAAGATTTTGGTTCTCTCATTTCTATTTAAAGGAGAGAGCTTTTCATTTGTAAGGAGTCTTTGGCTCTTGGATCTCGATAATAAAAAAACTTTTATTGTGAAAATTTTTGGATCTCCTTTGCATCTGGTGTTCTTAGATGGTGATTGGAAAATCTTTTGCTTCCTAGCATTTGGGTATTTGTTGTGAGATCTATATATTTTTTCGGGAAACATTGTCTTGTCTACAGGAGGGTGACTTCAACTAGGGCGTTTTTGCAGGGCTTCCTCAACTCGCTTGGCTTGGATGCGTTTTGTATCAGGGGGTTTTCATTAACATCAATGCAATCTATGATTTCATCTTGCTATTTTTCTGTAGCATATGTTTTTTCTCATGATGCAGCAAATCTGATATGGTTGACATTTGTTATGCAGGAAAGAGGGCGCATTAGCTTCTTGAGGCAAAACGTTGGGCATAGAACTCACTCAAATTTTCTCAAATTGATCGGGATAGCAGGGATCATCATCATTAAGGCATCTACAAGGTTTTCCAGGTAAGATCTGCAGGTTAGTACTTCTCTTCCAGATCTCAATCCATTGGCACATGTATTTCCGTTTTCATCTTAAAACCCTAAACATTAAAAAACCAAAAAATATTATGGCTCAATCCGCTTGAGTTCTCGGCAAACCATTTATGGCTTTTCTAGATCAGGTCATGCCCTAAGTGGGTCTTCCTCAACGTTGAGCTAGAAGTGACTCTGTTGCCCTAGATCTGAAAAACACTGATCTTAAAACCATAGCGCTACCTTCCATGTTGCCCTCTTTTCTCGAAATTTTATCTTTTTCGGCAAAACCACTTTTTGGGTTTGTAGATCGGGTCTAAACCCAGGTGGGTCTTCTTCAACGCTGGGCAGAAAATTACTCCATTGCCCTAGATCTGAAAGGCACTGATCTCCAACCCTAGCGCTACCCCCTCTTTTGCCTTTTGCCCTCGCCTTTTGACCTTCTCCTATTGACTCAGGTGCCTTGACACTGTCATAGCTTCCTTCAAGTCTATCCCTTGGTACTAGATAACCCCAATCCCGTTCTCACCTGTTCTGCATTGGTCACTATTATCACATATATAGTAGTCGGGCTACCATATTCTATTTTTCAGATACAATACATTTTTCAGCCAGATCTCGTACATATGAGATGCTGAGATGAGCAGTTTTGATGGATCATTACTTTATTTGTGGACTATTGTAATCTCCCATGTCAGGGTTGAGTCTCAGGACACTCACATTTGGGGACTGATGTAGCCATTTAGTCATTTACAGAGCAGTTAGTGATGCCCAAATTTATATCAGTACTTTCTCATTGGACAAATGATGGTTCAGACGGATTATATGCATGATTATGACTCAGCTTTTATTATATTGTGTTATGGTTATCATTGCTCTTATACTCATCTTTGTGACATGTATTAACATGTACTGTCATGATCTGGCTATCATAATTATATGGACTTGGATGCATTTTGTATTATGTATTGATGTCCCTACTCAGACTTGGAAGTTCCTGATCTATACTCATTGGTTTTGCCCTCCTTTGGGAGAATAGAGGTAGTCATTCCCACCATTGTTTTTGGCTTGCTAGTGTTGGCTTCATCATTCACTGTCTCCACCCATCCGTTACCTTCCAGTTTTATTTTAACCCGACTTACTACTTAACTTGTGGCATGGAGGACATTTCCCCGCTAGAACCCTTGTTGGACAAGCCTCCCTGTTTATATTGTGTCTCAACTCTGAGTTCGTGACAGAACTTGCCTGTGGGGAGTTGGATTGTATGCCTAAATCATTCTGGTCGGTTGTCCCGATGTTTGGCACCGTGCAGAACTCCCCTTGGTCACTTGAGATGTTGTTGGCTATGTGCGCCCATGGAAAATAAAAAATGCTAAACTGTGTTTCTTAACATATCTAAAAAAGGGCAAGAGCAATGAAATACTAAAAATACCCCTTGAAGGGTATAAGAAAAGGTCCAAAAAGAGCAATGGTTAAATATATGCTATATCCAAATATTGCTGACCTTATAAATTTGAATATGCCCCGGATGAAAGCTGCGATTAGCTGTGCTTTTAAGCATTAGTGAAGTCCCAAAGGGTCATATAGGCCAAAAACGCCATGGAAATAAAATTGATGGTCCTAATGAACTTGGATCAAACTTGATGTAGACATGGTGCCTAAGTTGAATAAGCACTCTCTGAACAACTCAACCATTTGTGAGGCACTGCCATTCCCTGTGTTGTTGTTTGTCCGACATGTGGTTATAGTGAGTATTCCCCTTCCATATCCAAAGTGTCATGATGTTAAGGAAGAAGTCACCCTTTGCCCTAGCCTTATCAATTTCAGCCTTCACCCTTCACTAGCAAATTGATTACAACTACGAAGTGAGTATAGTCCTGAAAGTCTAGTCTGAATAATAATAAATAAAAACCCTACATATGTATTTGGTCGATGTATCGCCAGTGAAATGACTGCTACTTATTGTGATTGTTGCTTACATGATTTGTAGAGCGTGTCTTAGCCTTATAGCGCTTGCAGCAGATGGATGATAGTCAGAGTTATATTATTGGTATCTAGTCATTTACAGATGATTATATTGTCTATTGGATGTTGTTGATGATCAGGCAGAGACCTGGAAAGGGTATGAGCATACACCCTAGATGGATTTGGACTCTCTGAGTCTAATGAGGCAGCTTATTTTCAGTTCCAGGCACTGGCAGGGATGATCAGGCTCATTTTACCTTTCTGATGCAGTTTTGCTTCACAGGATGATGTGTCTGAGCAGGGAGATGTTTTATCTGGATCTCCTAGGGCGTTGTATGGGGCATAGGGGGTGCAGCCACTTGATTGTACCATAGTATCCCATCCTAGAAAGCCTAGTGGGCTCAGTTGGATAACACAGACACCCTAGGAGGCTGTTTTGGCAGGTTCACATTTCCCGAGGCAGATTAAAAAATGATTAAATGGCTACTGAAGAAATCAATTTGGGCAACTGAGGCAAAAAGAAATGACATGGGATGAGTCATGATAATGAGAGTGATGTCCTCCGCACCTTCTCTAGCAGTTGCAGCACCTAATTGGGCCGACTCCTATTTTTTGGGTATTTTTATATTATTTTCTGGAGCTTTTTGGGAGGCTCATGATTTCCTAAAGGAGGCACAAAGTCAAAGAATTAAAATATTATATTATTTTATTGTGCCATGGGGCACCCAGAGGGAGTTACTTAACACTCCATGGACCCACCATGTGCTTCATTTATTTCTTGTTGAGTGGGGTACCCTCTTTATGGGTGATCTAGTTCACTTTGGTACTTTATGGTTATATTGATCCATGTATTGTATGTTGAGCTCATCTCAACCATTGATTAGAACATTTTATCTTTTAATCTTAGCCACTCGTTTTGAAAGTGGTTAGGATTTTGGTTCTCTCATTTCTATTTAAAAGAGAGAGCTTCTCATTTGCAAAGGGTCTTTGGCTCTTCGATCTGATTAATAGAAAGATTTTTTTGTGGATATTTTCTGGATCTACTTTGCATCTAATGTTCTTCGATGGTGATTGGAAAGTCTCTTGCTTCCTAGCATTCGAAATATTTTGTCATATCTAGATCTTTTTTCGGGATCTTTGTCTTGTCTACAGGAGGGCATTTTCAGTTGGAGTGTTTTTGCAGGGGGGCCTCAACTCGCTCGGATTGTTTTCGTCTTGTATTAGGGGGTTTTCTTTAGCTTCATTGTGATCTATAATTACTTCTTGTTACTTTTTTGTAGATCTAGCATTTTCTTTCATGATACAACAAATCTGATATTGTTGACGTTTGCTTATACAAGATAGCCAGGTGCATTGGTCACTTGGAGCATAATGTTGGTCTTAGAACTCACTCATATCTTCCAGAATTGATCGAGATGGCAGGGATCATCATCATCAAGGCATCTACAAGCATTTCCAGGTAAGATCTAACAGGTAAGTCTCTTCTCTTTCATATCTCAATCCATTGTACCTGGTTTTCTTCAATTTTTCTGAAAACTCCTAAAAAATAAAAATCCAAAAAATATTTAATCGAAGAACCGCTTGATATTTGAGCAAACCATTTCTGGGTTTTGTAGATCGGGCATCCCCCTCACTGAATCATCCTCAACGTTGTCCTTATTTTGACTGGTTTTCCCTAGATCTGACTTTCTGACTCCTCAAACCCCAGCGCCCCACTGAAAATTTGACTTTTTCCAGAGTTGACTTTTTCTGGAAAATAATCACATGGGTTTGTAGATCAGGTCTTCCTCATTCCAGAACACCCCCAACGCTGAGCTAGTTCCTGCCAGGTAGCCCTAGATCTGAAAAACTGACTTTCAGCTGCCTAGCTTCCCTCATCAGATTTTGACTTTTCCAGATCTGATTTTTCCTGAAATTTTCTGACTTGGGTTTGTAGATCGAGCCTTCCTAATCTCATTTCCACTCCAACGCTGAGTTGATAATCTCCTAGTGTCTCTAGATCTGCAAATCTACCTCTCCAAACCCTAGCGCTAGCCCTCCTACTATTGATTTCCCTGTAACCTGAATCTTTCGGGCCAAATCCTTTTCTGGGTCCATAGATCAGGGCATATCCCAGGTGGGTTCACTTTAACGTTGTGCAAATACCGACTCCATTACCCAAGGGTGAACAAGCACTGATCTCCAAGCATAGCGCTAGCCCTATCTTGAACTCTTTCCCCCGAAAGTTGACTGTTCTTTGATAACTCAGGTAACTTGACCTCTTCATATGTATCACTGAGTCTATCTCTTTGGTACTAGATAGTCCCAACTTTGTCCTTAGTCACCTTGTCTCAGTTACGTTTCCCAAGACAACGGTTATATTCATCAGTTGTTAGTACCTAAACCCTAGATCTAGTATTACCCCTATAGGTCACTTTGGATCAACCCTCATAAGACTGAAACCCTCATCCAAATCCCAAGTCCACTTAGTATTATCATCCATAGATCTAGAGTTTCCAATTACCTTACACCTTACCTACCTCAAGCCATACTTGATCTGATCTGGTGTCTATGTCTGATCTCTCCTGTCGGGAGTAGATTTGGGTCTCCCCCGTTGTTGTCTTGGACTTGGATAACATAAAGCGAAGACTGCCTTGATTGGCGTGACAACCATCCATTTGGGAGTCTACGCAGTCTTGGTTCCACCTCCTTAGTTGCTTGCCCCTCTACCATCCATCCTGGATCCACCTCACACAGGCATCTACAAGGGACGTAGAGGCCTACCTTGGTTCAACATACCTCACCTTTCCCTACGACATATCTCTTATTGGTGAATTACTTATGTGGTTCACCTGGCAACTCCACGCTGCGACTCCACTGAGGACCGTATCCAACGTATTAATCTTAAGTTCCTAGAACGTCCTATAAACCCTGAAGGAATCCCTGTAACTTACGCAAGGAAAAACAAACAAGTATCAGGCCCCGCTGTCTTCATAAGTCATCCTTTGGGATCCCCTTCAACCTCATCTAGACCGATGGCCGGAACAAACACTAGTGGAAATCGAAATGCTCCTCCTCCACACAACCCTAGGATTTTTGGAAGGAAGCCCAAGGCATCTCCTTTAAATTTCTCCCTAATCCAAGGGCCCCCGCATGACATGCCTGAGAAATATTTCGAAAAAGTTCCTAAGTTTGATGGAGTGTCAGCTACCTCCATCGAAGACCACATTGACAAAGTCTGGGATCATATGGAAGCATATGGAGCTGTTGATGAAGATGTATTCATGAGAGGCCTTCTGCATTCTCTGGAAGGAGATGTGCAGAAGTGGTTTGGTAGATTACCTGCTTCACCCATCAATGGTTATGACAACTTCATCACAAAGCTTAACAATGATTGGTCTCATAGGTTGGATGGGAAATTCCTCTTGCATCAACTGTTTGACATAAAGAAGATGGAGAATGAAACAGTCCATGAGTTTAACCTGAGATTTGACAAGACTGTAGGAAATATCCCAGATGAAATTAGACCTAAGGACCAAGCAATTGTTATTCATTATCTGAATGCTTTTGGCGGTTGGTTGGGTTTCAACTTAAGGGATAAAAACCCAAATGACTTAAAGACTGCCCAATTCAATGCAAAAATGGCTGAGCAGCATGCGGCGTCTATGGGTAAACAAAACTTCCTCAATCATTATGCCCCATCCACTTCTAGATCAGACCCTAAGCTCCAAAAGCCTAAGGAACCTGTGAGTGAACCAAAAGAATCAAAGGACACGTTAGAAACCATGCAAGAGATGATGAAGCAACTGACTATCCTGACCAAGAGTGTCGCTAGTTTTCGCGATCGAGAGAGACAGAAATCCTTATGGCCCTAAGCCCTACTGGAATAACAATAGAGGTCCTGAGAGAGATCCTAATAGAAGACGGCCCAAGTATCCAGAGAATCCTGAGAAGAGAAATGTTAATTGGTGTGATGAGAATGATGAAGAGCCAACAAACACCATCCACCCTGATGACCAACCAAACAACATCAATTTCATGAATGATTTATCTTTTGATGATGGGTTTGGAAGAATTCTCCTAGAGGAAGAACCATGGGAGCAAGAAGAACAATATTGGGAGTAGGAAGAGGATTTTGTTGATGAGCCTCATCCTTCAGGTTGTGCAACAAACATCCCTGCAACGAAAAAGCAGCCACAGGTTAGAATCTATAGACGAAGAGTGGATCCCCAACCTTCTTTCTTTAACAAACGAAAAGCAATTAATGAAGATGAAAAGGATCCACCTGTTAACATACAATCTGCTATCTATGAGAGAAAGAACGGTGGTCACCCTCCCTTTTACCTAACCTTACACATTCAGAATATGCTCTTGCATAATTGCATGTTGGACTCTGGAGCAGCTATGAATGTAATGCCTTTGCATGTCATGAAGGAAATGGGATTGGGAGTGACTAGGCCTTATGGAAATGTTTGTGGCATAGACTCGAGGCGAGTGCCATCCTATGGCTTGATCAAAAACCTTAGAGCTGATCTGTTTGCATGCTCAGACATCTCCACTATGATGGATGTAGTTGTTATTGACTTGCCCCCAGCATATGGAATGCTTTTATCTAGAAAGTGGGCAGCTGGTTTAGGTGGATACCTCATGATGGATTTATCATATCTTTGTGTCCCAAACTCTAACGGTGCTCTGATTAGGATCAATAGGGAACCCTGCTATGAGAAACATTTGGAGACTTTTGAAGAAGGGATTAAAAACACATATGGGGAAGAATTGTTGAATAATGCTAAGGCTATTATTCTGGAAGATGAGAATGAAGTATGGGAATATAGGCATCCTAAAAACATGTTTATGGCAATGGAAGACTCTGACTCATCTTTTGAAGAAAATCCAACAGCTGAAATTGCCAGGATGATTAACTTGGAAATGCTTAGAGGTGAGTGCTCAAAAGAGTTAGAAGAATTGAGAAGAAGTGAAAATCAACTTCAAAGTCAAGATCAGAATCCTACAACTGGAGGTGATGAAACTGATAATGCCAGGCATACGGGAAGAATCCCTCGAAGAGTAAATGAATGGTTTGCTTTGATTGACCATAACAGAGAAAGGGAAAGCCAAGGGCTTGAACCGATTTACCCGTGGACAAATCATCCTAAGTTAGCTAGTGTAGTAGATATTGACGATGAAGTCGGTAGCTCCCGTGTTCCCGATATTGCTTGGTCATTTTCTCATTTATCTTTGGAAGATGGTAACCTGATTCAAGTCCATGATAACTCTCTGAGTTGGCAAGAGGATGCCTTAATAAATGATGCACCTGAAGGAGATTTAATCTTAACAATCTTGCTATCTTTCAAACTCCTTCAGCCACACCAAATAATGCCTTATCTGCCTATCCTCTCATCCCTAATTTTCTCCTCCCACCTGAGTCATCCAGCCTTCACAGTCATGATCTGTCTCACAGTCCTAGTTCTTCTGCATCACAGCCTGCAGTAGAACCAACCCAGCTAGAGGGTATGCATATTCATGTTCCTACAGGGGAAGGATCTAACCACAATACAGTTATATCCCATATGCCTCATCCTTTGGAAGAAGATAAAGACTTCTGGACTGTGGGAGAAACTGTCAAACATGTAATATCTCCTCATGATGATAAGCCTAGTACAAGTACCCAGGGGATAAGGAGAGAGATTAGAAAGATCCTAGTTGGCAGCATAGCTATTCCCATTGATGGTGGTCCACCCAGATTTGATGCAATTCCTTCCAGGAGAAACTCAAGGATTATCACCCCACAACCACGAAACCTCGTTGATGTCCATCCCATGCCTATACGGAGCATTGAAGTGGTCCCCGAATCAGTAAATAGGAATAGATTTCCCACCGAAAGTCAAGTCCTTATCCAGAACCACTTATTGCATTCCCGATCAGGGAAAGCTAATGACCTTTGGGTTGGACCTTTTTCCATAGACCGTTGCGTAGGTGACATATGTTTTCTTGTTACTAGTACTGGACAACAGATTTTGCTTCCTGTCAACCAGAAGGATTTGAGGGGATACATTCCCGCCCTCACTTAGCCTTCAATCCTCCTTTCCTAGTAGAGTAGATAGGACCTGAATAAGCTTTTCCCAGCGGTAGTGTAGAACTTTGCACCTTTGTTTGAAGCTCTTAGTGTAAATTTGATTTCTGCAAAATTAAAATCAAACTTTTATTGAAAGTTATGGTTATAGATTAGATTTATTTTCTGCTTTTCAGTTTCATGCATCTTTATTTTCAGTATTTTATATATTATCCACAAATTGTTCTGACGATCGGTCTGTGAGTTTGGTATAGCTCTGGACATGCAGCAAGTAGTCAGTGACATTCTTGGTAGCGGTTGTAGAGCTGGATGGATTGATCGAGGATGCGAGAAGCAAAGTGCGAGGACCAGAGATTCTGAGGTTCTCAAGCGCTCTTTTCAGTAGAGCACTTGTCCCAGCCAGATCCAGATGTTATCACATATATAGTAGCTGGGCTACCATATTCTAATTTTCAGATACGGTACATTTTTCAGCCAGATCACGTCCATATGAGATGCTGAGATGAGCAGTTTTAATGGATCATTACTTTATTTGTGGACTATTGTACTCTCCCATGTCAGGACTAAGTCTCAGGACACTCAGATTTGAGTACTGATGTAGCCATTTAGTCATTTACGGAGCAGTTAGTGATGCCCAGATTTATGTCAGTACTTTCTCATTCGACAGATGATGGTTCAGACGGATTATATGCATGATTATGTCTCAGCTTTTAATATGTTGTGTTATGGTTATCATTGCTCTTATACTCATCTTGGTGGCATGTATTAACATGTAGTGTCATGATTTGGCGGTCATAATTATATGGATTTGGATGTATTTTGTATTATGTATTGATGTCCCTACTTAGACTTGAAAATTCATGATCTATACTCATTGGTTTTGCCCTCCTTTGGGAGAATAGAGGTAGTCATTCCCACCATTGTTTTGGCTTGCTAGTGTTGGCTTCATCATTCACTGTCTCCACCCATCCGTTACCTTCCAGTTTTACTTTAACCCGGCTTACTACTTAACTTGTGGCATGGAGGACCTTTCCCCGCTAGAACCCTTGTTGGACAAGCATCCCTATTTATATTGTGTCCCGGCTATGAGTTGGTGACAGAACTTGCCTATGGTGAGTTGGATTGTATGCCTAAATCATTCTGGTCGGTTGTCCCGATGTTTGGCACTATGCAAAACTCCCCCTGGTCACTTGAGATGTTGTTGGCTAAAACTGAAAGCTCATGTACTACTTGTATTGGAAAATGTTTTATATGTGCCCATGAAAAATAAAAAATGCTAAACTGTGTTTCTTAACATATGTTTAAAAGGCAAGAGCAATGAAATGCTAAAAATACCCCTTGAAGGGTATAAGAAAAGGTCCAAAAAGAGCAATGGTTAAATATATGGTATATCCAAATATTGTTGACCTTATAAATTTGAATATGTCCCGGATGAAAGCTGCGATTAGATCTCCTTTTAGGAACTGGTGAAGTCCCAAAGGGTCATACAGGCCAAAAAGGCCATGGAAATAAAATTGATGGTCCTAATGAACTTAGATCAAACTTGATGTAGACATGGTGCCTAAGTTGAATAAGCACTCTCTGAACAACTCAACCATTTGTGAGGCACAACCATTCCCTGTGTTGTTGTTTGTCCAACATGTGATTATAGTGAGTATTCCCCTTCCATATCCAAAGTGTCATGATGTTAAGTAAGAAGTCACCCTTTGCCCTAGCCTTATCAATTTCAGCCTTCACCCTTCGCTAGCAAATTGACTACAACTACGAAGTGAGTATAGTCCTGAAAGTCTAGTCTGAGTAATAATAAATAAAAACCCTATATATGTATTTGGTTGATGTACCGCCAATGAAATGACTGCTACTTGTTGTGATTGTTGCTTAAATGATTTGTAGAGCGTGTTTTAGCCTTATAGCACTTGCAGCAAATGGATGATAGTCTGAGTTATATCATTGGTATCTGGTCATTTACAGGTGATTATATTTTCTATTCGATGTTGTTGATGATCAGGCAGAGACCTGGAAAGGGTATGAGTATACACCCTAGATGGATTTGGACTCTATGAGTCTAATGAGGAAGTTTATTTTCAGTTCCGAGCACTGGCAGAGATGATCAAGCTCATTTTACCTTTCTGATGCAGTTTTGCTTCACAGGATGATGTGTCTGAGCAGGGAGATGTTTTATTTGGATCTCCTAGGGCGTTGTATGGGGCATAGGGGGTGCAGCCACTTGATTGTACCATAGTATCCCATCCTAGAAAGCCTGGTGGGATCAGTTGGACAACGCAAGCACCCTAAGAGGCCGTTTTGGCAGGTTCACATTTCCCGAGGCAAATTAAAAAATGATTAAATGGCTATTGAAGAAATCGATTTGGGCTACTGAGGCAAGGAAATGACATGGGATGAGTCATGATGATGAGAGTGATGTCCTCCGCACCTTTTCCAGCAGTTGCAACACCTAATTGGGCCGACTCCTAATTTTTGGGCATTTTTATATTATTTTCTGGAGCTTTTTGGGAGGCTCATGATTTCCTCAAGGAGGCACAAAGTCAAAGAATTAAAATATTATATTATTTTATTGTGCCATGGGGCACCCAGAGGGAGTTACTTAACACTCCATGGACCCACCATGTGCTTCATTTATTTCTTGTTGAGTCGGGTACCCTCTTTATGGGTGATCTAGTCCACTTTGGTACTTTATGGTTATATTGATCCGTGTATTGTATGTTGAGCTCATCTCAACCATTGATTAGAACATTTTATCTTTTAATCTTAGCCACCCGTTTTGAAAGTGGTTAGGATTTTGGTTCTCTCATTTCTATTTAAAGGAGAGAGCTTCTCATTTGTAAAGGGTCTTTGGCTCTTCAATCTGATTAATAGAAAGATTTTTTTGTGGATATTTTCTGGATCTGCTTTGCATCTGATGTTCTTCGGTGGTGATTGGAAAGTCTCTTCCTTCCTAGCATTCGGAATATTTTGCGAGATCTATATCTTTTTTCGGGATCTATAACACATTTCTCGAGGCAGATTAAAAAATGATTGAATGGCTACTGAAGAAATCGATTTGGGCTACTGAGGCAAGGACATAACATGGAATGAGTCATGATGATGAGAGTGATGTCCTCTGCACCTTTTCCAGCAGTTGCAACACCTAATTGGGCCGACTCCTATTTTTTGGGCATTTTTATATTTTTTCTGGAGCTTTTTGGGAGGCTCACGATTTCCTCAAGGAGGCACAAAGTCAAAGAATTAAAATATTATATTATTTTATTGTGCCATGGGACACCCAGAGGGAGTTACTTAACACTCCATGCATCCACCATGTGCTTCATTTATTTCTTGTTGAGTCGGGTACCCTCTTTATGGGTGATCTAGTCCACTTTGGTACTTTATGGTTATATTGATCCGTGTATTGTATGTTGAGCTCATCTAAACCATTGATTAGAACATTTTATCTTTTAATCTTAGCCACTCGTTTTGAAAGTGGTTAGGATTTTGGTTCTCTCATTTCTATTTAAAGGAAAGAGCTTCTCATTTGTAAAGGGTCTTTGGCTCTTCAATCTGATTAATAGAAAGATTTTTTTGTGGATATTTTCTAGATCTGCTTTGCATCTAATGTTCTTCGGTGGTGATTGGAAAGTCTCTTCCTTCCTAGCATTCGAAATATTTTGTGAGATCTATATCTTTTTTCGGGATCTTTGTCTTGTCTACAGGAGGGTGTTTTCAGCTGGAGTGTTTTTGCAAGGGGGCCTCAACTCGCTTGGATTGTTTTCATCTTGTATCAAGGGGTTTTCATTAGCTTCATTGTGATCTATGATTACTTCTTGTTACTTTTTTGTAGATCTAGCCTTTTCTTTCATGATACAGCAAATCTGATATTGTTGACGTTTGCTTGTGCAGGATAGGGTGGCGCATTGGTCACTTGGAGCATAACGTTGGTCTTAGAACTCACTCATATCTTCCAGAATTGATCGGGATGGTGGGGATCATCATCATCAAGGCATTTACAAGCATTTCCAGGTAAGATCTAACAGGTAAGTGTCTTCTCTTTCAGATCTCAATCGATTGTACCTGCTTTTCTTCAATTTTTTCTGAAAAACTCCTAAAAAATAAAAATCCAAAAAATATTTAATCGGGAAACCGCTTGATCTTTGAGCAAACTATTTCTGGGTTTTGTAGATCAGGCACCCCCCTCACTGAATCATCCTCAATGCTGTCCTAATTTTGACTGGTTTTCCCTAGATCTAACTTTCTGACTGCTCAAACCCCAACGCCCCACTGAAAATTTGACTTTTTCCAGAGTTTTTCAGATCTAGGGCTACCTGGCAGGAACTAGCTCAGCGTTGGGGGTGTTCTGGAATGAGGAAGACTTGATCTACAAACCCATGTGATTTTTTCCGGAAAATAATCACATGGGTTTGTAGATCAAGTCTTCCTCATTCCAGAACACCCCCAACACTGAGCTAGTTCCTGCCAGGTAGCCCTAGATCTGAAAAAACCGACTTTTAGCCTCCTAGCTTCCCTCATCAGATTTTGACTTTTCCAGATCTGATTGTTCCTAAAAATTTTCGACTTGGGTTTGTAAATCGGGCCATCCTGATCTCATTTCCACTCCAACGCTAAGCTGATAGTCTCCTGGTGGCTCTAGATCTGCAGATCTGCCTCTCCAAACCCTAGCGCTAGCCCTCCTTTTGTTGATTTCCCTGTAACCTGAATCCTTCGGGCAGAATCCTTTTGTGGGTCCATAGATCAGGGCATATCCCAGGTGGGTTCACTTTAACGCTGTGCAAATACTGACTCCATTACCCAAGACTGAACAGGCACTTATCTCCAAGCATAGTGCTAGCCCTATCTTGACCTCTTTCCCCCGAAAGTTGACCATTCTTTGATAACTCAGGTAACTTGACCTCTTCATATCTATCACTGAGTCTATCTCTTTGGTACTAGACAGTCCCAACTTTGTCCTTAGTCACCCTGTCTCAATTACGTTTCCCAAGACAGCGGTTATATTCATCAGTTGCTAGTACCGAAACCCTAGATCTAGTATTACCCCTATAGGTCACTTTGGATCAACCCTCATAAGACTGAAACCGTCATCCAAAGCCCAAGTCCACTTTGTATTATCATCCATAGACCCAGAGTTTCCAATTACCTTACACCTTACGTACCTCAAGCCATACTTGATCTGATCTAGTGTCTAGGTCTGATCTCTCCTGTCGGGAGTAGATCTGGGTCTCCCCCATTGTTGTCTTGGACTTAGATAACATAAAGCGAAGACTGCCTTGATTGGCATGACAACCATCCATTTGGGAGTCTAGACAGTCTTGGTTCCACCTCCTTAGTTGCTTGCCCCTCTACCATCCATCTTGGATCCACCTCACACAGGCAACTACAAGGTTGGTGATAACAATCATGTTTCCCAAGGCAGTGGATATCTTTACCTCTTGCTAGTACGTTAACCCCAGATCTAGTATTTACCTCATTGGTCATCCATGTCCCAACTTGAATCAAATCTCATATCTCCTAAACCCTGATCCAAAGCCTTGGTTCACCTAGTGACGTCATCCATAGATCTAGGGTTTCCATCACCTTACACCTTACGTACCTCAAGTCCATTTGATCTGATCTGGTGTCTAGGTCTGATCTCTCCTATCGGGAGTAGATCCGGGTCTCCCCCATTGTTGTCTTGGGCTAAGATAACATAAAGTGAAGACTGCCTCGATTGGCGTGACAACCATCCATTTGGGAGTCGAGGCAATCTTGGTTCCACCTCCTTAGTTGCTTGTCCCGCTACCGTCCATCCTGGATCCATCTCACATAGGCAACTACAAGGTTGGTGATAACATTTTGGCGTCATTGTCGAGGAGGTAGAGGCCTACCTTGGCTCGACATACCTCACATTTCCCTACGACATCTCTTTTCGGTTAATTACTTGAGTGGTTCACCTGGTGACTCCACAACGCACCTCCACTGAGAAGCGAACCCATCCCATAAATCACAATGAACTCGAACTTATTCATCCAATTTTTCAATGAAATCAAGGAAAATCCATCCAAGCTTAAAAGGCAACTTTTATCTCGTCTGGACTCTGGACTTCTCTAAAATCTGAGGCACCTCATCCTATGCCAAAAAGATACATTAAAGGGTTGCCTCATTTCTTTGCAAATTTAAACGAATCAATTGAAAGCCACTTGGATTATTGTTGGTGTTATATGGAATCCATGGGCGCAGAACATGAACATGTCTATATGCGATCCCTTTGTGAATCTTTAGGAGGTAATGCCGATTTTTGGTTATACACGTTAGCACCAGGATCCATCACCGAATATGATATGTTTACTGATTTATTAATAAAAGAATGGGGTAAAAGCATTGATAAATCCATACATCCAAATAATGATTGTGTTGTTGAGGATCAATCTGATGAAGGTGATCAGGATAACCATAATGAGATAACTGACGATTTTCCTCATCAAATTGATTCCTCCTCTTCCGATCCAACAGTGGACATGTCTTTGAATGACTCTTCGATGCAAGAGAGTGGCGATGATCAAATCTCAACCCTTCAGGATTATGACCTAGATATTGATATAGAAGGGGAACTTATTAAAATCTTGTCATCATTAGCTCAAGAAGGCACAAATAAAGAAGGAGAACAAAATGATCACTATCAGGAACCATTCAAAGTTGAATCTCTCATCTATGAATCCATCGAAGATCCTCATTGTCAGGTTGATGATTATCTTGATTCAAACTTTGATCATATCTCGAAAGAAGATCAATCACATGATAATTATGATATGGTTGTAAGTGAACTTGATCAAGAACATTACAATGGGCATCCTTTTCCTAATGATATCAATAGAATTCTTCATCCAATCCTTGATTAAGATATGTTGGGTATTGATCTTGTTTCAAATCTTGAAATCATCCCTAGAATTAGATTGAAAGCTTTTCCTTATCATCAAATTCTGAGATCAATTATTCCAAATCTGGGAGAAAATTTTCAATCCACCCTCCCGTCCCAACTTTTCAAGTCTTCTTGTATGGTCTTGACTTTTAATCAGGTTGTTACTTTCGAAATCTTTAATCAGAAGTTTAAGCATTATCACGTAATTGGGGAAAATGCACTTCATGTCTCTTCTCAGTCATTCGTAATGAATAAATTTTTTCAATTTGTAGATCTATATTATGGATGGCTGGAGAAGGTGTATAAAGATCAATTTCATCTTTTCTCCATTTTTAAGCAACAAATGGGCTTGATCTCATTCACAGTTTCATTACATTACAACTTGTCCCCATTTGATTATTCGATTTCTTCTGGAATGAATAGAATTGAATGTCCTAGTAGGGTAGAGTAGAAACCAAAGAACTGTTTGGAGTGGCTGAGTCATGAATCATATTATCTTCTTCCATCAAGAACGAACTTGCATACCTTTATGATCCTATCAGCATCTTCATGGATGAGTTTTTAGAAAGTCAATTTCAGCCTTGGCATGATTTCATTTCACATTGTTAAGATCTTTCTTTGAATTTCAAACAAGTTAAAATGGTTTCAATTTTCATGTGCATTACTTTAAAACCATCTTTGGCTTTTTGGGCCATTAACTGTAAAGAAAGCTCAATGGATTCGTTCAACAAATGGTTGCATTGGATTTATGATTTTACTTAACACTTATCTAAATTGGTTAGAGTAGGGTACGGAGGATTGAATAAGGCATTTCTGAGTAGCAGTGTAGCCTGTCATTCTTGCACCTTGTTGTCTTTGCCTAAAGCTTGATTTTCCTGCACAATAAAATCAAACTTCGCTTAAAAGTTATGGTTATAGATTAGATTTACTTTCTGCTTTTCAGTTTCATGCATTTCAGATTGAGTATTTTATTTTATCCACATAGTGTGTTGACGACTGGTCTGTGAGTTTGGTATAGCTCTGGACATTTTGCAGGTAGTTGGTGAGATTTTGGCAGCAGTTGCAAAGCTGGAAGGATTGATCGAGGATGCTAGTTGTAACACCCCGGCTTTGACCCCGTTTGCATTAAAGGTACATGATGTATATATTGTAATTAATCATGGTGCGGAGCTAAAGGCAAAAGTCCCACCATCGATTTGGTTGTGTTATGTTTAGGCAATTGGGATCATTGCCGATGGTATATCGTGCCATCCGGCACATTATAGTTTTGGCATCATGTAAATATGCACTTTAATTAAAATGAACTTACAACCAGCTACGACGGTGCAACGATACTGAAAAGGGCATGATTTTCCTAAGGATAAGGGGGGGGATTGTTAAACCTTGAGCCTTTGGGGGAAAAGAGCCATGTGTCAGCTGTTAAAAACCCCTGATGTTAGTTGGGGTAGTTATTGCTAAGTAGTGGTGGGTGTGGCAGGACTGTCAGTCCTTGCCCATGTGCCCACTCCACCAACAGACTCTTCATCTTCACGTCACGTGGGCAAAGAGGAAAACTCTCCCATTCTCTCCACTCTCCCACGACTCCATTCTTGCTCATCCTCATGCACCGATTGGGGGATTCTCTCCATTGCTCTTGCTATCCTGAGGCAGGGACGCGATTCTCTCCTCACGCACAAGTCTGAGTATGGGAGTTTTACTCACACAGAGAGGGAAGCGCGGCCTCCCATTCGAGTGTGGACCCTCAGCGATTTACCCATCAGATTGTGTTCTTCCTGTGGTTCTCATTCACGATTTTCCCTGTGCAGGAGCCATTCACACTCGGGGCTGTGTGTCTATGTGTTCCAAACCAATTTCGGCAGTGGATGTATGTTTCCTTGCCGAATTGTGAGATCGGGCTGTTGCGATTCCCCTGATTTGTGGGTTGTTGTTGTTCTCCCCAAGATCTGTGGTTTGCTGTGGTTTTCCCCATGTTGTTCGGTTGCTGCTGAGTTGTTTTGGCCACGCTAGGGCCAAGAACAACTCTGAATCGCCTTGCTTGGCTTGAGCTGCGTTCACCCTGTTTTCCTTTGTTTCCTCACAAAGCTGTGAATCGCTTGGTTTTACTGCGGGTATGCAGTGGTTGGTCTTCGAACTGTGCGGAGTGGGTTTGAAAGCTGGGTATGCTTGAGAAACCTAGTGTTTGGGAGATACACAGACAGAGTTAGATGGTTGGCTTTCTTCTCCACAACCCCGGAATAGCACTAGAAAGGGAAGTCAGGGCCTGAGCGACTGTGAAGCAGAGAAGGGATTGATTCCTGGTGTTGGGTGTGTGTGGGTGTTGTTTTCACCCGCCTTGTAGTTGCCTGTGTGAGGTGGATCCAGGATGGATGGTAGAGGGGCAAGCAACTAAGGGATGGAACCACGACTGCCTAGACTCCCAAATGGATGGTTTTATCACGCCAATCAAGGCAGCCTTCACTTTATGTTATCCTAGTCCAAGACAACAATGGGGGAGACCCAAATCTACTCCCGACAGGAGAGACCAAACCTAGACACCAGAAGAAGATCAGATGGGGCTTCAGGGTACCAAAGGTGCAAGGTAAATGGAAACCCTAGCTCTAGGGTTTAGGTACTAGCAACTGATGGAGATGACCGCTGTCTTGGGAAATGTAACTTGTGACAGGGTGAGCAAGAACAGAGTTGGGACTGTCTAGTACCAATGGGACAAAACAGTGAAGGATAGGTGACTTGAGTTATCAGTGGGTGTTGGCGAAAGGAGTAAAAATGAGGTCAAGATGGGGCTAGCGCTAGCTAGGAGATCAGTGCCTTGTGTGCATTAGGCAATGGCGTCAGCAGTAAACAAATGTTTCAGAGAACCCACCTGGGAGACACCTTGATCTACGAACCTAGAACGTAGTTGGTCCGGAAAAGCTAAGGTACAGGAAACCCAGCTCAATGGATGGTCAGTGCTAGGGCTTAGGAGGACAGATCTGCAGTTCTAGGGTTACCTGGACGCTAATGGCTCAGTGTTGAAGGAGAGAGGAGGTCAGGGTGACTTGATCTACAAGCCCAAATCAGAAAATCAGCAGAACAATCAGATCTAGAAAAGTCAAAATCTGATGAGGGGGGCTACGAGGCTGAAAACCAATTTTCAGATCTAGGGCAAACCGGAGAGAACTAGCTTAGCGTTGGGGGTGTTCTGGAATGCTTGGGCCCTGATCTATCAACCTATCTCGTCAGATCTCAAAAAAAATAACTTCCGGAAAAGTTCAGTTTTCAGTGAGGACGCTAGGGTTGTTTCAGTCAATTTTTCAAATCTAGGTCAAACTAGCCAGTCTTTGGACAGCATTGGGGTTGATTTGGACTGTGTGGGACCCGATCTATCTGTCTGTGAAGTCAAAATTCGGAAAAACTTAAAACCCTAGCAGGTCAATTTTTTAGTGGGGGGTTATGTAGTTTTCTGCTTAAAAATCAGATCTAGGTCAAACTGTGAGGAATTTGACCAACGTTTCAGTTGTTTTGGTGAAAGGGAGGCCCGATCTATGAAAACCAAAAATGCTTTGGCAAAAGATCGGACGATTCCCTGATTTATTGATTTTTAGGGTTTTTAGTGTTTTAGGAGTTTTCAGAAAAAAGTTGAATTGAAGCAAGGTACAATGGAATAAGATCTGAAAAACAAGAGACTTACCTGTTGGATCTTACTTGGAAAAGGTTGTAGAAGTCTGTAACAGTGATGATCTTTGCTATCCCGATCAATTCTGGAAGATCCCCGTGATTTCTATGGCATATGCAAGCTCCAAGCCACCAATGCGCCCCCTACCCTGCATGAGCAAACATCAACCATATAAGATTTGCTAATACAAGATAAAGAAACTGAATGCTACAAGACAGTAAAATGAAGTAATCATAGATCACAATGAAACTAATGAAAACCCCCTGATCCAAGACGAAGAGAACCGAGCGAGTTGAGGTCCCCCTACAAAAACGCTCCAGCCAAAATGCCCTCCTATAGACAAAACAATGATAGCCACGAAAATATAGATCTCACGAGAATTTCCACAATGCTAGGAAGCTGAAGACTAGCTAATCACCATTTGAGAACATCAGATGCAAAGCAGATCCAGAAAAATTTCAACAAAAAAGTCTTTCTATTATTCAAATCCAAGAACCAAAGACCCCTTACAAATGAGAAGCTCTCTCCCTTAAATAGAAATGAAAGAACCTCAATCATAACCAAATCCTAACCACTTTCAAAACGAGTGGCTAAGATTAAAAGATGAAATGTTCTAATCAATGGTTGAGATGAGCTCAACATACAACACATGGATCAATATAACCATAATTTACCAAAGTGGACTAAACCACCCAAATAAAGGTAACCCATTCAACAAAAAATAAATGAAAGCACATGGTGGGTCCAAGGAGTGTTTGACTAACTCCCTTTGGGTGTCCCCATGGCACAATAAACAATATAACAATTTAATTCTTTGACTTTTGTGCCTCCTTGAGGAAATCGTGAGCCCCCAAAAAAAGCTCCAGAAAATAATAAAAAATGCCCAAAAATAGGTGTGGGCCCAATCAGGAGCTGCAACTGCTGGAGAAGGTGTGGAGGACATCACTCTCATCATCATGACTCATCCCATGTCATTTCCTTGCCTCAGTAGCCCAAAATTGATTTCTTCAATAGCAATTTAATCATTTTTCAATCTGCCTCGGGAAACGTGAACCTGCCAAAACAGCCTCCTAGGGTGCCTGCGTTGTCAAACTGAGCCCACCAACCTTTCTGGGATGGGGGTACTATGGTACAAACAAGTGGCTGCACCCCCCTATGCCCCTACAACGCCCTAGGAGATCCAACTGAAACATCTCCCTACTCAAATATATCAATCTGTGAAGAAAAACTGCATCAGAAAGGCAGAATGAGCCTGATCACATCTGTAAGTGCCCGGAACTGGAAATAAACTGTCTCATTGGACTCAGAGAGTCCAAATCCATCTAAGGTGTATACTCATACCCCTCATAGGTCTCTATCTAACCATCAATCACATCAAATAAACAATATAACCACCTGTAACTGATCAGATACCCATAATAACTCAGACTACATCCATCTGCTGCAAGTGTTAAAAGGTTAAGACATGCTCTACAACTCATTCAAGTAACAATTGCAACAAGTAGCATTCATTTCACTGGCGGTACATCAACCAATACATATATAAGGCTTTATTTATTATTGCTCAGACTTAGACTTTCAAGACTATACTCACTTCATAGCTGTAGTCATTTTGCTAGTGAAGGGTGAAGGGTGAAAATGACAAGGCTAAGGCAAAGGATGAATTCCTACTCCGAGCACCCAATGTAGTGATACCTTGACTCCTTTTTCCCCAATTCACTGATGAGCAGCATTGGCCAACCAGGGAAACTGGTTTCATGTGACATCTTTATGGACTACTTGGAGGATTTTTCAAGACTTAGGTGATGATTTTCATGCAGCTATGAGTTTCTAGGAGTTCTGTAATGTCGAGTACAAGAACTGACCATAGGACTTCAACAAAGGGAAGTCCAACTATGATCTCCAATGGAAAGTTGGGAAGCTAACACTTCCTTCTTTCGATAGCTCCAACAAGAGCACAGCACGAGCATGGGTCCAGAAGTTGGACACCTACTTTCAGCTCAATCCCATGAAGGAGGTGAAGGCCATCAAATATGCCACCTTACACCTAGATGGAGAAGCACATGAGTCGTGGTATCATGGCCTAGTCACATTGGGCCACACCAGCATCACTTCATACATGGATTTTACATAGAGGTTAATGGACAGGTACGACAAGAAAGATCCAAAAATACACTTCAAGGAGCTAGCACAGATCAGACAGACAAGTACTGTGGATGCTTATATCACAGAGTTTTAGCGATTGGCAAGTGATGGTGTCGGATATTTCAGAGACGTGGCTTATGATGTTGTTCACAGAGGGATTATCCGAGCCATTACTTGGTTGGGTCAAGGCTTTCAAGCTTGTATCTTTACAGGATGTTATCTATCGAGTGCACGACATGGAGGGTTCCGCTTCGAAGAACAAAGCTCTGACAAAACCCTTCATTCCCTACAAAGGCAAGGACAAGAAGCCTTTTCAGAAGGGAGGATCCAGGAATAACAAGTTGGATGAAGAAACCCAGAATGAGTTGCGAAGAAAGAAGTTGTGCTAGAGCTGCAAACAACCATGGAAACTGGGATATCGATGTATGGGGAAGGGCAAGGTCCATTACATAGAGGTAGTGTCGAACAACGATGATGAGGATGAGATAGAGCAGGAGCAGGGTGAGGGCCAGCTATAGGTACAGCTACAACGAGTCTACCCGTCGTAGGTACAACAGCCGCAGGCACAACAACCATAGGTACAACAACCAGAGGTACCAAAACCACAGGTTCAGCAACCACCCATACAACCTCATAGGGGAAACATCGCTACTTTATCAACCACTCCCAAGTTCAACACTTTTCCTGGCAGAGGAGCCATTGGAGGGTAGAGAGTCACAATCCTGATTGATGGTGGGGCTACCCACAACTTCATTAACTCTACCTTAGTTTCCAGTCTGGGCATCCAATCCCAAGAGTTTGAGGGGTTTGGCATAGAGGTAGCAAGTGGACAGATCATGCCATGTATGCGGAAGGCTCCCTAGTTGACCTTGACGATGGGAAACAATAGCATGACGGATGACTTCTACAAAGTGGATATGGTAGTGATCAACGTGGTTTTGGGAGTATAGTGGCTCCACACTCTAGGACCCATTACAACATACTACCGCATACTACCGAACCATGGAGATGGGGTTCAACACTCTGGAGGGCACGAGAGTGGCTCTGCAGGGGATGTCGAATGAAGCGTCGAGAATTATTTCATCTCACAGGATGGAGTCTCTTTTCAAACGAGGGCATGTGGCATATGCAGCAAAGTGCTTGATAACCACCCAGAAGACCTCCCATGATAATCAACAGTATCATGTAGACATACAGGACCTATTGGGAAAGCATGACAAGGTGTTTGGAGAGATTCCCCCAAGATGACCACTAGATAGAGGTTTTGAGCATACCATAGAATTAGGAGATGGGGCCAAACCTATTATCACCACCCCCTACATACATCCAAAGGCATTCAAAGATGAGATCGAGAAAGGGATCAAGAGGTTGCTTGCAATGGGGCATATCAAACCGAGTTCCAGTTCATTCACATCTTCAGTTGTGCCGGTTAAAAAGAAAGATGGGACTATGCAAATGTGTATCGATTATAGGGCCTTGAATTAAAAGACTATTAAGAACAAGTACCCCATTCCCAGGATCGATGAGTTGTTGGAAAAGCTGCATGGAGCAGTATACTTTTCAAAAATTGATCTTCGGTCAGGCTTCCACCAGATCAAGGTTTGAGAGCAGGATGTGCATAAAATAGCTTTCAAATGCAACTACGGACAATATGAGCTCCTGGTTATGCCATTTGGGCTAACCAATGCACCAACTACTTTCCAATCGTGCATGAATCATATTTTTCGGAAGCAACTGAGAAAATTTTTGCTTGTGCTCTTTAATGATCTTTTGATATACAACAGGACTTGGGAGGAACATGTGAGACACTTAGATGAGATACTGATCATTTTGGAGGAGAAATCCTTGTATGCCAAGGCCCCCAGATGTGAGTTTCGGCTTACAAAGATTTTGTACTTGGGCCACGTGATCAATGCACAGGGTGTGCAAGTCCATCAAGAGAAGATCCAAGCTATTCTAGATTGGGCCACACCGAAGTCCCTTATTGAGTTAAGAGGACTCTTTGGGTTGTGCCAGTATTACAGGCGATTCGTGAAGGGCTTTTCACAACTAGCAGCACCACTCACAGATCTGGCAAAGAAGGGGGCTTTCAGATGGACAGAGGACTCTCAGAGGGCATTTGACAGGCTCAAGGAGGTGATGAGTACTTGCCCGGTATTGGCACTACCATAGTTCAACCAACCTTTCGTGTTGGAATGCAATGCTTTAGGAATTGGCATTGGGGTAGTTTTGATGCAAAACAAACACCCAATAGCCTTTGAAAGCAGGAAGCTCAAGGAGCTAGAAAGGCTCTATTCTATATACGACAAGGAGATGCTCGCTATCATGCACACGTTGGCTATGTTTAGACAATACTTAGTGGGCAATAGATTTATGGTGAGGGCTGAACACAATAGTTTGAAATACTTCCTGGAACAGAAAGACTTGAACGAAAGGCAACAAAAATGGGTTAGCAGAATACAGGCTTACGATTTTGATATAGAATATCTAAAGGGGAAGAAAAATGTTGTTGCCGATGCGCTATCCAGGAAGATAACTGCATGTTCGTTATGGATATTTCAACCGATTGGAAATCTCACCTTCTAGTAGAGTATTCCAAGAATAAATTTTCTTGCAAGCTAATGGATGGCCTTATACAGGATGATAGATATCGAGTGGTTGATGATGTCATTTTCTATAAAGATCGGATATTTTTGGTGCCAGAATCCAAATTGATGAAAAATATATGCAGGCTACACCCTACAGCAGGCCACTAGGGGTTCTTCAAAACATATCGACAGGTCAAGGAGAGGTTCTCTTGGAAGGGCCTCAAGGATGATGTGCTACAGCACGTGAGGGAATGCATGGTCTGTCAGCAGAACAAGAATGAACAAACCCATCCAATAGGACTGCTACAACCATTACCTATTCCAGGATAGAAGTGGGATAGCATTTCCATGGACTTCATCACTAGGTTGCCAGGAGTACAGGGGCGAGATTGTATATATGTGGCGGTAGATTGATTGATAAAATTTGCACACTTCTTTTCTATTTCGTCAGATTACACAACAACACAGGTGGCAAAGGTGTTTTTCAGGAAGGTTTTTCATCTGCACGGGCTACCAAAGAACATAGTCAATGACAGGTACAACAAATTTCTAGGGGGGTTTTGGCAGGAGCTCTTCAGATTGGTTGGTACATAGTTTACTCCCAGCACAAGTTACCATTGTTGGAGTTTGTTCAACTTCGGAAGACATTCTTTACTTGTACCTCCTACAGGAGTTTGAACTTGTTGTAATCCATCATACAAACCCTAGAAAGAACAATGTAACCTTGGGGTGAAAAGCAAGCAATAAAAAGAAATAAACAAAATTATAAAAATGTATTATTGCTCCCCCAAGAGAAGTCGGCCCCACTGAATTTTCTTAGTGGAAAATCAGTATAAATAGGAGGCGCCCCCTCCTCATTATTCACTCATTCACTCAAGTGACTTTCGCATCACTGAGAGAGAGAAGTGCGCACCTACTGGTGAAGAAGACTGTTTTAGGGTTTCTATCTTTGGAAGGCATTTTCATCTTTTCTCTTTTTTCATTGTACTATGTTCTCAGAATCATCATCTCTAAACGAAGGTTGTTGGGTTTCCTCCCATTTGAGTTTCCCAGGATAAAAATACTCATGTTACTATTTTGTGCTTTGTCTTTCTAGTGATCCTATTGATAAATGCAATTAAGATATAATGCATTAATCTTATGAAAATCTAACATCGTATCAGAGCAATGCTAGAAGAAGCCATTGTCAGAACTCTGTCGGAAACCTATTGGAACTAAGGTTTCATCTTTCAAAGCCTTCACTCAACCTTTTGGCAGAAAAAGAGCCTTGGGAATTTCGCTCAAAGGAGGATGCATCTTTTGGTGAAGGAAGAATTTAATTCTAAGAAATTTCAATTTTTGACCTAATTCTACAGCTGCAACAGAAATTAGGGTTTTAGTTTTGACCTACTTCCTCCACAGTTTCGGCTCGACTCTACCTCTTCTCAAATCGCCTCTCTAGGGCGCATTTATTTGTGGAGTCATTTTTCCAAAACTCCAATCTTCAGTTTTGACCTAGTCTCTGCTAGGGTTTTAGATCCAAATCTGTAGTCAAGATGATCAACATGAAGGTTGAAGGTCGTTTGGAAGGGGCTTCCAACTTCATCCCCTGGAAGTCTAGGGTTCTTCTTCTACTAGAAGAAAATGACCTATTACAGGTTGTAAATGCAAAGGTCCTAGAACCAGAAGTAGAAGAAGACAAACTTCGCTGGAGGAAGACTGATGCCAAAGAAAGAAGGATTTTGGTGGACTTAGTAACAGTAAGAGACCACTTGGTTCCTCAAATCTCAGAAAAGACGACGACAAAGAAGATGTTCAAAACCTTAAAGAAGCTATTTGAACACAGTAGCATCGATGTGACTCTCACATTGAGGAATAAACTGTCGAATATGAAGATGCCGAAGTCCGAGAATATTGCCTCATATTTCATGAGGATCACCGAGATCCGGGACAAGCTAAAGTCCATTGGAGACAATCTTGAAGAAAAGGAGTTCGTTATGACCACCTTAAACGGTCTCCCACCATCTTGGGAGTCTTTCATCCAAACTATACGTGGTCGAACCAAGTTGCCCAAATTTGATAAGCTATGGGCAGAATGCACTCAAGAAGAGACGAGAATAACAACACGCCAAAGACTTCATGGCACTCAACCTAAGGAAAATCAAGCATCTGTATCTCATGCCAAGAAAGGCAAGGGAAGGGGAAGGAAGTCGTACAATCACAAGCGCCAAGATAAGAGATCAAGTCCTCCCCCAGATCAAAAGAAAGAAAAGAAGGATCTATCTCAAATCCAATGCTACAGGTGCAAGAAATACGGTCACTATGCCAGTAGCTGTCGAAGTTCACAGAAAAGGAAGCATGAAGCTTCAACTGCTGATGTAGAAGAAGATCATCGTCACAAGAAACAGAAGAATGAAGATCGTATATAATTCTTCTTCAAATCATCTCTATCAGGTATTGTTCCCACCACTAGTGATATTTGGCTCATAGATAGTGGTGCATCTAGACACATGACTAGATATAAAGAAAATCTCTCAGAAGTAGTTGAGAAAGATTCTCATCTCCGTGTTGTACTTGGAGATGATGCTAACTACACTGTGAAGGGATCGGGTGCCACCTCCCTTCAGCTAGAGTCCAATGATACTCTACACTTAAGTGATGTGTTGTATGTACCTGGTATGAAAAGGAATCTTGTTTCCATCTTAGCCTTAGAAGACAAAGGATATAAAGTAGCATTTTCAGATGGAAAAGTACTTGCTTGGCAGAAGAACTCAAGCATGGAGACAACCAAAGTAATTGGTATGAGAGAGGAGAGCTTGTACCGACTGAACAAACTACCAGTCCAAGCCCTAGTCCATGACTCTACAAATAGGGTGAGTTATGGCACAGAAGACTAGCTCATATATATTATAGAGCTCTCCCAGCTGTAAAGAATATTGTTACGGGTATACCAGTGCTACAGGTAGACCATGATGGAACATGTAGAGGATGTGCACTTGGCAAGATTTCCAAGAAATCCTCCCCAGATAGTGAGAGCAGATCCAAAGAAACTTGGATCTAGTGCACTCTAACTTAAGCGACCCAATGATATTGCAGTAAACTGGAAAAGACAGTTGATGATCCCAAAGATATTGCAGTAAACCGGAAAAGACCTAGATGGGCATAACAGACCTTACAGGATGCAGAGGGGGATGAAGCTCAACATGGCACTTTCCAAGAAAGCAAAAGACCTCAGAGGTTCTCCAGTTATGTGGCACTGATGAGTCACATCATTGACTCAGAACCCGCCACTTATGAAGAAGCAAACAGACACCAAGTTTGGGAGGATACCATGGTGGAAGAATACCAATCCATCATGAAGAATGATGTGTGGGAGATTGTGCCTAGACCTGAGGGGAAGTCAGTTGTGACTTTCAGGTGGTTATACAAAATCAAGCATGGAGCAGATGGGAGCATTGAAAAATACAATGCTAGAATTGTTGCCCAAAGGGTTCTCTCATAAAGAGGGAGTCGATTATGATGAGACATTTGTTCCTATGGCTCGATATGCTTATTACTTCCATCAGATCGATCATTGCTATTGCTTCAGCTATGGGATGGAGGTTGCATCAGATAGATGTCAAGACAGCGTTTCTCAATGGTATTATTGAGGAAGAAGTATATATTGAACAACCAGAAGGGTTTGTTGTCCATGGAAAGGAGTCTCATGTATGCAAGCTAAAAAAGGATTTATATGGACTCAAGCAAGTACCCCGTGCTTGGTATGGACGAATAGACAAATTCTTGATGAGTCTGGGATTCACCAAGAGTGATGCGGACCCCAAACTTTACTACAAGGTTGTGATTGATGAGCCATTGATTTTGGTACTATATGTTGATGACCTGTTTGTAACTGGAAATGAGAAACGACAAGCAATATTTGGCGAGTGAGGACTGTAATGTTCTGTTTTTTATAAATAGGGAATTGACCGAGGGCCTTTAATACCGGGAACATATTAGGACAATTATTCAGTCATCAGTATAGTAAAGAGGGCCATCAGAGTTATTATCATAAAGCATGCGGAGCATGCAGGCCTTATTTCTCTAGTCTTAAAATTCAATGAGAAATTAGAATTGCATGCATGCATACAAAAGTAAAGTGCAAACCCTGAAAGTACATGCTAAACTATTTAAGAAGGGTTATTGGACCAAAGAAGATATCTATGATTATTATTGTTGATTTGAAGTATTTTGAGCAGCAGCACAGCGTGCAGCAGCAGCAGTTCGGGTTGAAGACAGCGTCTTCAGCTAGCGAGGGTTCAACAGTGAAATATCTACCCTAGTCTCCTTCAGGGTAGGCCATTGAGATCCACCATCATCTTTCACCTTATTCGTCTGTATCTAGTGATCTAGCATTCCCAGGAAGATTATTTGCAGGTTCATGTGTGCAGTCAGGGATTTAGCTGGAAAACCCCTAAGTATTCGCGGGGTCTTTGAATCCCAGTTTCTCTTCCACATAACAAATTCATCTTCATCAATAGGGTCACTCCACTGCCTTGAGTGATTATTAGTCCGCAGTTTGCTCATTCAAAGCAATTGTCAGCAGATCTATGCAGCTGGGGGCGTGAGCACCAAACAGGAGGATCAATTCGCGAGCCATCCTAGAGGAGTCAAAATCTCTGCATGCACCGATCATTCTCTCCGGCACGGGAAGATCTACATCCTGGAAAAATCTTTGTTCCATCAGGCACCTCCTTCACCAAAAACGTCACATTTCCCTGAGGAGAGGGTTTCTTGCTGCCTGGCGGTAAAACCCAAAAGGAAGCATCATTACCTCACCAGTCCAACTCGGTATGGATGCATCTTATCTCTGAGTATCATCAGCTTGATTATCAGTTGTAAGTGTTTACCTTCTTTCTATAAATTTTTGCCCTAGTTCAAATATAATTTAGGGCCATTGGCTCGACACCTTGCATGCAAATTTTTATTCAGTATTCTTGCACATTTTAAGAGAATAAGTAAGCCCTAGAATAGTGAAACGGTAGAATATCCATATTTGGGATATTACAGTGGTATCAGAGCATGATCCTTGCCAGTCGTGGGCACATAGCAATTGAATAAAAGTGCATGTTGATGCATGCTTGTACATGCAAATGCATGTCAGTGATGTTGGTAAAGTGTATGCTGGAAAAAAGGTTTTTCTTTGCCATCTTGTGAGAACATGAAGACAATGAGAAGGATCTTGACTGAAAATTTACAGAGGTTAGCAGTACTTCAACACTTGCCTCGATATTAGGAGTATCTAGCCTTGGGTGATGAGATATGTGCAGCATTGTCCTTTCAAGATTATTACACCATCAAGTTCGGGAGCCAGCCCAAGGATTTGGATGAGGATTTCCATGAAGGCATAGTTGGGGGAGGGAAGAAAGATTGAGCAATGAAGTATAGGTTGTTGGTGAGCTTCATTTGGACTTAACAGTACATGATGAGGATGTGCATGAGGAGATAGCATTAGAGACATCCTGTAAGTCTAACGACACAAGCACATTCACTAGTCAGATTGTGGACAAGCCGTGTGATGAGTTGGAGTTGGTCCACTCTTCATCACCTACAGCAACAGTCCAGACATTTATGACAGGAGAAATACATCAGGTGCAAGGCAATGAGCACAGCAGTCGGGATAGTGGGCAATCACACATGGAGGTTAGGGAGAGTTTCTACATGCATGAGATAGAGCTTCCAGATGATAGTCACCGAAAGAAGATTTGAACGTGTTCAAGAAAGCATTCTAGCAATGAAAGAGACGACCAAGATACTCCGAGACACCATAGTACAGCAAGATGTTGAGCTTACAGTTCTTCGAGCATTCCAGTTGAAATCAGAAAGGAAGAATGTCAGCTTGGTAGGATTATTCCTTATGATGGTGCTTATGGACAAGGTCCTTTTTGGGGGTTGGATGAGACAGAGATTAAGAGTTGGTGTCCTATTGAGTGGGCGATTCTTGGGAAGACATTCCTAGTTAGGGTTATAGTCCCACAAGAGCCTTGGGATATTTGGGATGAAAGATGCACAAGTTTGCATTGGGAACCAGGTGGGAGACCTTATGAGGGATGGATACAATGTTTACTGACGGGGTTACTTGGGAGTCTACAGGATACTCCTTGTGTCGATACTATGCAGGGTAGCGGTGGATGCATTTTGACCTCTGCAATTTTGAGATTTATTTGGGACCCTGGGATTACAGTGAATGGCAGTTTAGTGATTGCTAGAGGATGCTTTCAGGAGATCTCTCGTGATGGTACCTCGTTTACATCGTGGTTAGTTACTCTACTTCTAGGAGGCTTCCATGGGATGTCTTGTGATGGTACCGTGCAATGCAGTGCCTTAAGCATAGGGTGTTACAGATCTCCTAGGATAATTTGGGACCCTGGGATCATACCCGGATTCAGTTGGTTCAGTTTGATTGATTGTGGAGTTGCGTTGGCATTGCTTGAGGAAAAAGCAATCTTTGGCGAAGGAGGACTGTAATGCTCTGTTTTTTATAAATAGGGAATTGACTGAGGGCCTTTAATACCAGGAGCATATTAGGACAATTATTCAGTCATTAGTATAGTAAAGAGGGCCATCAGAGTTATTATCATAAAGCATGCGAAGCATGTAGGCCTTATTTCTTCAGTCTTAAAAGTCAACGAGAAATTAGAATTGCATGCATGCAAAAGTAAAGCTCAAACCCTAAAAGTGGCATGCAAACCCTAAAAGTACATGCTAAACTATTTAAGAAGGGTTATTGGACCAAAGAAGATATCTATGATTATTATTGTTGATTTGGAGTATTTTGAGCAGCAGCACTACATGCAGCAACAACAGTTGGGGTTGAAGACAACGTCTTGAGCTAACGAGGGTTTGGCAGTGAAATATCTTCCCTAGTCTCCTTCAGGGTAGGCCACTCTTGTCCACCATCAAATTTCACCTTATTCGTCTATATCTAGTGATCCAACATTCCCAAGAAGATTATTTGCAAGTTATCGTGTGCAGCCGAGGATTTAGCTGGAAAACCCCAAAGTATTCGCAGGGTCTCTGAATCCCAGTTTCTCTTCTGCATAACAGCTTCATCTTCATCAGCAGGGTCACTCCATTGCCTTGAGTGATTATCAGTCCGCACTTTGCTCATTCAGAGCAGTTACCGGCAAATCTGTGCATCTCGAGGCGTGAGCATCAAACAGGAGGATCAATTCGCTAGCCATCCTAGAGGGGTCAAAATCTCTGCATGCACCAGTCATTCTCTCCGGCATGGGAAGATCTACATCCCAGGAAAATCTCAGCTCCATCAGGCACCTCCTTCACCAAAAACGTCGCCTTTAGCTGAGGAGAGGGTTTCTTGCTGTCGGGCGGTAACACCAGGAAGGAAGCATCATTACCTCACCAGTTCATCTTTGTATGCATGCATCTTATCTCTGGAGGATCATCAGCTTGATTATCAATGGTAAGTGTTTACCTTCTTTCTGTAAATTTTTGCCCTAGTTCAGCTATAATCTAGGGTCATTGGCCCGGCACCTTGCATGCAAATTTGTATTCAATATTCTTGCACATTTTGAGAGTACAAGTAAGCCCTAGAATACTGAAACAGTAGAATATCCGTATTTGGGATATTACAATGTGTACATGAGGGGCCTTCTGTTTTCCCTAGAATGTGAATCCCGTAGATGGTTTGATCGCTTACTTGCTTCATTTATGGGAGGTTATGATGATTTTGTTACCAAGTTAAAGGGCCAATGGTGAGCAAAGTTGGATAGTAGATTCCTTTTGAATCAACTCTTTGAAATCAGAAAGAAGGAAAATGAAACCATCCAAGAGTTCAACCTTAGGTTTGATAACACCATAGCGAATGTACCTGACACCATCAGACCTAAATACTAAGCACTTCGTATTCATTACTTAAACGCATTTGATGGATGGCTTGGATATCACCTTAAAGAGAAGAACCCTGCTGACCTGAAGATTGCCCAAGACAATGATAGAAAAGATGAAAGCAAAACTTTTCGACTCTTATGGCCCATCATCATCTAGAGTTGAGTCACGAACAAAGAAAGATAAAGAACCATATAAAGAACCTATAGAAATGATTGAGAACATGCAGGAGATGGTAAAAAATTTGACCTTGATCACAAAGAGACTTGGCCAAGAGTAGGGAGTTTGATAGGTATAGAAATCAGTATGGGCCCAACCCTTAATGGAATTAACAAAAGAGACCCATGAATGATGACTTGAGACGAACCGTTGTGGGCCAGAAATCACCAGATCCCAATCTTGTTAATTGGATTGGAGAGCAAGGGCAAGAAGAACCTGACTATCATTCCCATGAGGATAATGAACAAGATTCACCCAAGAAGATTAATTTGATGGATGAATTTGACAAAACCTTTGGAAGAATTTTGTTTGGTATTGAGGAAGATAGTCAGAAAGATATCATTAGTACACATCCTGCCAGCGCTTTAGGGAAAATAAATGAAGTAAGCAAGCCTTTAGTCCAAATCTATAAGAGGGAAAAAGGAAAAGAAAGGTCCCTACCTTTTCCTGACAAGAAGCTTGAAGAGAAGAAGCAAGAAGAGAAAGAGTTGGTTCCAATTCCTGCTGAATATGGTTTGAACATTAACATTGAGAAAGAATTGGATAAAGTAATGCGAAACATCCCCTTGACTGAACTAGTAAAGATACCATTTGTAAAGAGTCAAGTGAGTGAGGTCTTTGATAGAATCCCCATGGCTGGCCAAAATGGTAGCATAATCGAACCTCTTCCTAGTCCACCCTTGAGTATGGAAAATGGGGAAGAAGAGGATCCTCCAATTGAAATTAGGGCATCCCTTTATGAAAGAAATAATGGAGGACATGAACCGTTTTACCTTACACTTTATATTGGTGAACTCCTATTACATAACTGCATGATTGATTCTAGAGCCGCCATGAATGTGTTGCCTAAAAGCATCATGGAAGCTATGGGTTTGCGAATCACTAGACCATATGGGAATGTATGTGGGATAGATTCAAGACCAGTGCATGTATATGGGCTAATCAAGAATCTGAGAGCAGACTTATTTGCATGTCGTGATATTTCTACCCTTATGGATGTAGTAGTGGTTGATTTTACCCCTGTGTATAGGATGATTTTGAATAGGAGATGGTCAACTAGATTGGGTGGCCATCTACAAATGGATTTATCTTATGCCACTATTCCCAATTGATATGGTGCTATGGTCAAGATTTATAGGGAACCATTTTATGATGGTCACTTAGAAAGGTATGCGGATGGAGTGAGAAATTCTTATGGTCAAGGTGAGTTGTTTCCTGGTGGAGTGTTCATGGTTATGGAAGGTCAAAGTAGCATGCTGAGAAGTGAGGATGATACAGAAACTATTTGGAGGTCTTTCCGAGAGCCTAATTCATCTGAAGAGGAAAGAGACCTTCATGAGTTCATTCGAAGTGTCAATCATGAGTTGTTACTGTATGAAGCATCTAATGAATTCTCTCGTGATTCAAATGACATTAGAGGTTAAGCGGGACTTGATACTAATAGCAATCACTCTAATCCACCTAGTGAGATTGAAGACCTTGATCGTGATGTAATGTCCTCTTCTGCTTAGGCATTGAGGACCAACCCGCTAACCTATGTGATTCCAATAGGTTCGAGCAGGTACTGACAGTCAAGGAATCAGTTGAAAACTGATGCCATATATAGAAGATCTAGGGCATCAATATTATATCACCATTGGGTCGAAGAGGGCCACTAGAGCCAAAGGCCACCTACATGCATGACATCTAGACATTATTTAATGATGCATGCACCCGATTAAGTCTCCATGCGCATGCATGCAAGTCAACTGCAAATTAGAAGATAAAGTGACCTAATTAGGTCAAAAGTTAGGGTTTTCGCAGTTGAGAGTTATAAAAGAAAGATAAAGTGAATGGAGAAGTCACTTATGTGATAATTGATTTGTGGAGTCAAATTGGAGAGCTTGGCGAACTAAGATGGGGTTGAGCGCATGCTCAGCTAACTGGTGTATTTCAGCAGCGAAATCTATCTGCCCTAGTTCATCATCAAGTTGGATCATCCAGGTTCAGCACTAGTTCATCATCAAGTTACATTCAACAGTGATTCCGGGAGGTTGATTATTCATCCAGCCAGAGGGTTTCACCGTCACACCGTGTCACCGTGATTAGAAACAAAGCAATTCGTTTTCCTACCTACAGGGTTCAGAACTTCCGCATGCTGCTTCCATCATCATCAGAGGGGTATTATAACCCTAGTGCACATCATCCGGGCTTCCAGCAGCAGCTTATTTATTATTTTGGAGCTTATATAGTTTGAGAGGAGGGCGTATTCACCTGTGGAGGACGATTTAGTGTATCTCCTTATTCCTCCGGCAGAATCCTTGCATGCTGGGACCAGTCTCTTCACCATCATCTGATTTATATACTGGTATGTACATGCATTGATTTCTCCTATTTTATAGCATCTCAGTATTTTCTAGGGCACATATTTGCTTGCAACTGCATGCATGCAAAGTTCAGGGTTTGCTTTCCTATTTGATTAAGGAGTAAGTCTATTAGCCATCAACAGTATACACATAAACAGGAAAATATCAGTTTGGGATATTACACGTGATGTGCCTATTCCGCAAGATCAGTTAGAGCATAGGTTGGAGGAGGTTACGCTAAGTGGGGATACACTAATAGAAGATACTATTCCCCCACCTAAGCATAGGATTTTCAGAACCTTGAGGGAATACACCGTCAATATGAAACTAAAGCAGGAAAAGGAGCAGCAGGGTCTTCCCCCAATCTATTGGTGGGAGGAAAATAATGTGCCAAACAATGAATATATTGCTCATCTTGATAACCCACCTCCACCCCTTTTAGATCATATCTCTGATCTGCATGTTGAACAACCCTCGAATGATATTCCTCAGCTTAGTGGTCGTCCAAACTTCCCAAGTTTTCTATTACCTAGAGAGATTCCTCTATCACCTAGAGAAGGAGAAGGCACATAGTTTGATATGACTTCTTATTCAGTGCTTGTCCCTTCAGGAGAGGGATCCAGTACTAGACATGATCGATCTTTCCATCCCTCTTTTGTGGCATCTTAGTTGGATAGAGTCCATCCTAAGTTTATGGAGAAAAATAGAGCACCTGAGTTAGTGGTGGGTAGCATTGCCTTCCCACTTAGTTGTAGTTCCACTAGAGTTGATATCATTGAGCGTCTAGAGAACCACAGAGTTGATCCTTTTTATCCAAATGGAAATGTTGATGTGCCTTCAACTATTACTCATGATATACATATTATCCCATCTACAATAAACAGACAATTCAATTATGGAGATGAAGTCATATTGCAAAATCGAGATTACCGTCGCATTTCCAAAGAGTTGGACCATTCACGGTGGAACGAATTGAAGGAAAATTTTAATATCTATCCTCCGCGAATGGATACTAGTTTCGTATTCCAATTCATGAGACTCATCTACAGAGTTTCATTCATGGTATGACCTAGTGAGAGTTTCCCTTGTCACGTATTTAGAGTTAGACATTGAATAAACTCACTTGAGTAGTAGTTCTGAGTCTTTTCTTTTTCTTAGTGTTAAATGGTCCTGAGTCTTTGCGTCTTTTGCTTTTCAGTCTCAGTCTTGTAGGCCTTTGAGTCTGGATTTTGTTTTTGTTTTTGAATGATGTTTGTTTAATAAAACTTGCAACTGTCCAACAATTTTTAGATTAGATGTTTACTTTCAGCTTTTATTTTCAACATTTTTCTTTCAGCAGTTTATTTCTAGTATTTTATTTTATTTTATGCCACATGTACTGCTCAGTAGTTCTGTTTCCATGATGTGCAGGAACAAGTATGATTTGAAGTTGAAGCAGATGATCGGGTGCATGTTCGATGATTGATGAGTGGTGCTACAAACCAGAGATTTCTGAGGTTCTCAAGCACTCTTTCCCTTAGAGCACTTGTCCTACTTGGAGCCATATGTTGTCACATACACTGTGGATGGGCTACCATGATTCTAGAGCAGTACTGAGCACATTCTCGAGCCATTCCTTTACTATGAGGTCAGCAGTTGATGAGCATCCCAGATGATGATCACTCTTATATTCAGTGGACCAAGAGCCTCCAAACTATCAGTTTCATGCCATGACTGAGCCTCATGACCCCAAATTTGATGACCGAGTTAGCCATTCTTCATTATTTAGAGCAGAGATATGTTGGCAGTCCCATTGATGTACAACAACAATGTTCAATGCCTTCAGATTGTTCAAATCAGATGCAGGTATATGACCTAGGTGATATATGGATATGTATATGTGAATTTTAGTTTTGCTCTGTTGTCTATTATAGTAGTTAGACTTGCTTGATAGTGGTTGTATGTTGGCGATAATTTAGAAGTTTTCATCCTTTATCTGGGTAGAATTTACCATTTATAAGTGCTTTCAATCTATATTCTTTCCATTTCTTTGAAGCTAATGCTAAAGGGAATTCCACCACAATTTATAAAATCCATTATAGAAACCCTTTGGTTGTTTAATTGCCGAACAAGGATATTTTCTTGTTATTGTTTTATTGTGTTTTATTGCACATTTACAGGTTGAAGACAACAAAGAAAGAGTTAAGGACACCCCCCCCCCCCCCCCAAGGTTGGCATGTAGCAGCCCAAACTGAGAGGAGTTCTGCTAGTGAGATTGGGAACTTTTCTCCTAAAAGTTACACATATTTCTGATTGTTGATCCATATAATTATTCATATTTTCCTACATGCAGAAATTTGTGCTAACAATCCCTAAGGCTGATAACTCTTAGGGATGAGCTCTGTGGAAAGTCCAAAGAGGTGAAGTTTCGGAATTTGCAATACAAGTCTCAATTCATGAAAATTCTACACATATGTTAAGGGGGGGGTATGTAATGAACCTAATTATATAATATAATGTAATAAAACCTAACTATACAATATAAATTATTATTAATTATTATCTAATATCAATTAAAAGTTAAAACCCCTAAAGGCAATTTTAATTCATTGTGACCTGTCTCTTCAGCAATATCTGCAATATCTAAATTACCTTCATGATATTGCATTGTTTTGATGTAATCATTACCTTCATGTCAATCATAATTATTATTATTTTGTCTTCTCGGTTCTTACAGTATAATAGATTACTCTTTCTACTCATTTGCAATAAATGCTTGTTTCATGAGTCATTTGGTACATAACAAAATCAAAGGATTAGCATCCAATCATAATAAGTCGATGAATCTTGGGTTGGCTATTTTCAAGAACACCAATGTTGTCAGCTTTCGGAAATGCTACTTCGTAATGAGCATTCAAAGGTTGAATAGTTACTAACATACACTTCATGCAATGTTGCATCTATTTGTGTTATCACTAAGCATATGGCATTGGTATAGCACATCACAAACAAAGAACTTAACTAACAATAAACGATGTTTCTAGAAATAGTAGACAACCTAAATGTTTTAAGCAAAAAACATGTAAACTACATAATATAGCATCAAATTTCAAAACTTACATACAACCCCCGTGTTGTCAATTTCATGTTCTTTACAAATCTCAAAATCTCTTAGATCCACATGATTTTTTCGCCTTTGTCTGCATTATCAAATACAAATGGACAATGAGAAGTCCCGTGATATATTATATAAGCCTTAAAAAAATCCTAAATGAAAAATTCTTATCTTTTAACCATGTTACTAAAGCTTTGAATTTTCCCTTTTCTACATGTTATAATTTAAAATATTATTTTTCTATTTACAACCAAAAGTAAATATCTGTTAGATATCCAAGGATATGAATTCATTGAAATACAAAGTGCAATATAATGAGAAATAAAATTTAAAAAAAAATTCACTAACTGAAAGAATCGAAAAAACACATCTTCCCATAAGCTTTAAGCTCTTCTAATCAACAATGACCAAGAGTGCATATGGTTTTCAAACTAGCCCTTGTCGTTCTTTCCAAACATTTCATTATCCTAGAATGTACACCAATGTTCAATCCATTTAGAATAGAATAAAAAGATTGATTACTTGGTATGTGTTGCCCACCTATTTCGACTAGGTGGCAACTTCATGTACATTAAGATGTACATAATGGTACAAATTGTACCTTGGAAAAATCTGGGAATTTTTCACTTCTGCAGGGCAATTGCCCCTTTGTAAAACGAAATGTCCGCTCCCCTGCGTGGGAAAATTAATGTAATTCTATGTGCTAGTGTGAGTCATATGATATGGACGCCACACCATGGAACTGATTGTTAGAGAAGTCCCCTCATCGAGTGTTTTTTCCCTTTCCAATTAATCTTGTTCTTTAACGATTTTTATTCGTTAGGTTTTTCACTCAAAATCCTCCAAAGTGGTGAGGGGCGTTCTAATAATCAAGTCCATGGGGTGGCTAAGGGTTCAAAATGTTATTCGTGACCATGCTAGGCATCTGTATAGAGTCTTGCGGAGTTTCGTTATGTTGTATTTTTATTTATTTTCTAGTTAATTAATTTCACCCCTTGGTGGTTAATTAACTAGGTTTTGATGTAATAATGTAATTGCTCAAGCACTGGCATTTTGTAATAGGGGCTATGAATGCAAAGGTAAATTGCTATGAAACCCCCTAAACCACTGCTTCAAGTCCCATGTCATTCTGATAAGGGGTTGAGGAGATAGACCATTTTTGGCTAAGCAAGGGCTATTTTTCCTAGGGAATTAATTAATTTCCCTAAGTCAAAAATTCATATTATTTGATTTTGAAGGAAAAAATCAAATAATGCCATGGTAATTTTGTTTGGGGGTTGCTAAGCCTAGGAAAATTTGCTTCAAATTTTTCCACCCCCCCATGGCCAAGATATGATTTTTTCAAGTTTATTTTTAATTTTTCCTAAGTCAAAATTGGAAAAATTTAAAAAGTTAAATTGAAAAATTAAATCTAAGGTGAATTAAAATATTTGGCCTAAGTCTAGGCAAATATTAAACCCTTTTGACTTTGGCCTAAGTCTAAGCACCAAAGGAGGGGGCGCCACTCTAGTTGGGCCTATATCTAAGAACATATCACTATTTTAGTGGGGCGTCAATGTGAAAAGAAACTACTCCAAAGGGAGGCGTCACATGAGAAAGGACCCACAAAGGGGGCGCAAGCATGAGAAAGGGCCCACAAAGGGGGCGCATGCATGAGGAACTCCTCCAAAGGAAGGCGCCTAGCTTGGGGGCCCACAACTAAACCCTAAAGCAATCTCAAGGGGGCGTCTTGGTCAAAACCCTAGATCTAAGGGTGTAGAATGGTTGAGGCATGGATCAAGCACTCAAGCCATGGATTGAGGAGGCGCCTAGGCTATTTGATTGGTTGAGAGGGGTGCAAAGTCAAATACCCTAGATCTAGTGGTGGAGATCTAGATCTAATCTTGGCCATTGATCTTCAAGGGGTTGGGGTTGCTCCTCAACTATATAATGAGGGTCTCACTCCCTCATTTGAAGCTATCTCTCATGCTATTGTTATGCTGCTGAAATCTTTCCCTATTCTCCTCTCATATTCTCTCAAGCATTTGGCCCAAGCCTCTTGCCATTTTTGTATTGGATCTTGCCCTAGTTGGGCTGTAATAGAAGAATA
Source organism: Pseudotsuga menziesii (assembly GCA_001517045.1). Classification (NCBI taxonomy): domain Eukaryota; kingdom Viridiplantae; phylum Streptophyta; class Pinopsida; order Pinales; family Pinaceae; genus Pseudotsuga; species Pseudotsuga menziesii. The sequence goes on from LPNX010248482.1 coordinate 118,217, forward strand.
CTTTGGAGGAATATTGTGCCGTCATTTCATGCATCTTGTGGTGAGGTAACTTGTATTGTATTTATTTGATTTGCATTTGTATTAGCTTAGATAGCTCTCCACAAAGTATTTTGTGGAGAGATTTGTAAGTAGAAGTATTTCTGCTTCCATTTGTGAGTTTCTTAATAAGATTTATCAAAGTATTTTGGTAGATTTATTGGGTACTCACCTCTTTGCTTACATTTTGCAGCTCTCTCATAAGTTCATTTACAGGTTTTCCAAGCTAAGAAGGGCACCTCCAAGGGTTTCGTTTTTTCTTATTTTCAATTCGGCCGTTTTTCTTTTCCTATCCTGAAACTGGGTTTTATTCATTGTATAGTGAATAAAACCCTTGTTTTAGGGCTTTCTTCCATTGTAGATTAGTCTAGAGTTATAAATCTGCTGTTAATACATCATTTGGATGCCCAAAAATTCATTTTTAAAGTACTAAAACTTCTTTTTCCAAAAATTTCAAGTTCAGATTTTTCAGTAAATTTTCTGGGTTTTATACTAATCTGTCCTAACTTTCTGTCTTAGTGTTTCTGCAGTAAATTCCAGCAAGTAAAGTTGCTGGTTTGTTGCAGGTTTATGCACAGAAGAGGGGGTTATGCTGCCCAAAATTGCCTAAAAAAGCCCTAGAAAAGTTCTAGTCCAAAAGGGGCCAAAAAACCACATTTCTTCTCTTTCTTCTACAAGATTGTAAACCCCAAAAGAGAAGTTCTCTTTGGGGTATTCTCTAAAGCTTTAAAAGCTGATGTAAATTTGTATATGAGTAGTGTAGAGGTAGCCTAGATAACTAGTTGCTTAGATTTATGTTTATGCAAGTTTTATTTCTGTTTACCCACCTTCCCTTAAGGGATTGAAGTGAGGTTAGGTTAATTTTTTTATTTCTGTTTACCCACCATCTCTGTAACAGAGATTGTTGTGCGGTTAGGACATTGTTTAGCTAATTGCATTTCACTTTTAAAGTAGCTAAATTCAAATTTTATTTTCTGTCAAAAGAGTAACCATACAACCCACTGATCCGGTGTATCCTCTGTCCCACTTGTCATCTCCCTTAAGGGACTTCAAGTTGGGTATGAAAAGCAGGAGAAGTGGGGGCTTAGTTTAATTAGAACAACTTCCTTTTCTGCTACAAACCTTCACATTTTGTTTTTCAGTCCAAGATCAAGTACCAGCATCTCCCATAAGGGATACCGCTTGGTTGATCTTGTTGATAGTATAAAATTAACCTTGCATGCTAATCACCAAGATCTAAAATTTACCCATAAAATTAACCAACAACGAATTTAGCCCCTGTTCCTCTACTTGGTCATCACCTTTCGGGGTACTCACGAGATACGACAGGGGGTAAAAGAGTTTTAGTTTAATAGGCATCCATCTTGCTATTTGTCCGGTTGATTAAAAACAGTGACCTCGAAAGCGACTTGGGGTAGAAGACCGTGGGGGGTCTCTAGGCGTTCTACGTCCTCCTTGTTGAGCACCGGGGCATTGGGGTTTGACCTGGGAGCTACAGGTGGACTTGTTTCCACTATTTTGAGCGCACCAGCATTCCTTCTTTGACTTGAGAAATACTAGATTGGGGTAGTCACACCACTGGTTCGAAAACTAAACTTCAAGAGAAAAAACCTTAATAAAATCTACCTAAAACGAACCAAGAGACATTGCAAAACCGGTTCTATAACATTTTCATTTCAGCAACATTTCACTCCAATATTGTGCTTGTTTCCTTTCAGTTATTGTTGCACTTGCAAAGCAAACCAAATAATTTTCTAATTTGTGGATATTAGTCAAATGGTTTACATTTTTCTGCTATTTATCTGAGTATTGTTAGCATCAAGTTTATTCATGATATTACTGATCAACTGTTTAATACTGTTCATATTACTCAACTGTGATTATATTATTTCTCATATTTGCTCATAAATCTTTCATAACTGTGTATATTGTTCATAGTTTGTTCTCATCTTATTGTTAGACAACTTACCCTGTGGGATAATTAACTTAGACTGCATCCATTGAAAGTTGCATTCTCTGACTCCATTACTTAGGCACTGGTTATATTAAAAGGATTGACTGTCATTGAAATATTGCATCTTGCATTGGTTTGACTGTCATCTCTCAAAACTTTAGCCTCACACCTTAAAAAGATCCATTTAATTTGTAATTAATTAATAAATCTGGAATTTAGTCTTCCGTAGGGACTTCCCCCCTTGGCTCTGTTGGGATCTTGCCTAAACGGAGGAGTTGTGGACTGTGGTGACAGTGGTCCCCAGCTCTCGCTTACCCCCAAGGACACACATAGCAAGTTGTGACTTTCCTGTTCCTTAAAGTGTGAATTAGGCGGCAACAGTATGGTTTTCAAAGCGGTCCTATCGAACTATGGGATGAAAAAACACTAACCATAAAGAATAGTGTCTTAGGAAAAACCTTATCCCCGTCTGCTAAACCTCATCTTCTCATGTACAAAGTGAAGCCAATTGTGCATAAGTCGTGTTACCACCAAAGTTGTACTTGGTGGTTTTTTCAAGAGAGTCGGCGAAGTAGAACAAGTACACTTGTTCATGATCGGAGCTCAGAAGTCTGTCGGCCATTTTTTGGGAGTCTGTTCGGAAATTTTTGTAACACATGTTCATACCCCCTTGGGGAAATTGTAAAACGTGTCCTAGCATTTAATTTTTTATAAAAGGCTCGGCTTCCCAAACTTAAGCATCAAGCCAACTAGCCCAGAGTGTTTTTTCCCTTGGTTATTATTGGTTGTTGAACAAACGACTAATAATTTCTGAGTTTTTCACTCACATCTCCAAAGCTGGGGTAGTGGTCTTGGTGTTTCGGCCTTAGGAGGTTATTAGATCTTTTGTGTCATTGTTTTTCAACATGCTAGGCATTCGAATTGAGTCGTATGGACATGCACTGGGTCCCCCATTAAACTTATGATCCTTCTCAAACTTAAGTTGGTATTGGAACATAGTATTAAACTTTGTTTAATATGAATTAGAGCTAGCATGAGGAAGTGGTGATGTCACCTCCACGCTAATGTGGTGAGTGCTAGCGAATGGGGAGAAGGGGGTGGACCCCTTCCCACTTTGAAAGCCTCGTGTTATTTTATTAATTCAAAACCTTGGGAGATAGCGAGTATGGAGATGGGTGATGACATCACAAACCTTGACGTCAACATTGGAAACTCACGCATGAGGTGAAGGGACGCCAAGTTTGTTCTTGATGGGTAGTTGATTGGATGAGTTGGTGAATGGATTGGGTGTGTTGGCAGGTCAATGGTGAGTTAAGTGAAAGAGGTGTCAATTAACTCTTCACTTCAAGCTCAGTTAACTCTGGGTTTATCTTCAGTGTTGGTAGCACCCCCTTGGGTCTCATTTTTGCTATTTAAGCAGGGCTCCTTTCCTCATTTTTACATGGTCATAGGACCGAAGGAATGCTATTGCTTCTATTGTATTGTTTGCCATTTGGAATAAAGAAGGCTTTGGAGGCAAAATCTATGGTGTAATTAGCTTTTCATGTGTGGATGGTGATTGTCAAGTGCTTATGAGGTATAATCTGTATTATTGGTCTTTGTTTTTTGTTGGTTAATTGTGGGCCTTGAAGGGGAGCTCCCTCCAAGTGGGGTAAAAGATTATTTTAGTTTGATTTATGCTCAAACACTTCGCTTGTTTCATATCTCTTAGAGTTGCATGTATTTTAAGTTTAATTGCATGCTTTCTAATTGTCTTTTTCCAACAACACTTATGTTTTAACCATCTGTTTGTGCAAGGACTTCTAAGTTGTAGGTGATCTCACTTGTAAAAGGGGTCGAGCTAGTTTGAATCTTCCTCATCTTCAAGATCTTTTTGAGGACATAGTCCCTCGGTGTTCCACCAAAGCAGACTCCATGGCCCAACATTCCCAAGCTTCCAGCACTCTTTCTATCTCTCTTTCCTTCATTTTTTTAAAGAAAAATTAAATCTTTCTCGGTTATAGTTACTCACATGCTTAATTAGTTTAGTTTCTCTTTCAAGCAATATCTAAAGGTTGATATATTTAAACATGTATCTAGATCTAGAAACATAAAGTAATATTTTCAAAGTAGATCTAGTTTTTATTAAGTACTTGTGCATATTTCCAATCTTTCAGTACTTAATATTTTTATGTTCTTAACGCTTTATTTGGCACATTTGGTGCATTACAGGTGGCTGGTTTTTTACTTTTATTGCCAGGACAAGGAGAAGTGTTGCCAGAAAATCAAAGATCTAAGTTGTTCAAAGGCCTCCCGGAGCACCACTCTTGATCTTGTCTTACTCATAAAACCTGTAAGCCTTTGGATCCATATCTGTAAGGACCATTGGCATCCACCTCAAGCATTGTAAATACCATAATAAAAAATTTGGAGTAGGCTCTTTTGAGCTCACTCCCCATCCCCCCAAGGGGGGGGTCTGTGTTTTTGATATTGTTAACACATATATAGTAACCGGGCTACCATATTCTATTTTTCAGATTCCAATACATTTTTCAGCCAGCTCCCCTACATATGAGATGCTGAGATGAGCATTTATTATGGATCATTATTTGATTGATGGACTATAGTACTCTCCCATGCCATGACCGAGTCTCAAGACACTCAGATTTGAGGACTGATGTAGCCATTTAGCCAGTTGTAGAGCAGTTAGTAGTGCCCAGAGTTGTATCAGTGCTTTCCCATTGGTCAGATGTTGGTTCAAATGAATTATTACATGTTCATGACTCAGTTTATATTATCTTGTGTTATGGTTATCATTGCTCTTATACTCATTTTTGTGACATGTTGTAGCATTTAGGGTCATGATCTGGCGGTCATATAAATATGTGGACTTGGATGTAATGATATTATGTATTGATGTCCCTACTCAGATCCAGAAGTTCTTGATTCATACTCATTGGTTTTACTCTCCTTAGGGAGAATAGAGGTAGTCATTCCCACCATACTTTGGCTTGCTAGTGCTGGTTTCATTGTTCACTGTCTCCACTCATCCATTACCTTTCCGTTATGTTTCCAACCCGACCTACTACTTGACTTGTGGCATGGAGGACTTTTCCCCACTAGAGCATCTTTGTTGGGCAAGCTTCCCTGTTTATTTGTGTCTCGACTCTGAGTTGCCTATGTTGTGTTGGCTAAACCTGAAACAAGTAGCGTTGCCATCAATACAATGTATTTGGAAATGAAATGAATATCTTATGAAAAATCCCATTCATGAAAAGTACTGTTTTTGAACATACATGAATGCAAGGCAAGCCTAATGAAATTGGCTTTGAAGTATATTGAAATGAATAACTTAAAACATTCATGAAAAGTAGTGTTTTTAAACATACGTGAATGCATGAAGCCTCAATAATAAAAATCTGTGTAATAAATACATGGACCAAGGCTATGGAAAATCAAAGGCTCAAAAAAGCAATGGTTCCTAAAGTTATATCTAAGGATTGTTGGCCTTACTTGTATTGGTTTGGATTGTGAGCATTTGTCAAGGTGAATAAGCACCTCTGAAAGTAGCTTATCTGGCAGGTATCACAGCGCCTGCAGAAGCTTTTAGTATCCATGTGTATGGTTGGCCACCATAGTCCTGCCTGTAATATCTTGCGCACAGTTGCTTTTCCTGCGTAGTGTCCTCTTGCGACACCAGCATGTGCTTCACTCATTACCCAAGGTCATTCATAATCAAAAACACAGCGGCACAGTAGTTCATCCGTGCCCAACTTATACAGATGTTTTGCAATTAATGTATAATCGGCAGCTTTGACAACCAAATGTTTCTTCTGATTGGTTGACATTCCTTCAGGTGCATAGTAGGTGCTCAAAAAGTGAATGATTGCATTAAACTCGTGGGTCTAATCGTCCATCATGTGGATCGCAAATAGTTGCGCATCAGGCTATCTTCCAGGCTGGTTGACTCTTCACCACTTTCTATCCTTGATAGGTGGTCTGGCTCGGCATTCAATCCACCAGGTTTGACAACGACCTCAAAATCAAATTCTTGAAAGAGGAGAAGCCATCTACAGATCTTCCCCCCCAACACTGGCTTGTTGACTAGGTATTTGAGCGTTGAATGGTCAGTGTACATCTGAAAATGGCCACCCAACAAATAGTGTCTGAACTTTTGAAGTGCGTAGACCATGGCGAGGCCTTCTCTTTCCGTCATCGTTTAGTTCTTTTCTGTCGTTAACAGTTTTCTGCTAGCAAAAGCAATAGGGTGGTCAAGCGCACCCTCTCCTGGTTGTGTCAAGACTATGCCGAGCGCGACAGACGACGCGTCGACGTGAACATGGAACTCCTTCTTCCAGTCTGGGAATACCAATATTGGCGCAGTGGCCATCTTGTTCTTCAGTTTGTCCAAGCTTTCCTAGCAAGCAGGTGTCCATTGAAACTTTGCATCTTTCTTTAGCAGTTTCTCCATAGGTGCAGTGATCTCTGCATACCCTTTAATGAACTTCCTGTAGTAGCCTGTATGCCCTAGCACTGATCTGAGTTGCATAACTAATGTAGGTGGTGGTAAGTCCAGAATGATGGCAACTTTTGTTGGGTCGACCAAAATACCGTCGCGACATATGACGTGACCAACAACACACCAAACAATGCGCAGAATATACATTTCTTAGAATTAAGCGCGATCTGATACTGGCGACAGCGGCCCAGCATCATGCGCAGACTCTCAATATGGTCTCTTACTAGACCAAACACAGTCCAATCATCAAAGTAGACATCAAGAAATTTATGAATAAAATCTTTAAAAGCAGAGACTACTATTCTAGAAAAAATAGCAGAGATGCATTCTTGAGTCCAAAGGGAATTACCGTATACTAGTAGCATCCCCATTCGGTGACGAAGGTCGTTTTGTGGTGATCCTCTTTCGTGATTCTGACTTGATGATAGCCAGAGAAGCCATTAGTGAATGAATACATTTCTTGCCCTCCGACGCTTTCAAGCACTTCATCTGTAAACGGTGTTGGGAATGGATCGTGTGAGCATGCATCGTTTAGCTTCCTCGGGTCGACACAGATTCTGACTTCACCTGTTGTCTTCTTATCCTGGATTACTATAGGGCTGATCCATTCTGATTCCTCAACAGGTTCAATGATCCCTGCGTCAAGCATGCGATCCAATTCTGATTTTACTTTTTCTTTGTGCCTTGGATTCAACCTATAGGGTCGCTGCTTACTGGGTTTAGCATCTGGTCGCAGGGGCATTTTCATCTCCCCTAGATCTCCTACTATCCCCTTCATCTCCTAAAAATTGGTAGGGAATACGCCCTGGTACTCATGCAGCAAATCTGTGATCTTCGCCACTGTCTCTTCATCCCAATAATCTCCTATATTGGCGAACTTTGGGTTCTATGGCGACCCAATGTTTAGTTTCTTGATTTTCAACGGCTTAAGGAACTGGTCGCTTGAAATACCACTTCCTTCTACTGCGCGGGTGCCCTCTGATTCCAATATGTTTATGTTAGTCGGATCATCATCTGGGTCGCTAGATTGTAGCAAGCCATCCATTGCTGAATGGTCGCACTACACTGGTGAGCATTGGCCTCTTCAACAGGGATTTCAGCGAATATCTTCTCCTTTATCGTTTGAAGCGCAGCATCAACTATGGGTTGCTGATCAGCAAATTCAAATGTGTGTGCGAACTGCTTAGTGAGCCCTTCCCAATCTTGGGTTCCTTGTCGCAATTCCATAGATGTATACCAGGTTCTACGTGTCATCTTCAATGTATGTATGAAATGATGGACCCATTCCTGTTACGGGTATTCTGCAAATACGGTGCGACACCGATTTATGTGCTCGACAGGGCTTGACAATCCTGTATATCTGTGGCTCACAGTGGTGACTTCTTCGCGGAATCTGACTTCCATCAACCTTCTGCACTGTGGCCAATCTGTTATGGACTGCTTTTGCGCACCCCACCATCTAGCGGGTGTAGCTTTTAGCACATGGTCTAGCGCAGAAAAGCGTTGCGATTCTGTTACAAGTTTTTCAAACTCAGTTAAGCAGGTCGCAAGGTTAGGTAAACCCTCATAGGTGGGTAGCTCTCTGTTAAGGCCTGGAAAATCGCAGGTAACAACAGTTAGGGATTCTCCCCAATAAACGTTCCCAACTAGCCCGTTACTGTTTGGTATGGGGAATCTGTCCGGTTTACAGTCCGGCTACCGTAGGTCAAGTAACAAATTAAAATGTTTTACCGGTTACGGCCCGGTCCACCGTGTATATTTTTAGTTTTTTGTGTTTAAGTTATGATGTGCAAGTGCCTATCTAAAAATGCAAATTGATAGAGATAACGAGGAGTGTCACAATGTAATGCACAGGTTCTTACCTCTTGTCTTACCTCTCTCGCATCTAAATCACAAACAGCAAGAAACTAATTATAACAAACTAACCTATCCCTAGGGAGCAAAAATTATCAGTTATCAATGAGTAATGTATTTCTGTGCATGTATTAAGAAAAATTACAGATAGCTGTTACTTATTTCAAAACACATGAACATTAATAGAAATATGAACAACAAGATAGCTTATTGTTTATGACAACCTTCATTACTCACAATGGAAATTTCACAGAATAAACTAGAAGACATTCATAACAAGAACAGAAATTCAATGAGTTAGAACGCTCTCACAGTTAATGGACATAAGTTGAAAAAGAAATAGTTCACATTCAACTAATCCATAGCAAAGCATTTGAAACATTCCACCAAACTTTCTCCATCAGAAACTTTTAATTCTTTATTGTAAAAGGAAGTAGTTCTTCTTACAATATACTCTCAAAAATTGCTTGGGAAAGAAGTCCCTTCTATATCTAAACTCTCATTTATTTATACAAAAAAGCAAAACCTTTGGGCTTCCCAACCTTTCAGTTCCAAAATTTTGTCTTATAGTATGTCCTCATGATTTATACAATATATTACATTTTAAAACAAAAATCTTTTAAAATACTTTATGAAGAGGGGCCCGCTTGGTCGTTGATGAACTTTTTCCATGCCTAGGCCTCTGCTGCTACACCTTCAAATCCGGAGGGTTCAAGAAAACAGATATTTATCTCATATTTGGCTGCCTGGTTCCTTGCCCCTTCTATTCTTACAGGACTGAGGCGCAGCTGATCCTCCAGGAGGTGTATACTTACAGCTGCATGTGCAACTGCATTCTTTAAGATCTGTTAATCTAGATCCTTTACTTGTTGGATCTCTTGCTCGTCTTCCTGGTATCTATTCTGTAGATGCTCTATAAACAATTTATGCTCTGGTATTACGTCCAATCTTCTCTCTGCTGAAAATTGGCATCTATTGTGCGTAGCAAGCACCCACCTGCAGTATTCTACACATGCTCCCCTCGTTTTCTTTACAGTTTTCTTGAATTCTTCCGCAACATTGATTGCAAACTCCAAAAAATCATATTCCTGCTTTAAACTCTGCTAGTCTTTAACTGGCAGCTCCGCAGGAGATTCCTCATTTGTTTCTATCCACACTATTCTTCCCGTCAGAATCTCTTGAGATCTGTCCAAAAAATAAGACGTAGTGTCCAAAATTTCTTCTAATCTTCTATCTATTTGTAAAATCTTACATCTTTCTTCTTCCATACACATTTGCAAATGGTGTATCTTCCTTCTCTGAGTTAGAACGTGTTCTTTTAAAGGCTGGAAGTCTGTCTTCTATTCTATAGCATCCTTCAGTGATGCTGTCAATGAAGTATTTTGTTCTTCCAAGGCTGCCACCTGTATTTGATATTGCTTTTCTCTCTCTTCTATGGCGGCCTTCTCTGTTTCCAACTCAGTAATTCTGCTTTGTAACTGGTCCTTCTCTACACTCAGAGTTTCATAGGACACCTGAATTTCATCTTTCTCAGTTTTCAATACTTGATGCTCTAGCTGTAGCCTTCGTAATTATGTTAAGCTGTTCTGAGCATCCTTTTCCGTTTTCTCTACAGAGACTTCTAAAGCCACCTTATTTGCCTGCAGAGTCTGGAGTTCTGTCTTTGAAGTCCTCACTTCATTCATCATGTCCTCGTATTTCCTTTTCAGCTTATGACCTTCATCCCTCTCTTTCTTCAGTGTTTCTTTTAATTGTGTTGCGTTCTTTCTTGACTATTCAAGATCCGTCATCAGCCTATCTACATTTTCTTCAGTAGCTTGGGTTAGCGCCACCCCAGCTCTTGCTATCAATCTTGGATCTGCATCCATTCCATACACCAATGTCTTATCAGTTATCATCTTTCTGGATTGTCCTCCAGTTTCAACCTTTTTCTCAGTTCTTTTAACAATCATTTTCTTCTCCTTGTCATAGAAAATAGTACTGAAGTCAGGTACTTCCTCCCCTTCTTTATGCATGAAAGGGATAAGATTCATTCCAGAAAACGAAGCTTGCCCTATTGTGCTGCCAGAAGATGCAGCAGGCTCCTTGGGATCAGGATTTGATTGTTCGTGTCCCTGATCTGTGTGATCCTGTCTCCCTTGGGTATCCATCTGCTCAGTAGTCTGTTGGTCTTTTTGAGATCCTGTTAATCTCAGACCTTCACTTTCTTCTTGTCTTTTCTTTATCTTTGCTTCTTCATTTATCTTTCTCTCCTCCTCTTCCTTCTTTGCTGCTTCCTCTGCAACTCTCTTTATTTCTTCTTCTTCTTCAGCCAACTCTCTGCCTCCTGTGCTAGCCTTCTTGCATCTTCTTCCCTCTTTTTGGCCTCTTCTTCTTCCGCTGTCTTAGTCTTCTGTGCAGTCTTGCCTTTTTCGCCCATAGTAGTGATTTTCTGTTTAAATCTCTTCTTCAGGGCAATCATGTTCTTTGCACTCCTAAATGTTTCCTTTTCCTTGTCCCAGTAGTTGGTATACTCAAAATGAATGCTTGCCTCTTTGCAGTGATCTACTACCTTATTCTGAGAGTCATTCCTATGAAAGTTCATTCACCAAAACGGAAGTGCTCCAGCTCCTACACAATTTCTGCAGTCGGTTTTACCTTTGAAAACTTATAACTCCCTAGCCAGAAAGGTATGGCAGGATATGCTTCCCTTTTATGCTCGAACAAGAAACTTCCCACACCATCAATATATACCTACCTAACTACCTCTTTATGTAGCACATAATCAGTGGCATATTTAGGGAGTAGAGAAGGTGCCCTAGAGCCACCATACATTCTGATATACATTCCTTCCTCAGTTAAATAATAATCTCCATGTTCCTCAATGACTTTGAACGCTTCTTCGGGCATGCAGTTGCATTCAGACAGGAAAATTAGGGTGTACAAAGGCATGATGAAGTGTTCACATATTTCTCTGTAGTAGTTATAGTATTTGTGGGCCCAAAACAATTTATCTGTTGTGTATACCGGGGTCCTGTCCCTATCCCAATTACACCTCAAGGCTGGAAAAGACTGGGTACACAATATACAGTCAACCAGGATAGAGCTCATGTAGAACTCTGATTTCTTCTGTGACACCCCTCCCAAAGCTGAAGATATGCATGCTGAGAGGCTATTAGACACTATGTTTGACCAATTGAATATAGTTCCCTGAGTAGCCACATAAAAAATAATTGGTATCCATCCAATTTTAAAGCTTTTTCCGTGAGCTCTCCCAAAACTCCTATTCAGCATCAATGCAATAAATCTATAGGGAGTCCGGAGAGTAGATGTATCATATTCTCCTAAAGGCCTGGTTCGAAAGTTCTTCCCTGGTATCATCATTCTTTTAACTGTTTCTACCAGGTCCATAGCTGTCTCTTTCAACCAACTTTCTGTTAAGTAAATCTGAGCAGGAGGCAGATGATATGCCATGGAGACATAAGCAGGGTTGTATGCAGCGTAGCCTTGTTTAGCAGTATTTTCAAGGATCATCGTAGTTACATCTGCCCTAGGCAGAATCCAACCGATCACCTCTGAGCACGGGAACAACTCAGATCTTGTGGCTACTTTCATAAAAGCCAATTTCTCGATGTTTGCGTAAATAGTTAGCTCTTCAAATCCTGCATCAGGCACATTCTGATTTGCAATCATCCTGTATATATCTCCCCATTTATAATCCAGTTCGACCCCGGTGGTAGATTTGGTATCTTCATATATGTATTCAACCCTGGTGATGATCTAAACCTCTGGTTCTCCTTCAACGACTGGAGCCTTCTTCTTTTGTCTTTCAAACATATCTCCTTTGCAGCAATCACCCTGTCATAAACATAAGCATATTTTTAGACCATTTAGCTATTATCAAGTGAAACAATAATAACAAAACTGTATCAATCTATTTACCTCTTCCATATACATTCTGAAAATGAAATATACACAGTATTAATGCATGAAAAGAAACATGACAAGGAAAAAAAGAAAATCCTGCGGTTGTGTCTTAAAATCCTCTAAGTCCACTGTCTGTAACTAAAAACACAGCCCCGGTGGAACAGACTCTTCATTTTAATCCGGGCCGCCTTCGAAATAATCTAACTCCTTCAATAAAAGCATGAACCACATTGTTGCTACTGCTAATCCTCAAAACGCTAGACCCTATACTGTGTTCCTCATTGGAGAAAACCCTAACTAGACCAAAACCTTGAAAACCTCCGTCGTCCCATGAAAATAGGATAAACGCATACAATAGTTAAAACCCCCCCCTGAGGGCCATGAATAACCAAAGAATGGGTGATGCAGACAGCGTAATGCTTGTCTGCACCAACCCCTTAATCTTTCAGACAGGAGTAAAGCATACATAACAGCTCAATCACATGGGCTCAAAAGAAAAACTCACTCAAGCAAACTGTAACAGTTAAATTCCTCGACCTTAAAACGTTATGCAAGTATACAGCGAAGAAAAATAAGCTTTAAGAGGGCAAACTAAACTCACGCAAAAACCTAAGCAAGAAAAACATACCCAGGAAAAACCACGGTTCCAATCAACGAATAAGAATCACACAACAAGGTCGTGGATTGCCTACCTGGCAAAACGCAGTGCAGTCGACGAGATGACCCAAAACCTCCACGGTAGCACGCCAATGAGTAAAATCCGGACAGCTGGGTACATGAAACAGTTCAATCGACAAGGACTGGAGCAAACGCGAGTTTCAACACAGATAATAATAAAATAATGCTCCGCCTCTATATATAAACCTTTTGGTAAAAAGTCGACGGGAAAACCCTATAGGCAGTTAACCTCTCTAAACGTCGGGAGGATAGTTCAAGTTACAGCTGCAACGATGGACAGCAAACAAACTATGGGTCCCATGAGACTCTAAACCTATCGGCGTCAGAAACTCTAAACGCTAAGGATCGGCGACTCAAACCTCAATGTTTCCGCAATGTCGGCGATTCAAACTTAAACGTTGCCGCAGTGTCGGCGATGCCGAGCACTATCATCGCGATGTTTATGTATCGGAGATTGGAAACGTTAACCACTAAAGCATCGACGATCGGAAAGACTATCCTTTGAGCCTCTCATCAATTTCCTTCTCAAACGACGGCGGCGTAGAGGACAAGTCTTCCGATCCAAAATCGTAAATCGTTCTGATAGCGATAAAAACCAAGTCATCAATAGTTAAAACAAAAGGTTTGAGAAATAAAACAAAAGGAGATAAAAACCACGGGTCAGCGAGAAACAGGACTAATCATCGGGACGTTCACTATTTGCCTTCCGAAATGTCGGTGGCATAGAGGACTAATACCCTGACTCATTCTTCAACCGACTCTCGAAACAGCGGAAAAAACAGTCACCGAAAAATCAACCGTTAAGCTCCACAGTCTTCTATGTTTCCGACCTCAAAGATCAATTTTTTAGAAGTAGAAAAAATTGGACTTCCAGGACAGATTTAAAGAAATCAAACAAACCTGGGCTAGATAAAATCAAAAGGAAGGTTCAAAATTTTCAAAAATTTGGAAAAAAAGGTTGCAGCTGCAACACTCTCTTAACTCATTCTCCACCTGTCGCACAGACCTTGTAACTCTTGTGCACCTCCTCAGAGAGACCTCGTGTAGTCTGTTTTGCCAATTTTCTAAGGCTTCCCCTAAGTCGGATGTGCAGGAACTAGCACTCTTCCAGCTCAAGTTTCCATCCGTTGTTGGATTGATGTAGTCTTCTTGCATGGCAATGACATTGTAGATTTGATCGAGATAGTCAACATGTCCCTCATTGTAGACAGGTTCAACATATCTCTGTCCCTCTAATAGATCAATTGGCCACACTACCCTCATCTCGTCATCCTCAAATGAGAATCATTTTCTTGAAGTTTATAATGGTCTGGTTGTCTATGGCCCAATCTATCCCCAACAACGTGGGGTATGGGTTCGTGTCATCAATTATGTTAATAACTTCAAAGTCCTCAAATGTGCGGAACCCTTCAATGTCGACAGGAACCTGACTTAACCGGCCAATGGGTAGGACCTTCGCCTGATTTGCAAGTCGCAACTAGACAGAGGACCAGTCCAAACGCGGCTTGCCCATACTTTCCCAAGTTTGTCGCATCAAAATATTGACATCAGAGCCCAGGTCTAAGATGATGTAATCCACGTCGTAGTCGCTTATCTGTGCAATCATTCTTAACTCGGGCACAGTTTTGAATTTCTTGCTTACTTGGTTAACTTTCTTTTCAGGTTGCAGCTCTATGGGTGTCTCTTCTATCATTGCTTGTAGTTCTGCGATAGCATCTTTATCTTGTATTATCGTTAAGCAACTTGACAGAAAGGACTTGAGCTTACTAACCTTTTGTGGGACGCTCTTCTGAAATATGCGTTGAAATCGTTCAGGCATCTCCCTAACTTCTTTTGATGTCGACGATTCTTCTGGATCCACAAATTCTGGTCGCACGTCCAAGAATACTTCCTTTTGTTTCTGGACGTCGAATGGCACCTTCTTTTGCGTCGTGGGTCGTACCTGTGGTTGCAGTTGTTCTCGTGGTGTATCCTGATCAGCTCCAGTCACAGCACCTCCTCGTGTTACAACAGCGACATTCGGATCTCTTGGTTCAGTCGCAATCATCTAGACATTCATGTTAGGATTTGGGTTTGGGTTTTGCACAGAGTTAGGTCCTGCGATGGTCCTTGCTTGCCATTTTACGATCAACTGAGGACATTGCTCCACATTATGGTCCTGTCCATTACAGTATGAACATGTCTTTGCAGGTTCCAGGTAATCTCTAGCATAGTGACCTGGTTTTCCACAGTTATAGCATGTAATCTGACCTCTCCCTCTACCAAATCCTCCTCCTCCGCCTCTTCCTCTAAAGTTTCCACCACCCCTTCCCTAAGGGTGTGGTTGCTGTGGCGGGCACTGATTCTGCCGGTAGTGCGGCTGGTAGTGATTTTGTTGCGCATATGGTTGCCGTGGCACATACTGAGGCTAATACTGGTTCTGATACTGATCGGGTGGGAACTGCGTAGGATGATATGACGGTTGCATCGGTTCAGCCTGAGCCTGCCCCTCATTCTTCATCAAGTAGGTATCGACGGTTTTTTCCTTCAGGAGTTGGTATGCTCTGCAATCTTTATCTTCATGGCCTACTCACTTACAGAATTTACAAAACAGGTTTGTCGGGGTGCTTACAACCTTTTGCAAGTATAAACACTCTTCGTCGCGATGCCCTCTAGACTGGCATATGCGGCACCAGGGTAGTCCATGGCCATTTAATGGGTTTGGTGCATCGAATGAGACATAATTTATGAAGGTCGGGCAATTATCCTTAGTGTGTCCGTCCATTCTGCATTTTGTGCACCATAAATCTTCTTGTGCTTCCTTGCTCTTTTTGATATACTAAAGTTGTATCGTCAGATTAGCCAACTGCGACTGAATTTGCACCATTCCTACGGCACTATCGCCGATTGGTGAGGCCTCTAGCTTCATTTCCAACTCTAGTGCTTTTGTCTACGACTCAATCTTTTGTTGCATTAATGGACCTCGGATGTGTGGTAATAGGGCAACAATAAACCACTCTTTATGCTGTACATCCAACATTTGGAAGCTTACTTTGGCCATCAAAGTTTTAAGCCGCTGGTCAAAGTCCCATACAGTTTCTATCAACGCTTGTTTTATCTCCTTGATTTCAATAATGCACTGCGACTTAGATTTAGGTTTTCTGAACTCAGAAATCATTGCGACTCGTATTTCTTCAAGAGTCTTCTATGGGGTTCCGGTCGGTGCAGCACAGAATTTCATAAACCAGTCCAGCGCACGACACCTCAGAGTTGTGATCATCTACGCCTTTCTTATGTCTGCGTTATGGACTAAACGAACCATCCAAACAGCTTCACAGAGGAACCAATGCTGCTCTGGGTCTTCTCCTCCATTCCCACTGAATGTGGGTAACCGAATATCCGCCCCAGCGATTAAGCTGGCGTCGGGGTTTTCTGGTAAGGGATTCAAAGGAGGTGTACCCTCTTGCGCGCTAGTCGTGGTACTAGCACTATCAGTATTCGCAGTCCTTTCCGGGGATGAGACTCTAGATCTAACCTCTGGTGATACTCCTGGTGTGATGTAGTTGCATCCTAACCTTGGTGTCTTCGCAGACTCTTCAGAGTCCTCTGCTCCTTTTGATATCGAGCTATAGTCCTCCTCTTCGTCGCAAGACCCTTCGTCTACCTGCGACCGAAGTTTGTGTTCACTTGCCTCGAACAGACTAGGAGCTCGTCGACCTTCCTTTGTCATTCTTCTTTTCCCTGATTTGAATCTCCTTCCACTCCTTAGGAATCCAGCTTCTAGTTCAGGTTCTGTACTCCCTGGGAACATCTCAATTCACCATTTCCCATTTTCTTGATAGGTCGTCTGCGACATAGCCTTGTTCCTGGGTATGCGACTCAACTACTCAACTGTAGGATACCCTTCTCATAGACGAGCATCTTGATCCATGTACTAATGGATAGCAAATATCTTCTTCAGGGTCCTTGGAAAAATTTTCTTTTAGCCTCACTATATGAGGTTATGGCCTCTACTGCAAACTCGGTAATCTATCCTAGCAAAATACTGTCAACCCAAAAATCAACAGATCTAGAGATAGTGTTACTTACATTGGTTATTTCGCGCACCAACTGATCATTCCACTCGACTACTTCTCTTCTCTGGAAATTTGTCTGCCTTCTTGCCAAACTTGACAGCCGCTCGTGCAGTATAACAGGGAACTCTTCAAAGAAGATCTCGTGAATATCAGAATATATATACTCGTCCACCCAGTTTTATGTGCTCAAACATGATCTTGCGCTCTCCTCTTGCGCGAATGCTACACGAATGCTAGCGTCTTAGACTCCAGCCAGTCCTCTACCTTGTTCTTTGTCGGATGCGGCAAACATTTCCCTCGACTCAAATGATTAAGAGTCACGTCAACGGAACCATTTGTTGGCCTCTTTCTCTTCCTTGTCTCGACCTGCAGTTCAACAACAACACAATACCAACAAGACACCACAAGACATCGGCCCGACAGAGCAAGCTTAGTCGACAACGCCCAAGAGGCAGGCGCAATGTCACCCGAGATATCTTAATGGGTAATTGCCATAACCATGTTTCCGCAGTTGGCGAGGGATTATAGTCCCTTGGCATGCAGCCAAGGCGCTCGACAAAGGCGATAGAATGATGGAGTCTGTCACTGCGCGATCGGGCCAGAACTATATGTCAGCGCGAGCACGACACAACCCTGTCCTTAACCTCAACAACTAGCGCAACTTGTTCGACTCAGTTGATTCCTTGCACTTGACAGACAGTGCACGACTTATAGTTTAACTTAGCAGTTTAACCATGAACTCATACATAACATTCCAGTAATGCTTTAAACATTCATTCATTCACTAATTAATAAGATGGCGTCATACATTCAACAATAACTCATCAATATACAGTAAGCAACTACTTGACATTCACATAAACATTCAACATCAGTCAATCATTGAACACAGGAAATAACATGGAAACCCATCTGGGAAAAACCAACAAGGTGCTCTTCATCTAGCATGAGAAATTGTGTATAGTACCTTACAGTCTGCGATCTGCAGACTGTTCTTAAGATATATCTTTCTGACTCAATCTTCTTGCTCTCATGCTCTCTGGTTTATTCTTCTATCTACTCCTACTGATCCACACACAGCCTGGATCAACTCTTCTACCTCTACTATCTGCACACTCAGCTGCAGATTACCTCTCCTACTAGCAGTATGCACACACAGCAAGATCCACAACTCAACAACCTTCTACTGCTACCAAACTCTTCTCTAAGTCTTCTTTCCTATCAACCCTAACTTCCTTAACAAAACTGAGTCACTTAGCGAACGAACAACAACCAACAACCAACAACCCTTATACAGAATGGGTTCTTCCTATTTATAACTTCTACAAGACCACGCAGGGTCGACTACATACTGCTCATCTGTTACAAGCCGTAATCAGCCGTAGAAAACGGTTACAAGCTGTCATAGACTGACACAAGGCGCTATCGGCCTGACTTACATATATTCCTTCATACGTGCGACGTCCGCTGGCTTACGCCAACTCTAGCAGCCACAATCTTCCTGACCTGTCGCTTTCTAACCGTTACCCATTTGCACACCTGCAAGCTCGCTTTTCCTCCGTCACGCGCATGTTCTATCTTTCTACGCTGGTCCCTTTGCTTCCTTCTTGACCTACTTTCCCCTTTTGTCACGCGCGCACTTTTCCTTCCTTGTTTGCGCGTCAGCTTCTTCCTTGTGCACTTTTCCTAGCCCAACAAGTCTTGAGGATCATGGATGGAGAGAAACCTACAATGGGATACATCTATGAGGGCATGGATAGGGCCAAAGAGGCCATCAAGGCTTTCTATAAGGGGGATTCATCAAAATATCTCCCTATACGGCAGATTATTGATTCCAGGTGGGACAAGCAGCTACATTCACCATTGCATGTTGCGGGAGCATATCTCAATCCGAGCTTATTCTTTAATCCAGACTCTAGCATTCAAGGTGATCATGAGGTGATGAGAGGTGTCATGATATGCATTGAGAAGATGTTCCCGGATCCAGAAATTCAGGACAAAATCAACTTGCAAAGTGATATGTACAAAGAAGCATATGGCATGTTTGGATTCAGCTCAACCCAACGACTCAAAGACAAGAAAATGCCATGTAAGATTCAATTTGTAAAAACTAAATTGTTATAACTTAGAAGTTAGAACTTAGCTTATAAATTTGCTAGTTATCTTTTTCAATTTTGGCATTGCAAAACTTGTAATTTTTTATGTTTTTAATTTTTGCAGCCAATTGGTGGATAGATTGTGGCTCAGAGCACCACAATTACAAGAATTTGCTATCAAAGTTTTAAGTCAACCCTGCAGCGCTTCAGGTTGTGAGCGCAATTGGTCGGTATTTGAGCATATCCACAGCAAAAAGTGGAACAGGTTGGAGAAGTTGGTTTTCATCTACTACAACCTTCAAATGCTCACAAAACAAATGCAGCTGAAGGAGCGAGATTCAATTTTATTGGACGATATTGATTTAGAGTCTGAGTGGGTTGTGGAGGAAGAGTTCCCTGATGATTTGAGTTGGCTTGATGAAGAGACTCAAGATCCCTCTAGTCTGCCATATTCTCAAATGGAAACTCCAAATACACCTGCTTCACAATTGCTTCAATCTGCCGATGTTGGCACTAGCTCCTCGAGGGCATATTTTAGGCGTACTCGTAGTTTGGCATGAGACTTGAGTACATGGAGACATTGTCTAATTTGGTTCTCTATTTTTGTTATGAGACTGAATTTTGAACTTGCTACCATTTCTGATTTTTAAATCACTATGGTATATGGTATATGGCTTATGGCTTATGGCTTATGGTTTATGGTTATGGTTCATGGCTTATGGTTTATGGTTTATAATTCATGAATATATGATCACTATTTCAATTTTTGCATACAAAATTTGATTATGTTTATGAGATAATGTGCCATATTTTATTTTTTTCCCTAGTTGTTGAGTCTTGCCGAATCTGTCCCGAGTCTTTCCTGAGTTTTTCTTGAGTCAGCGAGTCATATGCCAGCCGAGTCCGAGTCGTGCAACATTGGTATTTAGACATAACTCAAAAAGGGCTATGAAATGAAATTGTGAAATGGCCAAATAAAGCAGTGGATAAATAAATGCAAAATCTAAAGACTGTTGGCCATCTTATTAAAATGTAATGATTAATTCCTCACGGAGCTTGCAGGTTTTGATGTGATATGGAGTAAGGGGCAGCTAATTCTAAGTCTCCCCTAGGATCTCTTTGCTACAGTTTCTTGTGTACTCAACGCAAGGGTCCTAGAAAAGATCCTCACGAAGCTTGATTGTTGTCTTGGATGTGAGTTGTAGACATGTTATAATTGAATGGACTCTTTTCAGATCAATTCATCCACTTGTGAGACACCCCCACTCCCTATTATTTATCTGTCGTGCATATGTCATTGTGGTTGTGTGTATTTGTCATCATTCGAAGAAATCATATGGTCAAAATCAACTATAAGTCATTTCCCTTTTAACTTAGCCTTGTTTTCCATCTTCACCCAGCACTAGCAAATTGTTTAAACTTTGTAAGCATGGCGTATACAAGAGACTTCCAAAGGATTCAATGATTACTCAAAGACACAGGTATATCTTATTGATTGTTATTATTACTTATTATTGTCACCATGATTCTGAATGGCATAATCTAAGTTGGGTTTTAATATACATCTTGGAGCAGTTCTTACCTTGGATGCATGCAGGTTCAGCTCAGTTCAATATCTCACTTTCAGTTTGGGTATTTTGATCTGGTCAACCCAGCTAACCAAGTCAAACACGGTTCCCAAGGTAGTGGCTAAAAAATTGACAGTGCTTATATTTTTTATTATAGATTGCAGTTATTATGGTTCTCCTAGGGCGCCACAGTGCTCAAGGGGTTATGAGTAGTCACTTGTACCATTCTACTATGTCTCTAGACACTTCTGTGCAGTCAGTTTTCCCCAGTTCTCAGCCCGAATGAAGTTATGATTATTATTATTTTCAGAGAATGTACCACTAAAAAATGAACTGGGAAATGACTAAAGAAATTGATTTGGCTTGCGTGGTCAAGGAAATGGCAAGGGAATTTCTCTGGATGATTTATCATGGCTCTCCAGACATATTTGCATCAGTTTCAGTCAGTTTGATGTTTCGTATTTTTTTTTTTTTGGCTCTCTTAGGGAGGACGTCCCCCATAGGGAAAACTTGGAAAAAATGGCCAAAATAAAGTGTGTAAATCAAGTTGTATCTTTAGAAATATGTATGGGGGGGGGCCTAATGACCCCCCCGATGTCCCCTAAGTGTCAAACTTGCAAAAATAATGATTTATCATGTTCAAAAAATGGGCTTAACGAGGTAATTCGCCCCCCTCAAATGTATTTGTCTAAGTTTATCCATGTAATGTAAATTAAAAGATCTCCACCGTTGATGATGTTTTTGTTAAAGTTAGTGCAGCTACGAGACCCATTCTCAGAGAATGGTTTCCTAGTCAGTTGACTAGAATAGAGTAAGACCCTAGAAGGTACCCTAGGGCCCCCAGTAGTCTCCTGGGGTTCTTGGTCTAGGACCAAGCAGGTTGATGCCATGGCAAAGCCCCTAGCATGTGGCTAAGGCCCCTATATGCCTCTAGGGTATTCTGGTCTGGGAGCAGGGATGTGATGTCCAAGTAGAGCCTGCAAGTAGAGGCAGAGATATATTCCGGTATGGGACCAGGGACACAATGTCCAAGTAGGTCCTGCAGGTAGTTGATCAACTTTCAGTGTGAGACTGAAACTCAGCTTAGTACTGAGAACCATTCTGCGAGAGAATGGAGGACCCAGTCAGGGTCTAGGGATTGATCAACATGATTCAGTGTGAGACTGAAACTCAGCCTAAGGCTGAAAGCCATTCATTAAGAATGGAAGATAATGATGTCCCCTATCCTAATCGGTTATTGCTAGATTGCTTCTCAAGGGACTGGCCACCCCTTGACGATGTCCCTAGCACCTAACCCTTAGGAGCAGTGTTAAGGACAAAAGGATTGTACCATCCGTTTGGATCTTCCCCCTTATACAGTGATGACAAAATATATAAAAACTATGTATCTTGAGAGAGAGAAAAGTCATTGGTCTTGTTGGTCCTAATTGAATGATTGTCCACCTTTACGGTTCACCTTGATCTTGTGGTTGTTGAATCTTGGTCCTATTCTTACTTGGTCCTAGCACTCTCACTTGTGTGCACCTTTGACTATGATGACTCCTACTTTATGGAGTGTATTTACTTAATGGTTTATTAAAGACCATTGGACCATGTATTGTTATGATTACCTTATGTTTTGTTAAAGAACCCTTGACCCACTTATAGTTTTGGACTATTTACCTTATGTTGGACCTTTGGGCTTTCACTTTATTATAATTTCATTAAATAATTATTTTAGTCTTATTAATAAAATCTTATGATTTTATTAATAGACTTTTGGACCATTTAATCTTATGTTTAAGTCCTTTTACTTTATGATTACATAAAGTATGTTTAAGTCCTTTTACTTTATTACTTTATGATTACTTAAAGTATGTTTATATTACTTTTGGACCAATTACTTAATTTATGGTTTTATTGTAATAAAATTGTAATAAAACCTTTTGACTTTTGTTATTTCATTTTCATGACGGTTTACTTTAGGTCCACCTAGTTTTTATTTTTTCTTTTAACTTGTTCTCAAGTATTTTTTTGAGTCACCTACGCTAACCTATATATAAACCAAAGAGCTTACTTTTTATTATCCATCAATCCTTCGTGATTTTTCTTCACGTGTTTTTCTACGATGACTTCTGCGATTTTTAAGTGTTGTTTTCTCTGGTGACCTTCGCAATTATCCTTCACGAGATCTGCATGTTTTACCTCTGCGATTTACCTACGGACTTTCTGCACTCCGTCTGCAGGTTGATTGATTTTCGCTCACGAGCTGTCTGCAATCTTCTCCTCACATGAGCTTCTGCGATTTCTCTTAACATGAGCCTTTGTGATTTCCATTAGCATGAGCTTCTGCGATTTCTCTGAGCGTGAGTCTCTGCGATTTGTTTATTCTGCTATTATTTATCGTGACTCCTCACCGAGATTTCTCACGGGATCTGCTTGATCTCTCTCTACAATTTATGTATTCACAATCTCTACGATTTGCCGAACTGAGTCTTACCTCAGGGTGTTTGCGATCTCCCTCTGCTACGATTCTTCCTCGGCATGTTTGTTTACGGGCTCGACCTCCCTCTGTTGCATTTGATCTCTGTGTGAGTTCTATATGCGATTGCTTACGGTCTTATCTCTAGACATGTCTCTGTGATTGAACTCTGTGTGAGTTCTTACGGGTGGGTAATTGCTTACGGATTTTGCAACACTTATGTGTCTTTTTCCTTACCCATGGTCACTTGCATGATTTTTTATTGAAGCACCTGAGGTCTGTTTACTCCTACCTGAACCCTCTCTCTCTCAAGGTACGTATATGGTTTAACCAGTTTGACTTGTCCTTTCAGTGACAAGATCAAACTCGGAACTGACAGAGTATAAGGCGGATCCAACGAATGGTTATGATTCTTTATCTTTTGTAGTTTATTTGAGATTTAGTTTACTGCACATGTTATTTATTATTTTTCTGTACATGACATTTGGTGAAACATTTCAATGATCAACTTTAACGCAACGACCAACTTTAACGCAACAACCAGCAGAGTGTTAAAGTTGACGCAGTGACCAGCAGAGCGTTAAGTTGAAAGAAATGAAAGTTATGTTGTTATGTTTTATTACAGTTTAAATTTTACCTAAGTTTTTATATGTTCATGTATTGAAGTTTAGTACTTGTATTAACACTCATCTAACCTGTAAAATTCAACATGGTATCAGAGCTTAGGTTGTAGCTAACTCTATTTTGCAGCCAACAGAAACTACAATGATCCTAAGACAAGATCTATACTTCACAGAAGCTTACTCTTCAAGTTGACAAGTAAAGGTTAAGATGACTAGTCCTTCAGTAAAATCAGAAGATAGGCTTGAGGGAGCCTCCAACTTCAATGCACGGAAGGCTAGGGTTCTAAATATCCTAGAAGAAAGCAATCTAGATGATTTGGTTACTAGAGTTGTTGAAGAGCCCACTACAATCCAAGGAAGAGCAGCATTCAAGAAAAAGCAAGCCAAAGCAAAGCATGTTATCTTTGACTCAGTTAAAGATAACCTGATGGTTGTGTTAACTCTGTTAAGGACAGCCAAAGAATCCTTTGATACTCTAGCTAACCTCTATGAGAAGAAAGCTCCTACTCAGAGAAGAGCCTTGAAGAAACAACTTAGATCACTTAAGATGGAGAAAGACAAGACTGTTGCAACTTTGTTTTCCAGGATTGCCCAGATAAGAGATCAACACCTGACCATTGGAGATAAGGTAGAAGACGATGATCTTGTGCAGACAGTGTTCGATGGCCTTCCTACAACGTGGGAGACATTCTTGGCTTCAGTAAATGGAAGAGGGGATCAACCCAACTTTGAAAGGTTGTGGCATGATTGTTTAGATGAAGAAAGCAGGGTCCAAAGCAGATCCGTACCCCCACCAGAAAAGAACCAAGCTCTAGTCGTCAA
The DNA here is from genome assembly GCA_001517045.1 of Pseudotsuga menziesii. Lineage (NCBI taxonomy): Eukaryota > Viridiplantae > Streptophyta > Pinopsida > Pinales > Pinaceae > Pseudotsuga > Pseudotsuga menziesii. Next base: position 142,768 of record LPNX010248482.1, read on the forward strand.
AACAAAGAAAGGAAAGAATCCCTCTCTACACCAGGATCATAGTAAGGAACCTCGAGGTAAGCATTCCTTTAAATCAAGAGTTAAGTGTTATAATTGTGGTAAGCCTAGTCATTATGCATGGGAGTGTAGAAAACCATCTAACAAAAATTGGCATAGAAAGAAACACCATGTTTCAGTTGCTACAGAAGAAGAGTAACCTCAACAAAAGAGGTCTAGGGTTGAGACCAAGAATCCAGATCAAGGAAAAGAATATTACTTGGCTTCAACACTTTCAAGTCCCACCTCCAACTTTTCAGATTCCTAGTGGATAGACAGTGGAGCCACTAAGCATATGACTGGATTCAAGGAGACCTTCGCAACTTTGAAGGTCAAGCAGCTCCACAAGAAAGTGGAACTTGGAGATGGAAGTACCTTTGACATTAAAGGGGTTGGTTCAACCAACATATAGCTTGATTCAGGTACGTTGATTAACGTTGAGGAAATTTTATATGTTCCTGGTCTAAAGAAGGATGTTATTTCAGTGATAGTTCTAGAATACAAGGGGTACTCTATAACTTTCTCAGATGGAAAAGTTTTGATATGGTCTAAAGTTTTGAATTGCTCAACCTAGGCAATTCGATTTAGCTTGGAACTTCATCAAGTTCGCTTGGAATTTCGTCAAACCGGGGTAAAGTGTCATTGCACTTGGAATCTACAATATTTCCAGGTATTTATGTTAGTATTTCTTTTGTTTTAATTTCCAATCCCCCGGCATATAATTAAAACCTTAAAAAAAATATCTAGGTCATTCTGTTGGGATTTTTGGCGAAACCTTTCTGGGTTGTTTCACCCTCCCCTAGAACTAAGTGGGTTTTCCAAGACGTCATCATTGGGGACTCCATCTTCCATGTGGTTAAAGCATCGATCCTTAGACAAATCCCCTCTTAGGGTTTTCAGCTAATTTTCTTGCTTTATGATCCATCTTTTGGAATGTGATTTAGATATTGTCAAATCCATCTTCAAGCCATCTTACTCGTGTTAGATTTCCTTAATTGTTCATCAAGCTCATCATTCTGGGCATACTCTCATTTTCCACCTTCAATCCCCCCAGGGTAGTGAATTTAATTTAGACTAGCACTTACTACCTAGATCTACACAGTAATGATAAGGTCACAGAATATAAACATTTTAGGCCACATTTCCATTATCTAAATCTTTATAGTCCAAAACATCATGATCGATGGCTATCTTCCTTAGATCTAATGTTTCTCTAACTACTATCCTTACGTACTTTGTTTCTATAGTTTGATCCGGTGTGTTAGCTTTAGGTCTTTCCATCTAGGTTAGATCAGGGTCTCCCCCTTTGTCACTTGGCGTATCAGTGGCATAAAGCGAAGGGTGTCCTAACCGGCGTGACAACCAATCCATATCTAGGGGTTGGGATACTCGCAGTTCACCTCTTTAATTTCTTGTCCCCTCTACCGTCCTATATAGGATATCATTTGTGGGGAAACTACAAGTTGTGTGATAACACTGTCTGAAGACATTGTTGGTTGAACCACTTATTTTCGAGGACTAGAAGAAAACAATACTTGTGATGAGAATCACACAAACCAACATCGAGACACTAGATAAACATGGGATCTAATCCAACATAGAGCTATAGGCAAGGGGGATCCTCGATGTCACTAGTCAAGATACAAGTCAAGGGTAAGAACAAATATGGATGACAACAGGTGGGTGAAGAAAGTGATAAGGTGATACCAAGACTAGCAATCTGGGTCCCTATAGGGAAATGACCAAGTCCATACTGATAATAGGACATGACCAATGAGTATACACAAGAACCTCATGAATAAAACAACTAGATCTCCTCTACTTTAGACCATCAACAAAAGAAATATAAAATATCAATGCATAGCCACCATGTACCAAGTCCAGCTACTTAAATAGATAAAGGAGCAAAACTATAATCCAAATGCACAAACCATATACCAGCGCGGTCATATACCTGCATCTGATCTGTAACTCTGAAAAGGGCACTAGAACACTGCTGCTATAAACCAATGGGCACTATCATCATATTTGCTCTGAATAATGAAGAATTGCTAACTCAGTCATCAAATCTGGGGTCATGAGGCTCAGTCATGGCATGAAACTGATAATCTGTATGCTATGGATCCACTGGATAGAGGACTGATCATCATCTGAATGCTCATCAATTGTTGATCTCAATGTAAAGGACTGGCTCGGGAATGTGCTCAGAACTACTCTACAATCATGCTAGCCCAGCTACTATGTATGTGTCATGTGACAACAGTTCCCGTCAAAGGTTGGAATAAAAGAATGATTAAAGCCTTGAGCTAGCAAAGGAGGAAGGATTGATTTCAAACCCCCCAACACCCTTGAATACTACATAGCCATTACTTGAGGGGGTACTTGACTCCATAAGCCCCAATCATAATTAAGGCACTAATATTCTTCCATAATTATTTCTATTACATGATCTCCAAAGCTCATCCACTTCTAAACTTCTACTTTTAATCCACATCGTGTATGCTTTGTTATCATTGTACACTATAATAATTGAGAAATCTTCTTGGGAATGCTTAGTTTCTTTCCATGCATCTAAAATACCACATTTAACTAAGGAAAACTATAACATATTTATAAACTCCTAAGAAGATAAAATCAACTTTTAATTCTAGAGTAAATATTTAAACATGGTTAATTTTCTCCTTGTTTAGTTGTTATAGTGGTTGCTTAGTATATGCATGCTAGTTTTCCACTTAGATCTACTAGTAGTTAACATGTTGTTTTGAATTATTTTCTGCTATACTTTATCTCAGCAAGTTCTTGGGATGTTTCATGGGTTTAGTTCACTATTTGAAGCCTTGAATAGTTTGTTGTCTTAGTTTATTTAATGCTGTAAATTCCCATCGAGTGTTGTAAATCTGTAATTCATGGTTAAATGTTATTTTCGGCTTCTTGCTATTTTATTTATTGTTGTAATTTTCATTTCCAGCAAACTTATGAAGTTTTAATGACGTTGCTTTACTGTTAAAAGTCATTTTCAGCTTGTTGTTCTAGTTTATTAACTGCTGCAATTTTTTCCAGCAAGCATCCCAAGTATTGAATGTCATTTAATTTGTACTAGCATTGTGTATTTCTAATTTGGGGTTACCTATTAGAACATTTGATGCTTACTTTTAGCAATTATATATGCTCACTATTGCTGGCATTTAATCTAATACATGCAACAATCAATTGCTTTTACCCAAAACAAAGAAGATATTAGGTTTGACCTTTAGCAAAGGATTCCATTGCTCAAGGGCAAAACTTGATTCTTTGGAAGCGGGTAAGTTTTAAGAGAGAATCTCTTGAAAATTTTCTTCATCATAATAAGTTAAATAAGATAATATAATTTGCATAAGTGAATTCTAAGTAACTTTTCTCATCCTTCATTGTTTAACTACTTGGTGCATCTAAGTAATCAACACTTGAACTTTGAACTTGTATTCCTATCTTTTGCGAAATCTTTATGTGTTGAACGCTATCATAGCATGTATGGTTTACAAGTTCGAGCACTCTAAGTAAGCACATTTAAAGCTTAAGCTATATCTTTGAATGCATGTTACGTTTATATGAGTTCATGAATTGAATGGTATCCTTGAATACATTACAGAGTATTTCGCTCATTTGAAATTGTTCCTTGTTTTTAAAGATCCTTGATCATAACCACTCTACGCCAATATATCCTTGCTAAAAGTCTGTAATGTCCCATTTATTTGAAGTGACATGCATGACATGCGAAGCATAATTCAAAATGCATGCAACATACATCATTAAAGTTGCATGCAACATGCAAAGGTCAAAAAGTAATAAAAAAAGAAAAAGCGAATTCACTAGGCATCCATTGTCATTATACACTTTTGAGAATTGATTCGAGAGATCTCTGAGCTTCTTCAAGGTTAGGGAGGAATTACCTTGACCAAATTAGGTTCGATGATGAAATCTATACATCCTAGCCAATACAGAGGATAGATTACCCAAGTCTATCATCGTGCGTCAAATAAGATAAAGATTGTTGAGTTTTTTGTCAAAGATTGAGGTTATAGGTAGTTGGGCACATTCATTCATTAATTGTGGGCAACGATCTCCTTTATTGAGAAAAGGCGTCTTCATCAAACATTAGAGCAACGAATATCTTCTTAGCTATTGTGTGGCCTCTTGTCAAGATCGTGGATATTCTCATTTCTTGTGGACAGGCGTATTAATCTATTTCGGAGAGCAACGTATCAATTTTTGAGGTCTATGTGGGCACTAGTGAAGGCGTGGGTTGTTGGACAGCTTCATTCTCTACAACAAGGTAGTAACTACTGATCTCCATTTATATTCTACACGTATTTGCATCAATTCATCATTCTATCATTAAGATAGCAGATTGGAGCCTTGATCTACCTTTGACGAATTCGTGGGAACCATTAATAGCTTGATTCTGGTACCAGCGATCCATTATTCTGATAACATCCTTCTCTTATAGGCAACGAATCTATATTCTAAGCAGTGATCTATTGAATGATCGTTTCGATCCATTCTTAAGGAGAGGGTATTAACAATTGGAGTTTGTATCTTATTCAGAAAGCCATGATCAATTCAATTGAGGGCATCATTCTCATGCTAGGGTTGCAATCTTACAAGGTTGGGTGTGATCAATCAAGTTGAGCATGTATCTCTATAGTTGGGTGTTTCATTATGCAGTATTCCATCTTCGAACAAGATGCACCATATATAGCAATTGTTACAATTACCTACAGTCCACTCTCATCACTGTTTAAGGTCAGATTTATTCCACCTATGGTGAGTGGTCGTTATTGAATGTTTCGAACAATTTCTATTATCACAATTGAATAATCGGTTCTCTATGCTCCAGTAGAATTCTCAATCACGTAATCTTTGGATTTATGATGTGGCATTAATTGAATGAGGTATGTTAAAGATAGTGCAACTGCGAGATCCATTCTCAAGGAGGATGGTACCCTAGTCAGTTAATTAGGGTAGAGTAAGACCCTAGAAGGTACCCTAGGGTCCCCAGTAGTCTCCTGGGGTTCTTGGTCTGGGACCAAGCAGGTTGATCCTATGGCAAAGTCTCTAACATATGGTTAGGGACCCTCTGTGCCTCTAGGGTTCCTGGTCTGGGACCAAGCAGATTCTTAGTCTGTGACCTAGCAGATCCTATAGGTTGAGGAAGAGACATTTCTGGTCTGGCACCAGGCAAATTCTTGGTATGGAACCAAGCAGTTCCTGCAGGTACATTCCTAGTCAGTTAACCAAGTGGATCTTGGTCAAGTTGACCAAGGTGATGATGTGTGATGTTCTCTCTCCTATTCGGTTATTGCTAGGTTGTTTCTCAAGGGACTGGCCACCCCTTGATAATGTCACTAACACTTAACCCTTAGGAGTAGCATTGAGGATCAGAGGATCATATCATCCAGTTTGGATCTTCTCCTTATATAGTGATGATAAAAATATATGTGACAATATATCTTGAGAGAGAAAAGATTAAAGTCCTTGGTCTTATTGGTCCTATGGGTAAAAGGGGTTGTTTCTCCACCTTTATGGCACACCTTGGTCTTGTGGGTATGGGGGTTGCCTTACCATCTTGTTGTGACCCCTTTAGTTGACTTCTGGACCTTTATCTTCTACTTGGTCCTAGGGCCCTTATTGTGTGTGGTATCTTGTAATATTCCAACTGATATTCTATTGTACTTTGCTACTATGTTTGTTTGTCCATACACTCAAGATATGCTAGAAAGCTAAATAAAATGTGCATGCAAAAGTGTTGTGACAAAGGGCCCTAAAAAATAGCTAATCTGGAGAGATAATAGGGCAAAGACTTTTAGTAACAAGATATACACATACCATTGATAATGATGTTGTTAGCCGGCCAATAGATAAGAAGCATGCAGGTTTTGCTGAAAGATAAGATAATAGTGCTCCTCTTCTGAATTTGACGCCCAGCTAAAAGAGTGCCCTCCTTCTGATGATCTTGATGTTTTTGAGGGAGAAGCCTGTTGCTGTTGAAACTGTGTGGAAGTGATGGTCTATGCCTCCCAAAGAGATAAGGAGTCTCGTGCACCAGTTTTGACTCCTTTAAGGCACCTAGCGAATTGATCTGCCTCCAAGGTCACGTCCCCCTCTCTCACGTTTTTGCTGCTAACTGCTCTGGATATGCAAACAAGGAACTAATAATCACCCAATACAATGTGGTGAGTTTGCTGAGGAAGATGGTGTTGACATGCGAAGGAAAGACTAAGATTCTGAGTCCCAGGGAATTCTTCTGAGGATTTCCATCTTTTCCTCGGCTGCAAACATGAACCTGCAATAAATCTCCCTCTGTGTATTGGATCATTGAAGGTGAATGAATATGGTAAATAAATGGTGATAGATTTGGATGATCTATCCTGAAGTGATTGGGGCAGAGATAGATTTCGCTACGGAAACCCCTTGTTAGCTGAAGACCTTCGTCTCCAATCCCAACTTGTTGCTGCGGCGCTTGCGACTACTGCTCTTGAAACCAAAATTCAATAGTAATAATCATGGATAATCCCTTAGGTTCAATGACCCTTCTTAGATAGCTTAGCATGTACTTTTAGGATTTGCATGTCACTTTTAGGGTTTGCACGCATGCAATTCTAATTTCTTGTTGACTTTAACCCTTAAGATCTAAGGCTTTCTTTACCATACTGATGACTTAATACTGAATGAATGCTCTACTCTGCTCTAGGTATCAAATGTCCTTAGTCAATTCCCTTTTCAGGTAGAACCCGCTCGAACCTATGCTTAAGTAGAAGAGGACATTACATATCTTGACCACCTTTGCTATGATGACTTAACCTTATTATTTTTATTGTTTTTATTGTTTGTGACCTTATGACCTTTGGTACCCTATTCTAAGTCAACCAAATTTTATTCTATTGGTAACTATCCTAAAAATTAGGGGTTGCCTAAGTGACCTTCCTAGAAGGCTTGTCAAGATTATAAATTAAGTTTCACTTCTCCATTTCCATAATGCATCTTGACACAAGAGAAGTTCAGATCTTTTCCTTAACTGTCTGTTGCTGGTTGGTGCTTGACGCCTAGGGTTACTCCTGCTCTAAAGTGGATGATTTTGGGTTTTTGCTATTCCTTTCTCATTGTGGGTTGAGGATGCGTTCTCCTAAGCAGGCTATGACTATTGATGATTGTTTTGAGACTTCCTGGATAAGCCATGACTGTTGGTGACTGTTTCATTTGTCTCTTGTGTTGGTTCGTGACTATGTATGGTCTTCCTTGGATGGGTCGTGGACTGTCTGATCCCTTGATGGCTAGGCATGACCTCTCTAGCAGGTCGTGACTATTTGTGAGCCCTCTAAGGGCTGAGCCATGGAATGTTTGATTCCTTGAGGGCTAGGCATGACCTCTCTAGCAGGTTATGACTGTTTGTGATCCCTCTAAGGGTTGGGTCGTGGACTGTTTGATTCCTTGAGGGCTTGGCATGACCTCTCTAGCAGGTCGTGACTGTGTGAGGGTTGAACCGTGATTGTTTTTGTCCTCTAGAAGTTGGCCATGACCTCTCTAGCAAGTCGTGATCATTTGTGTCCCTTTTGACGCTGGGTCGTGGATTGTGTTAGCCCCCTAGGGCTAACCTTGGACTGTGGTAGTCTTTCCTAACTAGGCTATGGACTGTTTAAATTTTCCCTAGCAGGCAATGACTGTGGTGACTATTGTTTCCTGACTGAACTGAGGACTGTGATGCCTTCCCTAGTAGAGTTGTGGACTGTGGTGACCTCTTTCAGCTAAGCTGTGACTATTTGCAGCCTCTAGGGATGATCCTTGACTGTGTTAAGTCAGTTGTGACCTCTTGAGGGTATCTAACTGTGTTTGGGACTGAGTATATCTGCTGCTAGGGTATTCACTCTTGGTGACTAGGATATCTTGTTATTACTGTATGTGCCTAACCTAAACCAACAACACTCTAACCCTCTCTCTCTCAAGGTATGTCTTTTGGCAGCTTGTCCTTACAGTGATAAGAGTTGATTCCAAAGATGTATGAGTATAAGGCATATCTAATCCAGCATTGTTATTGTTTATTAATTAATGTTCATTAGTTTATTTTGTGTTGTGTTATTGCTATTGTTTATGTTCTGTACATTGCAATTGTTAAATCATCTCAAGGACCAACTTTAACACAGTGACTATTGGAGTGTTAAAGTTGAAAGAGATGAAAATTATGTTTTGAATTTATTACAGCAGTACTGTTCTAGATCTAGCTTTGTTTTAGTTCTGTTTTATGCATTAAAGTATAAATATCTTAATTTCTCTTATATCAAACCCTAACCTAACTCAAACTTTAACAAGGCATGCATATAATATTGAATGATAAACACTTACAAAAACAATCTTCCAATAACCAACAAGTCAATGAACTAGCCGTTACAAGAAACAAGCAAGAGAAAACACATGCATTAGTCAGAATCTACTACTTGGCATCTTATAGTGATATCAGAGCATGTTTCTCGCCAAATGTGGAAACTCAAGAGGAACATAATATTATAAGCAGTTTCAGACATTAGGTGCATGAGGCTAACACAGGTTAAATAAACAGTGCATGTCAATGCATGTTAGTACAAATCAATTTTGGTGTTGTGCATATAAAGTGCATGTCAAGGAATGTCAGTGGCTGCCAATGCATGTGAGTGCATGTTAGTACATTTCAATTATGGTGCTGTGTGCGTCAAGTGCATGTCAGGGAATGTCAATGGATGTCAGTGCATGTCAATGCATGACCATTTTGGTAAAGTGCATGCCAGAGCACAGGTTTCTTAGCATCCTATGAACATTGAAAACTGAAAACATGAAGACAATGAGAAAGATCTTGGCTGAAAATTTGGAGAGGTTGGCAGCACTTCAACACTTGCCTCGATATCAAAAATATCTAGCCTTGGGTGATGAGGTATGTGTAACATTGTCCTTCCAAGACTATTATACCATCAAGTACGAAAGCTGGCCCAAGGACTTCGATGAGGATCTCCTTAAAAGCATAGTGCGGGGATTGGAGAAAGATGAGCATGATGGACGGGACGATAGTACATGTGATGCAGTTTTCCAATCAGCCAATGTTGAGGATTCATCATCGCACCTTATTTGTGGTGCTTCTGAGGATCTAGGTGTGTTAGCACCTAGACATGACTAGGATGGGATGTTGGGTGATTTTCCTTTGGATATTGAGCTGACTTCTAGGGAGTTGTGTGTGTAGGACATTGAAGAGGAAGTGGAAAAGCTCACCTATGAGCCTATTCTTACCAGAGATTCCTTGAACAGCACTCAGATGGCTCTTCAAGAATCCGAGATACATGAGGGGGAGAGTTGTATTTGTGATGTGACAGAGGAGCCTCATTTAGTTTTACAGGTACAAGAGGAGAGACATGACTTGGAGATGGTTGACTCTATACATGCTAGGCAGTATCGAGGTTTGAGTCACTTCTGGTAGAGGGGCCATTAATAGCTCTGGTTGTGGTTGCAGATGTGTTGATGGAAGACATACTCTAAGGACCAGCCGATAGTGACATGGATGCATCCCTTATTTTCCAAGATGGGTAGAGTACAGATGTGTGGGATCCTGGTTCAAATGACACCGGTAGAGTGAGTGCACAGAAGGATACCACAACCCACACAGGTTACAAGATAGCTGAGACACATGAAGGCATGAATGGCACTCATGGTTTGAGGGGAGAGACTCCGGTGTGTTAGAAATTGTAACTCTGGAGGTCCTCCTTGTGTTTGATTAGATTGTAGATCAGATTATCTTGTTATATTTGGGCCATGCAAACCTGTTATCTATAAACTTTGCATGTCAAACCCTTAAGCAAATATCAAATACTACAACAAACCCAACACAACATCAGATTCCACGGGCTTGGTATATTTCAAAATTTAGATTCTTGACTCTTTTTTCCAAAAGCAAATTAATACCAAAAACAAGATAGAAAACAACAATGATTATCTATGGACATTCCTTGATTGCTGATTATAAAGCATCTTGAGAAAACTGGTCAAAGGTCATCAGAAATCGATAGATTATCATTCAGATTGAGGTTTTGTCAGATTATCAACAATGCTAAGAACAGAATATAAACTAGATTACAAATAAAATGTTAGTACTAAGAAGTAAAAAGGTTCCAATAGGTTCCATATATAGATATTAATGATTTATAATAGCTCGAACACTTATTAGTAAAGCACAACAAAATCAATATATATCACTATATCGAAGTCCAATCTAGAGTTCCACATAATCAGCCTTAATTGCCTATCTAGGGATTTAGGGTGACATATGGACCATGTCATGTTTAATATGTGAAAAGTGAGGAGTTAGATTAATGGAAGGGACTAGCACATACAGTAACATGAGACTAACATTTTTGCCTAATGATAGGTTGTATTCAATCAGCACATCCTTTGTCCCACTTGGTGACAACGTACACATAGTAGCCTCTGCATACTCTTCCTTAGTCTCAACTATATTATGTTGAACCAAATTAAACCCACACGTTGGCTTCCTTGAAATCCGTTTCATTTCCTCTTGAAACAAACAATCTGCAAAATCCCACAAGAGCGTTCAGGCATGAAGGTTTCAGAATATTTTATGTATGAAATTTATGCAACTTAGTTGGAAAACAGACATGAGAATTATATAGCAATAGTCACAGAAGCTAATACTGTAATGTGAATTTGATTAGCTGGCCCATGGAATAGGGTCAGTCAATCTTCAAGCTCAATTTGGATTATTCTCTTGAAGAGTTTTAGTACAATAACAAAAAATTCTTAAAAGTTGGATTGTATGTCAATGAGTTTAGGCATCATTGCTATATTTGAAAGAACTGGTTGTTCACTCTACAGGAACACATGATAAAGTTATGGACATTTAAAGCTTTTCCCTCTCTCATTATCTTTTACTTCTGAAAATTTCATGGCCTCAACTATGTTACAAGTACAACCAATCAGTGTGAGAAGGATGTGTATCCTAAAAACCATTCAAATCCCTTGATCAGTGTTAAAAAAGACTTACATTGCAAGTCATTAATGACATATGTTATGCTCATCATGGAGATTTTGTTCTCTTCAGATCAACCAAAAGAGATTATTATGATAAAGAGGATTTCAAAAGAACAGTATTCTCTGAATATAACTTTTCTGACTTGGTATACTATTTTTACAATGATTTCGAGCATTAAATATCAGCATTGCTTTATGGTTACCTTTCCAACATCAATGTCTGTTCATATCATGATGTGAGCACACAACAAAAATGGAAGAGCCTAAAGGAGAACTAACAACTAACACACAAGAAACTAAGGCAAGGGTGTTACCTTGCAAATCTGCAGGCAAAGATATTCAAGCCCTGAATAAAACGAAACCCTAGGAGCACTTAAGAAAGCTTCCCACTATCACCTTGGTAGCTTTTCCACTCCCTTTAGGCCAGCACTCCGCTGGCTCAAGGGGGTAAACCCTAAGATAAGACCACTAATCTATCCTTTCACTGAAGATATGAAAAATCAGACTAGTGGAATGAAGATGTTTAGAGATTTATTTTTTAAGATGGTAAAATTCTCAAGGACAATTGCCTATCCTTGGGCAATGAAGTTGGGGGAGCAATAAACAAAAGGGTTTGAAATATCGAACAGAAGAAAATCAGCAGACTATATATGGTATGCTCCCACTAATTTATATGCATTACTATAAGAAAAACTAAAGCGAAGAAGCCCTTTAAATATGCACATCACAACCATATAACTTTCAGCCAAAGAACCATGTAATCATCATACAAACGATGAACAGTAAACAGCCTTTAGAAATTGAGTGAACAGCAGCAAGTTCCTTCAATCATATTTCAGATTAGATCAAAGACAAGTAATATCTTAGATCTTAGCCTTAACCTCTTCCCTTGAGGAAGAAAAGCCCTTCAAAATGCGTGAACGACCTTGATCCAAAATAGATAACAGCAGCAGCAAACTAATGGCAACCAAGCATACCAATATGATCCATATGAGATGGACATTGAAAACTACAACCTGTCGCATGCCCTTCTCCCAAAACCTGCAAAAGCAATCAACCTCTTGGGAAAATTTCTCTCCTTCAACTTCCACCTTTGCAAATAGAATCTGATCTCCCTTTATAATATATACAGTTCCATCTTCAAATACCTTCCTGTTAAGTTTTCTTAATTGCTTAGATGATATCTTAAAACAATTTTCACTAATAGGATCACTGAAAGAACAACAAGCACAATAACACAAAGATTTTCCTCAGGGAAACCACAAGGGAGAAAACCCCGTAAAACTTACTCAGTTTAGAACTCAACCAGAGCAGTGTAAAACCTAGACAACTGCTTCTCTCTTCTTTCTGGCGCACTTGTTCTTCTCTCTCTTGCAAACTTGCTTGAGTGAGTGTCTACAAATGAAGGGGAGCGCCTCCCTATTTATATTTGTCACTTGACTTGACCTAGGACCTAACAGGGCCGACTTGTCTAGCAAGACACCAAAAAATAACATTTATTATAATCACACTTGGGTACTATTGACCCGACTTACATCCGGAGGTTTACATTGATTTTTTCAATGACTCTTACATGACCAAACTCATCTCCTGGTGGAGGAATACAATCAATACATCTGGAATATCTTCCGAAGTTACAATACTTTAACACTCCCTCTTAACTAGGAAGGTATTCAACCAAGGTAGCAACTACTACCACAACTGTACATTTGACCGGTGAGTCTCTATATGTCATAGGAAGTTTTGGAACGCCATCATACATCTTCATCATCGATCTCAGCATGAGAATACTGGATCATCTTCTGCAACATCAGTATGTGGATACTGAATTATCTTCTGTGTACTGAATCATCTTCTACAATATCAGTATGTAGATACTGAATCATCTTCTGTCATATCAGTATGTGAATACTTAATCATCTTCTGTGTGCACTGGATCATCTTCTACAACATCAGTATGTGAATACTGAATCATCTTCTGTCATAAGTATGCGAATACTGGACTATCATCTGCAACATCAGTATATGAGTGTTGAAACATCATCTACAATATCAGTATGTAGATACTGAAACATCATTTGCAACATCAATATGTAAATACTGAAACATCATCAACAACAACAACAACATTAGCATATTAGTGTTAAAACAACATCATCAACAACAACAACATCATTAGCATATTAGTGTTAAAACAACATCATCAATAAATGCTAGATCACCATCTACATCACTAGCATAGAGATGTTGGAACATCAACATAAAAATGTTGAAACAACATCATCATCATCAGTATAGAAATACTGAAACAAACTCATCAACAATCATCACAACAATCATTAGTATGAAAATACTGAACCTGCTACATCAGTATAGGAATATTGAAATTTGAAACTATCTCAACAATCATCAGTATGAAAATACTGAAACTGCTACATTAGTATAGGAATACTGAAACTATCTCAACAATCATCTTAACAATCATCTCAACAATCATCAGTATAAAATATTGAACCTGCTACATCAGTATAGGAATACTGAAACTATCTCAACAATTATCCGTATGAAAATACTGAAACTACATGTTGCCCACTAACTATCTCTGAGCAGTATCTTGGTGAGTTCTCTAGTAGATCCATCCGGGCATTTTGTCTAACTTACTAACCCTTTCGAGTCAACAAGCCTAGCCAGGCAGATGGATCTTCCCAGGGAACAACAAGCCTTGTTCTGCCTTACTGACCCACTTGGGCTAAACAGGTCTAGCCAGACATACTAATCCCCCTAGGATCAACAGGCCTTGTCTGACTTACTAACCCTTTCGGGTCAACAATCCTAGCCATACTTACCCTACTCTAGGCTGAGCTGCCACCACTGCATCCTTCTACCATCTTCTTTCACTCCCTTTTTTGAGGGAGATCCTTTCGGACTACACCAAGCTTGTCTCGAAAGTATTCAAACTTTACATGAGACAGAGGCTTAGTCAACATATCTTCCACTTGTTCCTCTGTAGGAACATACTTGAGCTTTACAGCTCCCTTCTGTACCATATCTCAGATGTAATGATATCCAACTTGTCATGAAAAACCGGGTTTTTTGTTATCTTAATACAGATCTGATTATCACAAAGGATATCAGTAACATCTATCTCGGCATCAAACAATCCTGCCAACATCTTGCGAAGCCATACTACTTCACTACAGGCTGAGCATGCTGCAATGTCAGCCTCTGTCATGCTAATTGCAATACTGGACTGCTTTCTACAGAACCATGAGATCATGCCTGATCCCAAACTAAAACAACATCATGAAGTGCTCTTTCTATCTTCGACACTTCCTGCCCAATCTGAATCTGTAAATCCATGTAATATGATCTCGCCACTTGATGCATATCTGAGACCATAGTCTAAAGTCCCCTTTAGATATATCATCACATGTTTTGCTCCAAATAGGTGAATATGTTTGGGATTCAACATATATTGACTCAGAGTGTTTACAGCAAAACATATATCTAGTCTTGTATTGGTTAAGTACATCAAAGATCCAATAATCAGTCTGTATAAGGGGGCATCTACTGCTTCTGAAGTATCACCATTCAATAGCTTCAAATTCGTCGTCATCGGAGTAGTCATAGCCTTGCAATCTTTCATCCCAAATCTCTTTAGGATTTCTACCGCATATTTTCCTTGGTTTAGGAAAATCTCGTCTGGATACTGCCATAGTTCAAGACCTAGAAAACAGTGCATCATTCCAAGGGCTTTCATCTCAAATTCTGCAGCGAGCTTCTGCTTACATTCGTTGATGGTCTTGTCTTCGCCTGTTAAGAATGGGTCATCTAAATACAGTAGTAATACCATAAGTCCATCACCCTCGACATTGTAGTCTAGGTTGGAATCTGCTTTACTCTTGGTAAAGCCCAAACTCTTCAAGAATCCATCAATTTTTCCATACCATGCTCTGGGTGCTTGCTTTAACCCATATAATGCCTTCTTGAGATTACATACATGAGTTTCCTAATCGTCAGTCTCGAAATCTTGTGGTTGTTTGATATATACTTCTTCTATCAAGCCATTTAAAAAGGTTGTCTTTACATCCATCTAATATAACTTCCACTTCATATTGGATGCCAAGGCAAGGATGGTTCTAATTGAGGTGTATCTAGCTACTGGTGCAAAGGTCTCCTCATAGTCGATTCCTTCCTTCTGGGAGAATCCGCGAGCTACGAACCTTACCTTTTACTTTTCTATACTACCATCTGCTGAGTGCTTTGTTTTGTAGTTTGATTTCGAGGATACCATTGACTTGTCCTTTGGTCTTGGTACTATTTCTCATACATCATTCTTTATGATGGATTGGTATACCTCGACCATTGCATCAACCCACTCCTTCTGCTTTGTTGCTTCTTCAAAACATGTTGGCTCTTTATCAACGAGATCACACATCAAAGCTACATAACTAGGGTATGGCTTTGGCTTCTTTCTTTCTCTGATGGTTCCTTCTGGGACACCATGTCTTTTTGCTTCTTCGATTACTTCATGAGCCCAGGCAGGTCTTCTCTTTCGTGAGATCATTTCACTAGGCAATTCTTCAGGTCTCTAAGGTTTTGTCATGTCATGATCCTCAGGCATCTGATCTTCTTCTTCGTTCCTAACTGGTTTAGGACCTTCTACAGCTCTGGGAGTTTCATGCTCCTCTTCATCTTCCTTGTCTTTCTTTGATTTTTTAAAGTTTGTATCTTTGTCAAAGGTGACATCTCTGCTTAATTCAATTTGAAGATATCCTGGGATATATATTCGATAGGCTTTTGATTGCTCACTATATCCTACAAACAATCCCTTCTTTCCTGAAGGATAGCTTTGACCTTTTCTCCTTGGGAATGTGTATGTATACCGAACAACCAAGTATCTTTAGGTGACTTACTTCAAGCTTTTCTCCGGTAAACATCTCTTCTGGAGTCTTGTTCCCAAGGATGCCGTGGGAGATTCTAGTATGTACATATACTGTTGTTCTGCTTGCTTCTGCCCATAGGCACATAGGTAGATCTTGATCATGTATCATAGCTTTCACAGCTTCCATGATAGATCTATTCTTTCTTTTTGCCACGCCATTTTGTTGTGGATTATAGGGAATGGTGAGCTCCCTCTTAATCCCATCTTCTTTGCAGTACTCATTGAATTCACTTGATGTAAATTCTCCTCCATTATCTGATCTTAAGATCTTGATCCTCTTTTTAGAGAGTTTTTCTACCAAGGCCTTAAAATCTTTGAACCTTTCAAACACTTCATCCTTCTTCTTCAAGAAAAATATATCCAAGTCTTGTGGGATTAGTCATCAATAAAAGAAGCATAGTAAACATACCTGCTTAATGAAGTAGTTTGCATTAACCCGCGTATATCTGAATGAATAATATGTAAGATCCCTTTCTCTTTGTTGTCACTATTTGGATAAGGGTTCTTAGTATTCTTTCCTTGTGCACATCCTTTGTACACTCCTTCATGATCTATTTGAATCTCTGGTAAACCAATCACAACCTTGCTCACAATTGGCAATGCTTTGTAATGTATATGAGCAAGCCTTCTGTGCCATAGCTCACCTAGGATTATGGTGCTAGTCATCAATGTTGAATCTACGTGTCTCTTTAATCTGCAGGGTCCTCCTTCTTTAACTCCAATTACTACTGCCTCATCTATAGTTTTTCCTTTTGTCCACATGAGGACTTCTCCATCCACAAAAGCAACTCTAAACCCTTTCTTATCTAAGGCTGAGATAGAAAGAAGGTTCTTATTTAGTTCTGGGACATACAGGACATCCTCCATCTTCATGGAATTTCCAGAGTCCAACTTATAAGAGGCTTCTCCCATTCCTTTGATGGGATATTTGATAATCATCTCCAAGCATTACTTTGTGTGGGGACTCCTTTTGTACAAGACATGAGAGTGAGTCCTTGTAAACTGTCATGTGCTTGGAGGCACCACTATCTACTAGCCAGGTGTCATTCCCTGATGAAACTGAACCTGTGAGTGCAGAGATCAAGACATATTCTTCATAGGAGTCTTCATTTTCCTTAGTTCTTTCCTCATCTTCTTGATCATTGTCTTCAGCAACATGAGCATGAAATATTTTCTTCTTCTTGCATTAGAGGAAATTTGGGGTCTAAAATGGGCCCTAAAAGAAAACGTGCCAATAATAAGTTCTTGTGAATTGGAAGTCAAGAACCAATAGAATTTCAATAAAATGAGTCAACCATAATGGTTGAATTGACATATTTGTCATAAAAAAACTACTTTTTTTGTTTGTATTTTCGACATATCTCCCTATGTTTTTACTCAAATTTCGATCGGGAGAGCTCGAAAATACGAACACAAAAAGTAGTTTTTTTCTTTCTTCCTCCATGTTATCACCCGCCTTGTAGTTGCCTGCGTGAAGTGGATCCAGAATGGATGGTAGAGGGGCAAGCAACTAAGGGGTGGAACCACGACTGCCTAGACTCCCAAATGGATGGTTGTCACGCCAATCAAGGCAGCCTTCACTTTAGGTTATCCTAATCCAGGACAACAATGGGGGAGACCCGAATCTGCTCCCGACAAGAGAGATCGGACCTAGACACCAGAAGAAGATCAGATGGGGCTTCAAGGTACTTAAGGTGCAAGGTGAATGGAAACCCTAGCTCTAGGGTTTAGGTACTAGCAACTGGTGGAGGTGACCACTGTCTTGGGAAACGTAACTATGACAAGGTGAACAAAAACAGAGTTGGGACTATCTAGTACCTAGAAATCAGACTCACTGAAGTGTATTTGAGCTATCAGCAAATGTTGGTAAAGGGCAAAGGCTAAGAGCCTAAGGGCGACGCTAGCTAGGAGATCAGTGCTTTGTGTGCATTGGGCAATGGAGTCAGCAGTAAACCAACGTTTCAGAGAACCCACCTGGGAGACACCTTGATCTACGAACCCAAAAAGTAGTTGTTTCGGAAAAGCTAAGGTATAGAAAACCCAGCTCAATGGATGGCTAGCGCTAGGGCTTAGGAGGACAGATCTGTAGTTTTAGGGACACCAAGAGGCTAATGGCTCAGCGTTAAGAAAGAAAAGAGGTCAGCGAGACCTGATCTACAAGCCCAAATCAGGAAATCAGTAGAAAAATCAGATCTAAAACAGTCAAAATCTGATGATGGGGCTAGGATGCTGAAAACTGATTTTTCAGATCTAGGGCAAACCGGGAGGAACTAGCACAGCATTGGGGGTGTTCTGGAGTGCTTGCGCCCTGATCTATCAGCCTATCTTGTCAGATTTCAGAAAAAATCACTTCCAGAAAAGTCCAGTTTTTAGTGAGGGCGCTAGGGCAGTTTCAGTCAATTTTTTAGATCTAGGCCAAATAGTCAAGCAGTTGCACAGCGTTGGGGTTGATTTAGGTTGTGTGGGACCCGATCTATCCTTCTGTGTAGTCAAAATTCAGAAAAACTCAAAACCCTAGCAGGCCAATTTTTTCAGTGGGGGGTTATGCAGTTTTCTGCTTAAAAATCAAATCTAGGTCAAACTGTAAGGAATTTGACCAGCGCTTCAGTTGATTTGATGAAGGGGAGGCCCGATCTATGAAACCCAGAAATGGTTTGGCAAAAGATCGGACGGTTCCCTGATTTATTGATTTTTTGGTTTTTTAGTGTTTTAGGAGTTTTTCAGAAAAAAGTTGAATTTCAGCAAGGTACAATGGAATAAGATCTGAAAAAGAAGAACTCACCTATTGGATCTTACCTGGAAAAGCTTGTAGAAGTCTGTAACAGTGACGATCTTTGCTATCCCGAACAATTCTGGAAGATCCCCGTGATTTCTATGGCATATGCAAGCTCCAAGCCACCAAAGCGCCCCCTACCCTGCATGAGCAAACGTCAACCATATCAAATTTGCACATACAAAATAGAGAAACTGAATGCTACAAGACAGTAAAATGAAGTAATCATAGATCACAATGAAACTAATGAAAACCCCCTGATCCAAGACGAAGAGAACCGAGCGAGTTGAGGTTCCCCTACAAAAATGCTCCAGCCAAAACGCCCTCCTGTAGACAAAACAATGATAGCCACGAAAAATATAGATCTCACGAGAATTTCCACAATGTTAGGAAGCTAAAGACTAGCTAATCACAATTTGAGCACATCAGATGCAAAGCAGATCCAGAAAAATTTCCACAGAAAAAGTCTTTCTGTTATTCAGATCCAAGAGCCAAAGACCCCTTACAAATGAGAAGCTCTCTCCTTTAAATAGAAATGAGAGAACCTCAATCATAACCAAATCCTAACCACTTTCAAAACGAGTGGCTAAGATTAAAAAATGAAATGTTCTAATCAATGGTTGAGATGAGCTCAATATACAATAGGAGTGTTTGACTAACTCCCTCTAGGTGTCCCCATAGCACAATAAAATAATATAATAATTTAATTATTTGACTTTGTGTCTCCTTGAGGAAATCGTGAGCCTCCCAAAAGCTCCAAAAAATAATATAGAAATGCCCAAAAATAGGTGTGGGCCCAATCAGGTGCTGGAACTGTTGGAGAAGGTGTGGAGGACATCATTCTCATCATTGTGACTCATCCCATGTTATTTACTTGCCTCAGTGGCCCAAATCGATTTCTTCAATAGCCATTTAATCATTTTTTAATCTGCCTCGGGAAATGTGATCCTGCCAAAACAGCCTCCTAAGATGCCTGCGTTGTCAAATTGAGCCCACCAGGATCTCTGGGATGGAGGTACTATGGTACAAACAAGTGGTTGCACCCCCTGTGCCCATACAACGACCTAGGAGATCCAACTAAAACATCTCTCTGCTCGGACATATCAACTTGTGAAGAAAAACTGCATCAGAAAGGCAGAATGAGCCTGATCATGTCTGCAAGTACCCGAAACTAGAAATAAACTGTCTCATTAGACTCAGAAAGTCCAAATCCAACTAAGGTGTATACTCATACCCCTCATAGGTCTCTATCTGATCATCAATCATATCCAATAAACAATATAACCATCTGTGAATAATCAGACACCAATAATAACTCAAACTATATCCATCCACTGCAAGTGTTAAAAGGTTAAGACATGCTCTACAACTCATTCAAGTAGCAATCACAACAAGTAGCATTCATTTCACTGGCGGTACACCAACCAATACATATATAAGGCTTTATTTATTATTACTCAGACTTAGACTTTCAAGACTATACTCACTTCATAGTTGTAGCCAATTTGCTAGTGAAAGGTGAAGGGTGGAAATGACAAGGCTAAGGCAAGGGATGACTTCCTACTCAACATCATGACACTTTGGATAAGGAAAGGGAAAACTCACTATAGCCAATGTCGGACAAACAGCAACACAAGGAATGGCAATGCCTCACAGATAGGTGAGTTGTTTAGAGAGTGCTTATTCAACTTAGGCATCATGTCTACATCAAGCTTGATCCAAGTTCATTAGGATCATCATTTTATTCCATGGTCTTTTTGGCCCATATGACCCTTTTGGGACTTCACCAGTGCTTAAAAGCACAGCTAATCGCAGCTTTCATCCGGGACATATTTTATTTTAATAAGGTCAGCAATTTTTGGATATAGCATATTTTTAACCATTGCTTTTTTAGACCTTTTTCTTATACTCTTCAAGGAGTATTTTAGCATTTCATTGCTCTTGCCCTTTTTACATATGTTAAGAAACAGAGTTTTATAATTTTCAGTTTCCATGGGCACATATTCAATATTTCCAATATAAGCAGTACATGAGCTTTCAGTTTTAGTCAACAACATCTCAAGTGACTGGGGGGAGTTCTGCACAATGCCAAACATCGGGACAACCGACCAGAATGATTTAGGCATACAATCCAACTTACCAAAGGCAAGTTTTGTCACCAACTCAGAGTCGAGACACAATATAAGCAGGGAGGCTTGTCCAACAAAAGTTCTAGCAGGGAAAAAGGTCCTCCATGCCATAAGTCAAGAAGTCAGTCGGGTTGAAACTAAAATTGAAGGTAATGGATGGGTGAAGACAGTGAATGATGGAACCAACACTAGCAAGCCAAAACAATGGTGGGAATGACTACCTCTATTCTCCCTAAGGAGGGTAAAACCAATAAGTATAGATCAAGAACTTCCAAGTCTAAGTAGGGACATCAATACATAGTACAAGATACAACCAAGTTCATATAATTATGACCACCGGATCATGATACCACAAGTTAATACATGTCACAAAAATCAATGTAAGAGCAATAATAACCATAACACTATAAAATGTTGAGTCATAACCATGCAATATAATCCATCTGGGACACCATTTGTCCAATGAGAAAGAACTGATATAAAAATGGGCATCAATAACCGCTCTGAAATGACATAAATAGCTACATCGGTCCTCAAATCTGAGTGTCCTGAGACTCAGCCCTGACATGGGAGAGTACAATAGTCCACTAATATAATAATGATCAATCAAAACTGCTCATCTCAGCATCTCACATGTAAGAGATCTGGCTGAAAAACGTACTGTGTCTGAAAAATAGAATATGGTATCCTGGCTACTATATATGTGATAACACTCCAAAATTAATAAATATTATTTTATTATTTTAACTATTATTTTATTATTTTCCTTAGGAGGCCCATTTTAGACCTCAAAATTCCTCTAATGACTCGTTCTGCTTTCATGGGACAATTTATAGCAATGTGTCCCATCTTATGACAAGTGAAGCATTCATAATTTGAGAAGTCTTTTTAGGAGGATGGTCATAACTCTTTCTCTTGTTCTTGCCTTTGGTATGGACTTCCAAAGCTTGATCCCCTTAGGAGGCCCATTTTAGACCTCAAAATTCCTCTAATGACTCGTTCTGCTTTCATGGGACAGTTTATAGCAATGTATCCCATCTTATGACAAGTGAAGCATTCATAATTTGAGAAGTCTTTTTAGGAGGATGGTCATAACTCTTTCTCTTGTTCTTGCCTTTGGTATGGACTGCCAAAGCTTGATCCTCATTTTCATTTAGCTTCTCTTCTCTGGCTGCTATTATTTCTTCTTCTTGTACACATTCTTCCCATAACTGTTGGAACTTAGTTAGTCTTCTTCTTGAATAGATTCCTCGGATAAAGGATTCTCAATCTCTTGGAAGACCATTCAAGGTGGTCATTACAATTTATGCTTCTTCAACCATATCACTAATGGCTTCCAGCTTATCCTTGATTTGAGCTACTCTTGTAAAATATGGTTGCATGGTTTCTGAATTTTGAGCCTTTAAACTTTTGAGGTGCTTTCTCAAGGTCATCTTCCCATTGATGTTTCTTCCTTCAAATAAGTCGAATAGAGCATCAAATATTTCTTTTGGTGTCCTCCTTCACGATACTTGAGGAATCAAGTTATCTTTGATGGAGTCAGCTATGATCCTCTTAGCCTTGATCATATCCTTCTTGTATTTGGACTTAGCTTTAGCTTCTTCTGGTTCTGCAACTTCCTCCTTTATAAATCCTTCTAGATCATTTTCTTCTAGGATGAGCATGATCCGATACTTCCATGCTCTGAAGTTTTCAGCACCTTCAAGCTTCTCATCTAGCTTGGTACTCTGTCATCTTTTAACAGAATGAGAACTTCAAATGGAATTAGAAGAAGTAATACTTACTTGATGAATACAGCTTATGGCTTACCTTCTTCGGGATGACCTAGGGTTTGATGTAGAAACCCTAATTTTTTAGATGGGATCACTGGTAGGGTTGAGTGATGGAAAAGATGCACCTTCCCAGGGCGAGCTAGACTGTATCTTGATTTTTCTAAGATTGATGATGGAGTCTCAGGAAAACTGAAACCCTAGTAGTTCTTCCCGATAGTAGTGTCTGGTCAAAAATTGAAACTTCTTGGAATTCAATTATGTTTTCATAAAAAGATGCACCCTTCTGGGGCGAGTTGAGTGAGCCCTCTTTTCAGGTTGATCTGTCGAGGGATTTGTTCGGAGTAACAAACCCTACCTATGGAGTGTCTCCTTTCAGGGTGGCTCTGATACCATGTTAAGTTTTCTTAATTGCTTAAATGATATCTTAAAACAATTTCAACTAGTAGGATCACTGAAAGAACAAGCACAATAACACAAAGAACACAAAGATTTTCCTTGGGGAAACCACAAGGGAGAAAACCCCACAAAACTTCCTCAGTATAGAACTCAACCAGAGCAGTGTAAAACCCAGACAACTACGTCTCTCTTCTCTCTAGCGCACTTGTTCTTCTCTCTCTTGCAAACTTGCTTGAGTGAGTGTACAAATGAAGGGGAGTGCCTCCCTATTTATATTTGTCACTTGACTTGACCTGGGACCTAGCAAGGCCAACTTGTCTAGCAAGACACCAAAAATAACATTTATTATAATGACACTTGGGTACTACTGACCTGACTTACATCCGGAGGTTTATATTGATTCTTTCAATGACTCTTACATGACCAAACTCATCTCCTTATGGAGGAATACAATCAATACATCTGAAATATCTTCCGAAGTTACAATACTTTAACACTTCCAATAAAATATTATTTAGAATTACCTAGACACTCTTTCTCCATATTTTCCTCCATTAATTTACGTAATGGCCCTAGCCATACCTGCTTGTTGTAAATTTGGGCTTCACTGCTGCTATATGGTATTTGATGGGTGTGTGTTTCCATCAAACACTTCGTTTTCAACCCAAATACACCTTACTGACTGCTGTACCTGCTTGTGTGATTGGTTTAGTTTGCTATAGAAGATGTTTGGTGTACTTGTTTCGTCAAACACTTCATGTGCACATGATTTATTCCATGGAATCACATAAACAACTAGCTGATATATATATATATATATATATATATATATATATAATGGATAGTAAATGCACAAACAACAGTAGTATGGAATATTACCTTGCCGACCTTAGGTATATCCTGCACCTTCGTACAATAGGATAGTAGATATTCATTCTTGGCTTGGAATAACACCTTCAACAATAGATAATAACCAGCAGCAATAGACATATGAAGACTATCCAATGCAAATAGTAGATAGAAACAATTCCCCCAACAAGCAATACACCCTCCAAAACTCTGCTGCAGAAATAATATAGTGCACTCTAACAACCCAGCTACACTAATGTCTATGAATATTATCCAGCTGATAAAGATTCATGCCCTTAATTGTAGATTGAATGCCCAGCAAGTGTAATGACTGTCCCCACTGTAGAATACAGTCCCAACTCAGCAGTATGGCCCTCAGATAAGATAAACACAGCCCATCAAATGAGAATGAGTGCCCAGAAATGTATATTAGTGCACAGTATTGAAGAAGACAGCAAAATACCTCTAATATGGCCTTTACAAATGAAGTATGCTACTAGATAATGGAAGTACAGCCCAGATATTAAGTACTACGGCCTACCAATTAATAATAATGCCCAGCACTTCCAGTATATGGCCCAGCTAATGTATTTGGCTGCCAAACTATGATGTACGCCCTGGAATGAAGTATTGAGGCCCAAGGTGAAGTGTACGGCCCTCAACAAATAAAGTATGCAGCAAGAATTCAGTGGTAGGACCCTCCTCCCAGATCTATGCACTAGATAGCCACAACACGGCCCACCAATATAAGCAATATGCAACTGGACTTCAGCCGAGGAGTATATCTCTGTCCCCAACTCAGAAAATAAGTCTCTCCTTCCAAATCTTCAGCAAATAGCAAGAATCCCCTTAGAAATGCAGATAATCTTCTTTCACAATGAAGCTCCAAGAGAAATCAATGTGATTCCTCCCTTAGATTAGCTGGGGTCGATAGCTTCACCACCGAAACTATTTTTCTCCCTTGGGGTTTTCGTCCCAAAAAAATGAGACCACAAGAGCTCTCTGTTGCCACCTAATACGCACCTCCAAACGTGGAGAAGTCTCCAACCCACTCAGTGTGTCCTTGGGGGCAAGCTACGAGTCTAGAACCCACTGTTACCTCAATTCCTAACTCTTCCATTTAATCTCAACTCCTTAAGAGCCAAGGGGGGTAGTCCCTATTTACTAAGCTTTAAAGATTTTACTAGGATAGATTTAAGAGTTAAATTATTGCTTAATGATTTTGATCACAAGCAATCATGCAAAATGCAACCAATATTTTGATGACGGTCAAACCTTCTTGAAAAATAAACAAAGCAAAGAATGAAATAATCAGTTACTTACAATTCCGGTGCCTTATCTATTGGGCTAGTGAGTCACATCAAATGAAAAATAAAATTTACTTGCTTAATGTAACAAGATTATACAGCTATGTGTGAATAGTGAAAATAAGTTACTTTGAAATCAAAACATACAGGAAATTGTTGTAAAGTCAAATGAATGAAAAAGCTAGCTTGTAGCGAAATAAAACCTGCTTTGGAAAAGAAAAGAACTTGAATGAAAAATGTTTGAAAAGTAAAGGTTTTGCAAATGGTCCTATAAATTTTAATGAATTTTAGGTCTCACTTTAGCTTGGGGAATTAGTGTTCGAGAAAATTAAAGGAAAATCCAATCTAATGTGACTACCTCTAACCCTTATCCTTTGATTGAGAGAAATTGTTGGGTGCTCAACAAGAGAACAATAAGGTTCCCTTCTAGCTCCACAAATCAGCTCCAAAGAAAAGTCAAGTGCTCAACAGGGGGACTGTTGTCACAGATATAGTAGCTGGGCTACTTTTGGTTCCTGAGCAGTTCTTTGAGCCAGTCTTTTACTATGAGATCAGCAGATGATGAGCCACCAGTTGATGATATCCCACTTTCAGCAGATCCAGAGCATCCAGATTGACCAATTCTATGCCATGACTGAGTTGGCCATTTTTCATAACCCAGAGAAGAGATTATTACAGTGGTAGCAGCAATAGTTGATTCAGTGATCCTCAGATTTGTTTCAGATCCAGTGCAGATATATGACCCAAGTGATATTATGGTTTTGTGCATATGGACTTTGATGTTGCTCTGTTGTCTATTTTAGCAGTGAGACTTAGTTGATAGTGGTTGTATGTTGGTGATACTTTATTTTGGTTTTACTTGGAATCTAAATTATAAATAATAAAGTTGTTATGTCCAAGAAATTCCTTTGTATACTCATTGATCATGTCCTACTTGTAATATGGATTTGGTCATTTCCTTTCAATGACACAGCTTGCTAGTCTTGGCATCATTCTCACTGTCTCCATTCATCCGTTGCCTTCCCTTGTTATTTATTAACCTTGAGTTGTAACTTGACTAGTGACATCCAGGATTTCCCCCACCTTCACCTCTACGTTGGAATAGGCCTCCATGTTTAAATTGTGTCTCGGTGTTGGTTTATGTGATGCTTATCACAGGGATGGTCCACCTCTAGGTCTTGAGCACAAGCAGTCTTACCAAAGAGTGTCTTTAGACACTAAGGCATCGGAGCTTAAAGTTATTATAAATGGATGCCTTGTCAGCAAAACAAAAGTGTCTTTAAACATTACTGCAAATAAAAGTAAAATTAGCCAGTTGCCAAGAGATGAGCACTCGTCCATTGTATAATGTAAGGCTCAGTTTCCCCCACAGGGCAACAGGGTGAGGCAAACCCGTCGGGGCTATGGATGCTCACTGGCAGTGGGACTAGGCCTTAGTCATTTTTTGGATCCCAAAAGGCTTTCCAGGGAACCTGCTCTTCAAGGCTGGCAAGTTAATAAAATAAATGTTTTTTAAATAAAGTTGATGGCTAAAGGATGAGCACTCATTCCTTGTATAATGTACGGCTCATTTTCCCCCATAGGGCAATAGGGTTAGACTGGAATCCCAGAAGGATTACCAAGGCACCTGCCTCTAGAGGTTAACTAGTGTATATTGCTAAAAAGGTTGCTTGTCTAGAGACTAGTTAGCTTTCTCAGCATTCCACACATTTGTGAGACACTTACATTCCCTATTGTTCACCTCGTCCAACTTATGTGTTGTGTGTTTTCCCTTGTCCTTTAGCCTAGATGCTTATAGTGTCAAGTGTCAAATCATTCCTTTGGCCTTACTTGGTTTCATTCACCTTCACCCTTGACTAGCAAAATGGCTAAATCTATAAATGAGTATACATTGGAGGTTCTTGTTTAAAGCAGCTGACCATTTTTTACCTAGATTATAATATATATGTATTGTGCTTATATTCGCCAACAGAAGCTACTTCTACTTGAGTCTACATGCATGTCCATGTGTACTTTGCAGTTTCAGAGTCTGGCATTTGGGTAATCATTTGATTAGTCTCAACCTGGTCCACCCAGTGTTGACCAAGCCAAGAGCAGGGTCCGAGATGATTTTTTGGCCAATGGTTATGGATGATGATTACTTATGGTCTCTTATTTTCCATTAGACATATTCATGCTTCAGATGATGGTTTTCTATGATAGCTTGTGTTACTTTTATGATTATCAACATTTACAGGTTTTATTATTATTGTGGTTTTGACATGGATGGGGTCCCTGACGTACCTTTGTGATACATATTGTGTACGAGTACTCATTCCTAGTTGATTTGGACATTCTGAGTCTATTATTAAAGACGATTTTCAGTTTCGGGTAGTTACAGGAGAGATATGGGTCTTTTAGGCTTTTTGCAGCAGATTTGCCCTTGGAAATTAAAAATAAAACATAGTGCAAATAATGGTGAAATCTCCTGGGGCACCAGAGGGAATCTTGGGGTGCATCCAGTTGACTGTACCATATTACTATAGTGCCAGACCCATCCGTGCAGTCATTTGGATTCAAGTTTTGGTCTCCGGTGAGATATTGACAGTTTTCTGTGCTCGAGGCAGCATTTTGATGATAAAAATGGCTAATGAGGAAATCAATTTGGGAAAATGAGGCAAGGAAATGGCATGGAGTTAGTCTGAGGCTCAGTGTTTGAGTCACCTTCATCATCCGGCATCATCTTCACTCTAAATGGGGTCCACATCTCCTTGATTTCTTCAAACTGAGGGCGTTATGATGTATTATTTAGGGAGACGTCCTAGTGATTTTTATCACTCCTTGATATTGTTTGCCACCACACCTTGTTATTGTGCCATGGGGACATGCTTGTGAAGGATGTTATAACCTCTTAGCCACACCATGTGATACCTTGTGGTTATTTGTCATTTTTATGTGGTGCGCCCCCTCATTGGGAAATTCTAGTGGTGTGCCCCCCTTCTGTTATTGAGTTGATCTATGTATGATGTATCCAGCTAATCTTAGTCATTGATTAGATTGTTTTTATCTTTTGATTGTGACCCTTGATCTTTTGGATCTAGGTTTTATGTACTTGAGAGATCTATATATTGAGATGCTCTCTCATTTGTAAAGGGACTTTTGGCTCTGAGAATATTAAATACAATAAAACTTTTGCAAAAACTCTTGGAAGCTTTGTGAATGTACTTGGATGTGATTATTATGCCTCTTGCTTAGACATTTCAGTGGATCTTGCATGCAAACAATATTTTCTGTGGAGATCATACCGATCTTTTGCAGGGGAGCGAATTGGTTGGAGGAGATTGCTAAGGCGCCTTGCATTGTCTTCCGGACAAATCATTTCAACTTCAGAGATTTTTTCAATTGTTACTATGTGCATTGGATTTTTCCCTATAGATAACGTACGTAGCTTATCTTTTTCATCCATGAACAAATCTCACTTCGGTAGTTTGATTTTGTAGATGGAGAAGGGGTGCACTACCTTCATTGGGTGTTTTTCATGCTGGATCTTGCTTGAAATTGTAACTAATTCTATCATCAACATTCAAGGCGGACACAAGTATTTTCAAGTACGATCTGCAAGGTTAGTATTGTTTTTCGTTATTTTCATCCAATTGTCAATCAAAACCC
Source organism: Pseudotsuga menziesii (assembly GCA_001517045.1). NCBI lineage: Eukaryota > Viridiplantae > Streptophyta > Pinopsida > Pinales > Pinaceae > Pseudotsuga > Pseudotsuga menziesii. The sequence continues at coordinate 171,663 of LPNX010248482.1, forward strand.
TTTCTTTCAAACCCTAGTTTTGTATATCTGATAGATCCGATGATTTTTTTATGATAGCCATCAAAACCCACTTGGAGATTGTTGAATAAACCCTAGATCTCGAATTTCATAAGAATCAGACTCTATTTTCCTCGGGATCTAGCACTAGTCTCGCTAGGTGGGAGTGCCCCCTTTGGGTGGGCGGCCAAATCTTCAGATCTATTAGCTGGGTATGCTTGAACCCACTTCTTTTTCACAGATCTATCATTCAAGCATCCCGATCTAGTCAACCTTGATCTACCTTTTTGGGTTCACCGTGTCCATTTTTGCATAAACCCTAGGTGGGTCCCTTTAGGTTTCTATTGTGTGTGGCTAGATCTCTCTAGATCTACGTTCTTAAACTCTTTGTGGTACTTTTTCAAACAAGTTGGGTGATTTTCCCTATTTGTTAAGCCTCCCCAACTTTTCCCTAACTTCTATACCACATCTATTCCCTGGATCTAGATTCCCTCACTCATTGCCTCTCCTCTTTCATTTATTGCATAACCCTATGAGTGTTTTAAGTAGGTGCACTAGCCCTCTTAGGCTAGTAGGGTCACCCCCTTGATCATTCTCTGGATTGATCTAAAGTGACAAGAGCATGTTCGATGTGACAACTACCCTTCATCCGTAGCAGATAAGGCCCTTGCGGTGTCACCGGTTAGCTACCTCACCTCTACCGTTCTGGATATGATGCTTTTAGTGGGTAGCTACACATTGTGTGATAAGAGGGACACAAAGTGCCACAAGGCTCCCTTCAGCCTCTACCCCTCTGGCTCTCGTTTTTTTATTTAAGTGAGGTCACTTCACTCATTCTAGGGGATCAAGCGTGTGACAACTACCCTTCATCCGTAGCGGACAAGGCCCTTGCGGTGTCACCGGTTAGCTACCTCACCTCTACCGTTCTGGATAGGATGCCTTTAGTGGGTAGCTACACATTGTGTGATAACAGGGACACAAAGTGCCACGAGGCTCCCTTCAGCCTCTACCCCTCTGGCACTCGTTTTTTTATTTAAGCGAGGTCACTTCACTCATTCTAGGGGATGAAGCATTGAACCTCTGCTCTTGTAATTCTTCTTTGATCATATGATCATCTGTTAATAAAGTATTTTTTAAAGGCTTTGGAGGCCAGATGTTGTGCAACCATCCCACTTGATGTGCGCTTTGTTGATGGTTTGAGGTGAAATCTTGCCATTCTTTCTTTCATTTGCAATTAGTTAAGATTAATCTAGCTTAGACGGCCTCTGTGCCCATAAGAGTAAGCATTCGATGTTTTCATTTGCTTATTTATGACTAATTTGTTAGAGATATAGAAGCAACAGGTGTATTCAGTTGTACTAATTCCCTTCTTGTCTCTTCTTATTATACATTCTAGATTTAATCTTGCTTTGTAAGTGTTTGTGACAGTGCAAGATAGGTGACTGAAGGAGGAAGTAGAGCTCAGTTGCTTCTTCATCCATCTTCAGTTTTTTGTTCCTTTCGTTTAACTTTATTGGGTTGAAGGCATAGTTGGCTTTCCTTTTTCTTTAAAAAACGGAGTTGGTTCTCGCTTCTTCTACATGTAAAAACTTAAAATTTCTTGGTTACCGATCCTTTTAATTTTCAGATCTCTCTTTGCTCTTAAAGTTAAATATTATTTTAGATTCTGATATATTCATTTAGATCTTAATTTATAAGCATATCTCTATAGATCTAACTTAGCTAGCTTCTTACTTTTTCAAAGTTATTAAATCGTAATTTTTTTTGGATTTAAAGTAAGTTTGTTGATTTTAATTAAACATCTAGCAAATATTAAAGTGCTTCAATTGGATGCCCCAATAGGCAAGCCAAGATCCCAAGGAAAGCTTGGTTCCTTTACTTGCTTTAATCATAACTTAACTTAGTCAAATTTTTTGTAATTTTTTTAAAGGTTGTCCAAAGACACTTTAAAAGTGCTTTTTGGCATCTTTCGTCAATAATAGCTTATTGTTTTTGCAGCATTGATGAACAGATAGGAGGAGACTGACGAAAATTTGAACTTTTCATCCATCTAGAGCACCATGGACGCTCCTACCTTCTTCTAATAAATTTTTCCAACAAATTGTAAGCTTAGTGATCCTATTTTTCAAAGGATCACAAGCATTTCTGATCTTGTAATAATCTCAAATAAAAGAGCAAGTGGACTACACTGCGCGCACACCCCATCCCCCTGGGGGATTCATAGTGTCTCTTTTCGTGGAGTTATTTTTTTTGTTTTTCTTGTAATTTTAATTAACACAAGCACACAATCTATCTTAACATGATGTATACTTTTTATAAGTGATTTTAGTTAAAAGTTGTTTTAAATTTATTATTTTTGTAAACACTAACCCACTACAATTTCTCCAATTACTGAAAGGGAAAAGAAAGTCATAGTGTAGTAATTAGCAAACACTCTTTCATTGCTTACTTTACAATTTAAATTGGAACAAACGTATTTGTTTCAGTCCGCGTATGCTCTTTCCTTTTGCAGGCTTGCCTGATCGTTAGGAAATTAGAAATGGATCTGTAACACTACTTAAATCTCACATTTAATTAAGCAACTCATTTTAATAAAATTAACCACCCTTAAACATTACGAAAATCCGGCGTAGAACGAATTTGGTGAATAGTGGGAAAATTCTTCAAGGAAAGTGGGAACAACTAGAAAGCGACTGTGGAGCCCCGTTAGACTACAACCTTGTTGGTGTAGTGTTGAACACACCCCCACGACTCCATTTAGGCCACATTTTTTCGTGCAGAGCCACTTTTCTCAAAATACGGACATATTCCCAATACCTTTTGGTATATCGAGAATCCCCTTCCCGTAATCCACTCATCACCATAACAAATTAAAACTAACCAAGACACACTGTAAAACATTTTACCTTTTCAGCAACACTTCAATATGTTATGACTCAATTTTGGCACTGACACAATTTATACTACTATAATTTGCTTAAAGTCATCTCGATGTATGAATGTTGTATCTTTACGTTGTTGATCTAATTTCTAGTTTGCAATATCTTGTCAATAAATCATTTTAAACACCTAACAAAACAATTCATCCATAACTAATAAAAGTAAGATCCTTAGTAACTCTTTCATAGGGACTACCACCCTTGGCTCCGTTATGAGTGGCCTAAATGGAGGAGTGAGGATCAGGTGACAACACCTGACTCAAGACTTGCCCCTAAGGACGCACCCAACAACTTGAAGATTTCTGCTACGTTAACCCCCAGGTGCGTAAGAGGTGGCAACACTTCTTAATACAAAGGAGAAAAACTCATAAGATATATAACAAAAATGAAAAGATCTTACCAAGGAAAATCAATTTGCCTCTTTGAAAACATGATCTCCTCGAAGCAACACAAGATCTCCTCCAAAGATTTTTTATTGAAAACAAAATTGCTGGAAATTACAATGGCTCACAAAAACGAGAGTAAGAGAGAAATATTGCATGAGAGTTTGAGAGAGCTTGAGAGATTGTAACCAGTTACTGACTAGGTTGCATCTAGTTGGACTTTTGGTGAGTCGCCAAAGATCACAAAGTAATTGTTCAAACTCAGAGTTTAGAAGTCCTTTCAAGCATGTTATCACCAACCTTGTAGTTGCCTATATGAGATGGATCCAGGATGGACGGTAGAGGGACAAGCAACCAAGGAGGTGGAACCAAGATTGCCTCGACTCCCAAATCAAGGTGACCCAGATCTACTCCCGACAGGAGAGATCAGACCTAGACACCAGATCAGATCAAATGGACTTGAGGTACGTAAGGTGTAAGGTGATGGAAACCCTTGATCTATGGATGACGTCACTAGGGGAACCAAGGCTTTGGATCAGGATTTAGGAGATATGAGATTTGATCCAAGTTGGGACACAAGTGACCTATGAGGCAAATACTAGATCTGGGGTTAAGGTACTAACAAAAGATGAAGATATCAACTGCCTTGGGAAACATGACCAATGCAGAGAAGGTAAGAACAGGATTGGGGCTATCTAGTACCGAGGGATAGACTCGAAAGAAGGTATGACAGTGTCAAAGCACCCGAGCCACAAGGAAAAAGTCAAATCACAGGAGAAAAAGGCAAAAGGAGGGGTAGCGCTAGGGTTTGAAGATCAGTGCCTTGAAGTCCGAGCCAAATGGAGTCACTTTTAGCTCAGCGTTAAGGAAGACCCACTTAGTGTCTGACCCGATCTACAAAACCCAAAAATGGTTTGCCCCGAGATCAAGCGGTTTGATCTATAATATTTTTTGTATTTTTTATTATTTAGGGTTTTAAGATGGAAATACAGATGCCAATGGATTGGAATCTGGAAGAGAAGCACTAACCTGTAGATCTTACCTGGAAAACCTTGTAGATGCCTTGATAGTGATGATCATTGCTATCCCGATCAATTTGAGAAGATTTGCGTAAGTTCTATGCCCAACGTTTTGCCCCAAGAAGCCACTGCGCCCTCTCTCCTGCACAACAAACGTCAACCATATCAGATTTGCTGCATCATGAGAAAAAACCAAATGCTACAGAAAAATAGCAAGATGAAATCATAGATCGCATTGATGCTAATGAAAACATAGATCTCATTTGTAAGAGATCTTTGGCTCTTGGATCTGAATAATAGAAAAACTTTTCTTGTGGATATTCTTGGATCTCCTTTGCATCTAATGTTCTTAGATGGTGATTGGAAAGTCTTTTGCTTCCTAGCATTCGGGAAATTGTTGTGAGATCTATTTTTTTGGGGGGAATCTTTGTCTTGTCTATAGGAGGGCGACTTCAACTTGGGCGTTTTTGCAGGGGGACCTCAACTCGCTTGGATTGTCTTCGTTTTTATCAGGGAGTTTTCATTAGTGTCATTGCGATCTATGATTTCTTCTTGCTATTTTTCTGTAACATTTAGCTTTTTTCTCATGTTGCAACAAATCTGATATGGTTGACGTTTGTTGTGCAGGAGAGAGGGCGCATTGACTCCTTGGGGCAAAATGTTGGACATAGAACTTGCTCAAAGCTTCTCAAATTGATCGGGATAGCAGGGATCATTATCATCAAGGCATCTACAAGGTTTTCCAAATAAGATCTACAGGTTAGTCCCTTTCTTCCAGATCTCAATCCACTGACATCTGCTTTTCTTCACATTTATACTGAAAATCCCATAATAATAATAAAACAAAAAATACTAAAAAACGGACCGCTTGATCTCGGGCCAAACCACTACTGGGCTTTGTAGATCGGGTCATCCCCTAACCATATCACCCTCAACGTTGATCTAAAAGTGGTTGGTTTTCCCTAGATCTAAGAAACTAACCTCCCAAACCCTAGCGCTGTCCACCATTTTTCTGACTTTTCCTGTGATCTGATTTTTCCGGCAAAATACCTTCATGGGTTTGTAGATCGGGTCATCCTCTCACCAAATCACCTTCAACGTTGAGCTAGAAGCTGACAGGTTGCCCTAGATTTGAGAAACTGACTTCCCAAACCCTAGCGCTAGTCATCCTACTGCTAATTTTTCTCGTGATCTGACTTTCCGGCCAAATACATTTTTGGGTTTGTAGATCGGGCTATTTCCCAGGTGGGTTTCCTCCAACACTGGGAAGATAGTGACTCCATTGCCCTGGTTCTGACAGGCACTGATCTCCAACCCTAGTGCTACCCCCTCTTTGGCCTCTTTTTCCTGAGATCTGACTTTTCCCTGGCGACTCGGGTACTGTGACACTGTCATATCTTTCATCGAGTCTGTCCTTGGGTACTAGATAGCCCCAATCCTATCCTTGCCCTCCCTGCAGTGGTTACGTTTCCCAAGGCAACGGATAACTTCATCTATTGCTAGTACCTAAACCCTAGATCTAGTTTTTACTTCATAGGTCACCTGTGTCCCACTTTGGATCAAGCCTTACTCTTCCTAAACCATAATCCAAAACCTTGGTTCACCTAGTGACATCATCCATGAATCTAGGGTTTCCATTTACCTTACACCTTACGTACCTCAAATCCATTTGATCTAATCTGGTGTCTAGGTTTGATCTCTCCTGTCGGGAGTAGATCCGGGTCTCCCCCTTTGTTGTCTTGGGCTAAGATAACATAAAGTGAAGACTGCCTCGATTGGCGTGACAACCATCCATTTGGGAGTCAAGGCAATCTTGGTTCCACCTCCTGAGTTGCTTGTCCCTCTACTGTCCATCCTGGATCCATCTCTCATAGGCAACTACAAGGTTGGTGATAACAGATTCTTCAAGGACTTGCAGGAGGGTGGAACAAGTATCCATGTTGAGCTGGGTGATGATGCACAGTATCAGGCATAGGGAGTTGGCACTGTTTCATTTCAGAGGGAGTCTGGAAAACCCCTCAGTTTTGCTGATGTGTTATATGTTCCGAGGTTGGCCAAGAACCTCATATCAGTCTCCACTCTAGAGGACAAGGGATTTCAGGTGAAGTTTCGAGACCATAGAGTGTATATCAGGCCCAATGGGTTAGATAGGAGCTTGGATCGGGTGATTGGGATCCAGAGCGGGAAGGTGTACGGACTACACTTCGAGCCTGTAAAGGCTCTAGTCAGCAGCGGCAGCAGTCAGGGTGAGTTGTGGCATAGGAGGATGGCACACTTACACCGTGGAGCACTGAGGCACTTGAGACAGGGTGTCATTGGAGTTTCTGGGATACAGGAGGAGAAGCATAACCACTACAAGGGTTGTGCGTTAGGGAAGAACATCAGGAAGCCTTTCCCACAGAGTAAGCACAAGTCTAAGGAGCCTTTGGACTTAGTACATTCGAATGTTTGCGGACCTATGAGTGTCCATTCTTTCAGTGGTTACAGTTACTGTGTAACCTTCATTGATGACTATTCCAGAAAGACCTGGATCTATTTCCTGAAGGCCAAGTCAAAGGTCTTTGAGAGATTTCAGGAGTTCAAGACTCTCGTTGAGAACGAGATGGAAAGGAAGATCTGTGTTTTAAGAACAGACAATGGGGGAGAGTACACCTCCAATGAGTTCTTGGAGTATTGTTCGACAGAGGGGATCAAGAAGGAGCTCACCGTGCCTCATACCCCACAGCAGAATGAAGTGGCAAAGAGAAAGAACAGGACTATGGTAGGAGTAGCCAAGGCCATGCTATTTGATCAAGGATTACCACTATTCCTTTGGGTCGAGGCATACAAGACCACAGTATACATTCAAGACAGGTGTCCCCACACAACTTTAAGGAGGAAGACACCCGAGGAGATCTTCACAGGCACTCAACCAGATGTGAGTCACATTCGCATATTTGGGAGTGTCTGCTATTGTCATATTCATGCTGACACTAGGAAGAAGCTGGACCCTTCTAGAGAGAAGGGGTTACTTGTTGGTTACAGCGAGACTTCGGAGGCATACAGGGTATACATTCCTACTAGCAAGAGAATCATTGTGAGTAGGAATGTCCAGTTTGATGAGGACAGGTCCTTGCAGAGAATGTCCAGTTTGATGAGGACAGGTCCTTGCCAAGGCCTAAGTGGTTTAGGTCCACAGTTCAGGATTCAAGGCAGGTGGATCCTCCACGGATCTCCATGAAGCGGAGAAAACCACCAAAGAGACTTAGCTATATGGCACTGATGACAAAGTTGATTAACTCTGAACCTTCCAGCGTCGAGGAGGCTGCACAACATGATGTGTGGCAGGAGGCTATGGTTGAGGAGTATGACTCCATCATGAAAAACCAGGTATGGAAGGTTGTGCCAAGGCCACAAGGGAAAAAGGTGGTGGGATCCAGATGGATCTACAAGGTGAAGCATGCAGCAGACAAAAGCATGGAGAAGTACAAGGCGCGCTTTGTGGCAAAGGGGTTTTCACAGAAGGAGGGTATTGACTATGAGGAGACCTTCGCACATGTTTCCAAGTATTCTTCAATACTCTTTAGCAGCAGAGATGGGTTGGCGAGTCCATCAGATGGACATCAAGACTGCCTTCCTCAACGAAGTGATAGAGGAGGAGGTATATATTGAGCAGCCAGAGGGGTTTGATGTGGAGAACAGGGAGACGCATGTATGCAAGCTGCATAGAGCTCTTTATGGGCTCAAGCAAGCACCTCAAGCATGGTACTCGAGGATAGACAGTTATCTACGGGAGATGGGACTTCAGCAGAGTGAGGCTGACCACAACCTGTACTTCTTGACAGGTGAGGTGCCTCTCATACTAGTCTTATATGTAGATGGTCTCTTTCTTACAGGAGATAAGAGGTTGATTGGCGACTGCAAGTCCAACCTTGCAGTTGAGTTTGAGATGAAAGACCTTGGTTTGATGCATTACTTCCTAGGCTTGGAAGTTTGGCAAAGAGATGGGTGCTTCTTCATTGGACAGGGGAAGTATACAGTAGAGATCTTGAAGAGATTCAGGATGGAGAATTGCAAGCCTATGGCCATACCTCTAGTTTCCAACTGGAGGAAGATTGATGTATCAGGGTCAGACGGATTTGATCCTACCTTGTATCGTCAGCTTATCGGATCACTTATGTATCTGGTCAACACACGGCCAGACATTAGCTTTGCAGTCAACTCTTTGAGCCAGTTCATGGTGGACCCTCGGAGAGTGCATTGGACAGCTGTGAAGCACATACTTCGCTACATCAGAGGTACAGTGGAGTATGGATTGGTTTATGAGTGCAGAGGAAGTGTACAGTTAGCAGGATTCACGGATGTTGACTGGGCAGAATGTGTAGAGGACAAGAAGAGTACTTCAGGTTGTTGCTTTAGCATTGGATCAGGGGTGGTCTCTTTGTTCAGCAGGAAGCAGAAATCAGTTGCATTGGGCTCGACAGAGACCGAGTACATGGCAACTAACATGGTTGCTTGTGAGGGAATGTGGCTAAGGAAGTTGCTTTCAGGGTTCGACTGTGAGATAGAGGCTACAGTAGTTCACTGTGACAATCAGAGTGGCATCAGGCTATCTGAAAATCCAGTGTTTCATGACCAGAGCAAGCACATAGACATCAGGTACCACTTCTTGAGAGACTGTGTACATGGAGGAACCATTCAGTTGGAATACATACAGATAAATGAGCAGGTGGCGGACATTTTTACCAAGGCACTTTGCAGACAAAGTTTTGTGAAGTTCAAGGATAAGTTGGGGTTGTTATCAAATCTCTTCCTCGTTGAGAGGGTGTTAGAAAGTGCAACAAGGAAGGTCTTCTAGCATTGCATGTGTCCTTGCATGCTAGAGAGACACTAAACTGGAAGCCAAATCTATTAAAGTGATTTTCCTAAGTTTTTACTTAGGAAAATACTTTAATTGTTCTAATTTGATTTTGACTTAATGGAATCACTTTATTAAAGTGAAAAGTGAAATATTTAAGTAATGGCTAATCTAATCTTGGCCATTAATTCTCACCAGAGGATCTCATCCATAGATCCATAGTGAGGGTTAGGGTTTTTGCTTAGCCAATAAAGTTAAAAAGAAGATTTGGTGGAGAGGGCACACATAGACAGGATACAGACACACAAGGAAAATCAGACAAAGGATTTTGCTAAGAAGACAAAGGAATAGTTACCCGATTGAGTCACCGGGGTTCCAAGCTGAGAGAAGGTCATACAGATCACGTTGGGAGGCAGTCGTATGTAATGTTCCCAAAAGTGACACGCATGCAAACCCTAAAAATGGCATGCATGAAAACCCTAAAAGTGACATGCATGCAAACCCTAAAAATGACATGCATGCAAACCCTAAAAGTGACATGCATGCAAACCCTACAAGTGACATGCATGCAAACCCTAAAAATGAGATGCATGCAAATCCTAAAAGTGACATGCATGCAAACCCTAAAAGTGACATGCAAACCCTAAAAGTGACATGCATGACATCTAAGCATTATTTAATGATGCATGCACCCAATTAAGTCTCCATGCGCATTCATGCAAGTCAACTGCAAATTAGAAGTTAAAGTGACCTAATTAGGTCAAAAGTTAGGGTTTTCGCAGTTGAAAGTTATAAAAGAAAGATAAAGTGAATGGAGACTTTACTTTTGGATTATTATTTTGGAGCTCTTGAGAAGCAGCACAACGTGCGGCCACAGCAGTTGGGGTTGGAGACGATGTCTTCAGCTAACAAGGTTTCGGCAGTGAGACCTCTGCCCTAGTCTCCTTCAGGATAAACCATCCAGGTTTGTCACCGTATCTATTGCATTCATCATTATCCAGTATTCCAGTATAAGTCCAAAGGTTATTGTGGATTCATCCGTACAGCTAGGGGCATTTAGCTGGGAAACCCTAAGTCATTCACCAGGACTCTAGATCACCATATTTCTTCTGCATGCAGCCTGCATCCTCACTGATAGGATCACTCTACTGCATTGGGTGATTATCAGCTATCAGATTGTCCATCCGGGGCAACTAGCAGCAGTTTACAGGGTTGTGGAGGCGTGAGCAGCAGATTGGTAGATCAATTCGCTAGGGCATCTGGAGAGGTCAAAACTCTTGCATGCCCCGGCAATCCTCTCCGGCACGAGCACACCTTCCTTTCGACTTATTTCTAGTTGAAACTGGCCATCCCTTCAGCAAAAACATCACTTGTTTGATTAAGCCATCCGGGGTATTGCAGCAGAAAACAAGGTCATTTCTTCATTAGCTCAGCTCATCTTGCATGCGTATTCTCTCTGGATCATATTCAGTCAGCTTATCAATGGTAAGTGTTCATTCTATCCTACAAACCCTAACCCTAATTTCAGCTATAAAATAGGAAAATTTTGCATGGCAGTTTGCATGCCCGGCTGTTTCAATAAATTTGCATAGAAATAGAAAATATCAGGATTTGGGATATTACAATGGTATCAGAGCATGATCCTTGCCAGCTGTGGGCACATAACAATTGAATAAAGGTGCATATTGATGCATGCATGTACATGCAAATGCATGTCAGTGATGTTGGTGAAGTGCATGTCAGAACAAAATTGGTGAAGTGCATGTCAGAACAAAGGTTTTTCTTTGCCAGCTTGTGAGAACATGAAGACAATGAGAAGGATCTTGGCTGGAAATATGCAGAGGTTAGCAGTACTTCAACACTTGCCTCGATATCAGGACTATCTAGCCTTGGGTGATGAGGTATGTGCAGCATTATCCTTTCAAGATTATTACACCATCAAGTTCGGGAGCCAGCCCAAGGATTTGGATGAGGATCTCCTTAAAAGCATAGTTGGGGAAGGGAAGAAAGATGAGCATGAAGTACATGTTGTTGGTGAGCTTCATTTGGAGTTAACAGTACATGATAAGGATGTGCATGAGGAGATCGCATTAAAGCCATCCTGTGAGTCTAGCGACACAAGCACATTAGCTAGTCAGATTGTGAACAAGTCGTGTGATGAGCTGGAGTTGGTACACTCTTCATCACCTACAGCAATAATCCAGACGGTTATGATAGGCGCAATACATGAGGTGCAAGCCAATGAGCATAGCAGTCGACATAGTAAGCAGTCACACATGGAGGTCAGGGAGAGTTTATACATGCATGAGATAAAGCTTCCAGATGATAGTCACCGAAAGAAGATTGAACGTGTTAAAGAAAGCATTCTAACGATGAAATTGGGCTACAAGATACTCGTAGACACCATAGTACAACGAGATGTTGAGCTTACAGTTCTTCGAGTTGTATGTATCGAGTCAGCGGTCAAGATTTCTAGTATTGAACAACAGTTAGATTCCTTGATGGGGCAGCAGGAGAAGCATACTATTGCATTTCAAAGCAGTCCTCTTAAGGAGTACATAGACAAGACTTGCAGTAGCTTGAGTCCACATTTGCATAATGGCGGATGGTTTTTACAGGTTGGCCAGGATTGAGAAATTAACCAGCAGTATATGGGCATTCCAGTCGAAATCAGAAGGGTAGGATTATTACTTGTGGTGGTGCTTATGGACAAGGTACTTTTCGGGGGTTGGATTAGAGAGAGATTAAGAGTTGGTGTCCTATTGAGTGGGCAATTCTTGGGAAGACATTCCTAGCCAAGGGTATAGTTCCACAAGAGCCTTCAGATATTTGGGATGAAATATGCACAAGTTTGCATTGGGATCCAGGTGGAAGACCTTATGAGGGATGGATACAGTGTTTATTGATGGTGTTAATTGGGAGTCTACATGATGCTCCTTGTGTCGATACTATGCAGGGTAGTGGTGGATGCATTTTGACCTCTGCAATTCTCAGATTGATTTGGGACCCTGGGATTACAGTGACTGACAGTTTAGTGATTGCTAGAGGGTGCTTTCAGGAGGTCTCTGGTGATGGTACCATACAGTGCAGTGTTTTGAGCAGAGGGTGCTACAAATCTCCTAGGATAATTTGGGACCCTGAGATAATCCCTGGATTCAGTTGGTTTAGTTGATTGATTGTGGATTTGCATTGCATTGCTTGAGGACAAGCAATCTTTGGCAAGGGAGGACTGTAATGTTCCCAAAAGTGACATGCATGCAAACCCTAAAGTGACATGCATGCAAACCCTAAAAATGACATGCATGCAAACCCTAAAAGTGAAATTCATGCAAACCCTAAAAATGACATGCATGCAAACCCTAAAAGTGACATGCATGCAAACCCTACAAGTGAGATGCATGCAAACCCTAAAAATGACATGCATGCAAACCCTAAAAGTGGCATGCATGACATCTAAGCATTATTTAATGATGCATGCACCCAATTAAGTCTCCATGCGCATGCATGCAAGTCAACTGCAAATTAGAAGTTAAAGTGACCTAATTAGGTCAAAAGTTAGGGTTTTCGCATTTGAAAGTTATAAAAGAAAGATAAAGTGAATGGAGACTTTACTTTTGGATTATTATTATTTTGGAGCTCTTGAGAAGCAACACAGCGTGCGGCCACAGCAGTTGGGTTTGGGGATGGCTTCTTCAGCTAACGGGTTTTCTTCAGTGAGACATCTGCCCTAGTCTCCTTCAGGATAAACCATCCAGGTTTGTCACCGTATCTATTGCATTCATCATTATCCAGTATTCCAGTATAAGTCCAAAGGTTATTGCAGATTCATCCGTACAGCTGGGGGCATTTAGCTGGGAAACCCTAAGTCATTCACCAGGACTCTGGATCACCATATTTCTTCCGCATGCAACCTGCATCCTCACTGATAGGATCACTCTACTGCATTGGGTGATTATCAGCTATCAGATTGTCCATCCGGGGCAGCTAGCAGCAGTTTACAGGGTTGTGGGGGTGTGAGCAACAGATTGGTAGATCAATTCGCTAGGGCATCTGGAGAGGTCAAAACTCTTGCATGCCCCAGCAATCCTCTCCGGCACGGGCACACCTTCTTTTCGACTTATTTCTAGCTGAAACTGGCCATCCCTTCAGCAAAAACGTCACACTTGTTTGATTAAGCCATCCGGGGTATTGCAGCAGAAAACAAGGTCATTTCTTCATCAACTCAGCTCATCTTGCATGCGTATTCTCTCTGGATCATATTCAGTCGGCTTATCAGTGGTAAGTGTTCATTCTATCCTGCAAACCCACACCCTAATTTCAGCTATAAAATAGGGAAATTTTGCATGGCAGTTTGCATGCCCGGCTGTTTCAGTAAATTTGCATAGAAATATAAAATATCAGGATTTGGGATATTACATCGTACCATTCGGCTGAGGGTGCGCTGGGTTGCTAGACTTGTCCAATGTTTCTGCAGAGGTTCACATTCGCCAAGTTGGGTGAATATTCTGCTGGTTGTAAAAGTTCCATATTTTCTCAATAATAAAATTTATATCTAACTGCTGCACCGGTTTTCCCATCTTGGGTTTTTCCAGGGGTTTCCAGAATCCATACCCAAAATAATAGTGTCTATATTGTGATGTGATGTTGTGAATGTTTCTCAATTTTTATATTCCGTTGCAATACTAGTAAAGAAGTTCATGTGTGTTTTTCCAGTAACAAATTAAACATATTGTTCAGCCCTAGATTGAACTTTAAAGTAAAATTTACATGTGTCATTGGTCCGTCAATCCATTGTAGAGGGCAACGTCTAATTGTCCTATAAGGATCTCCTAATCTCAGCTTTGTTCATGACCAATGGTAAAGTGGATAACTAAAGGAAGGATCTCATAACTTGTAAGAAAGGGTCTAGACAAGATGTGTTTATCTTGCAATTAATCTCCTAATAAAAATAAATAGGGCTAGGCACAATTGATCCTTGTATGTAAAGAAGGTGGTGAGATATCTACCTGAGAACTGTAAACAATAATACCCACCTCATCTTGACATTATTGCACTTAACATACCTGTATAAGCAGTCTCGATTCTTGAACAGCGATTTCAACCAGAACTCAAGTTTCTGTTCTGACAGGTATCTCTTCTACAGGAGCATCCATTTGCAAGTATAGTTTTTGGTTAACAAAAGATTGTCTTATTTTCTACAGATCAGTTTGATGTTGTCTTGTGAAAATTAATTCCCAAAGGTCAAATATAGTCAAACAGAAAGAAAACACCCTCTTATGCAACCGAGGCTGTGCAGGAACAGCATAGCCTGCTACAGCCTACCAATACAGAAACTATTTTTCTACTACCACATCGTCTGCTTCTGCCACTAAGCAGATAGTTGGGTTGATTGAGCTTGTGCCTATTTAAAATTATGAACAAAAAAGAGATTCCCAATCATTTTTAGTGGAATTTTCGAGCCGAAAATGACATTGCTTTTGGTCAACTTATTCAGAAGAATTTGGTGCTGCTGGCTTAATCTTCCAAATTTTGGTTACAAGTATGTATGTATGATTTCAAAACTAATTTAATTATATCCTTGTTTAGTATAATTCATAATGTAATCCGGATTGTGTTGTCCTCATTAGTCTTTTACATCCGTCCTGCACTAATTTATAATATCAAACTCTAAACACAATACTAGTGAAGAGTGCTATCTCTGTTGTGTTGAATATAACAAATATTATAAAATACCCGAATATAGTTCTAATGGCGTGGTAGGAATTCAACTGTGCCGAGTGGTTGTAGGGCAGACTCTCACTAGCATGGATGGCATCACATTCATAACTGTCGTTTCCAAGAAGCCGATTTCTGTTGCGGGGTTTATAAGATTAGATTTCTTATGATTGAGTAACATCTGTCGTTCAATTCACATTCTAATGATGGATGATGAGCAACTTTAATCCATCAACCTAATCTAGTAAGGGAAAAGTCTGTGTTAATAAAAAGCGTATTTACAGTTAGGTCACTGGTGTTGGTGTTTTCCGAGGCTTGGTTGTGACGTGAAGTGTAATAGGCGTAAATAACTAATTTTAAAAGAAAAGAAATGTGGTTGGTTGATATTGAGATAGATGCCAATACCTGAAAAACCTGAAGTAGTTGGAGAGGAAGATGATGTTAATTGTGTGGATCGAGGAGGAAGAAAAGCTTGACGAAGGAGACGCCATCGGAGAATAGATGAAGGCGTGGGCGTTGCCGATTCTCCAGCTGCTGCCATCTTCAATTCCTCACATTAATGCTCTCCTTTAATCTTCAACTTCACCCCTTTACTCCCTTCCCTCGTTCCCTATGCAAATTGAATTGACTCGAGGAAATGACTCTTAAATACAGTCACGCGAGTTCCATGGCCAGCAATTTGCTTTTCTCAAATATATTTATTTATTTATTTATTTATTTTTACAATCACACAAAAAAACATGTAACTTGATATTCAAAGATGAATTAAATTCTCACAATCAAAATTACAATATCATGACCTAGAAAAAACTATCAACAGTTACAGCTATATTTACATCAAAAGAAAATAAGAGAGTGACTAGTATAACTCGATAGTCTCTTTGTTGACACTTATAAAATCAAAAAATTCATCCACATATAGGAATCCCTCAGGGAGCTACAAAGCTTTTTTTGATAGATTGCCAGCAAGTGTATTAATTTCCTTGTATATATGTTGAAATGAGTACCTGCTAAGGAATTTGAGAATAGATTTGGTGTTTATGCACCATTGCCTAACTGAGCAACCTGAATGTCGCATCTGGCATTTATCCAATCTATGGTGACACGTGAATCCCCAAATATTTGAATATGATGTATGTTGGATCTCATGGCATACTTCAATAACCCCCATAGTGCTAGGAGTTCAACTCTTTGGTTTGTTCCAGCTCCACATCTAAGCTTTAAAAGTAAAAATTGTCAAACTCAGTAATAAATGACCATACCTTCTCTGCATGTACCATCTTTTGAAGCCCCGGCGAAATTACCCCAACACATAGATTTGTTGATGCTTGGCTCTTTCAAAAGACTTTGTGGTTGAGTTTTGTGAGGGCCT
Source organism: Pseudotsuga menziesii (assembly GCA_001517045.1). Classification (NCBI taxonomy): domain Eukaryota; kingdom Viridiplantae; phylum Streptophyta; class Pinopsida; order Pinales; family Pinaceae; genus Pseudotsuga; species Pseudotsuga menziesii. Next base: position 187,925 of record LPNX010248482.1, read on the forward strand.
AGATACTCCTAAAAATTACTAATAGTCCTGGCAGCAACATGTAGGGGATCATGTGTAATATTTTCAAAAATAATAGAGTTCCTCACTTTCTAAGTGTACCATAGAGTGAATAAAGGAAGTATTTTAAGTGCAGGAGAATAGTTTTTCCAATGTAGAATATCATCTTCTAATGAAGCACTAATCCATAAAAAAACGGTTTTTTGGTGTGTCATCAACTCCCACCATACATTCTGAAAAAATGTCCATCTCCCAAAGAGGTGTTGTATGCTTTTCTCGTCCCCTTTGCATAGTAAACATATCCTTGGTCCTTGAAAGCCTCTTTGTTAACAATCAAATTAACACCCTTGAGAGTGATGGTCAAAAAACATATTTTTATTTCGCCCATAACATGAAAACCGGAATTTGGAACAAATTGAGAGCTTTGACCTCTCATCTAACCAGTACTGCTTCCGCAAAGAAAGAAGTATGTGAAGACAAAGGTTGCTCTAAAGATGTCAAGACCATGACTACTTAAGGGCCAAAACCTAGTTGCCATGACTCCTGGAGTGGAAACAATATATGGCATGTGTTAATTGTCCTAAAATCCTAAAAAACCAAGTTAAATGCCTGGAAAACTAGTAAAGTGGGTTTTTAATGGAGAGTTTGGAATCTGTGTAAAGTTTTTTATCTTGACGCGTTTCAGACTTCAGAGTTGAGTCTGTCTTCAGGAGAAGGATGTCTCTCAAAGGAACATTGAGGTTTCTTAAATACCATAAATATTTGTTTTTTATTATTGGTGAATGTGTCGGCTTGTTTGATTAATTAATTAGTGAGTTTTTTTATGAAAATAATCAAAATTCATGAAAAAGTTTAATCCCACATCCATGGTTAGTAATTGTGTGCACAAATCCCAATGAGATATAAGAAATGCATATGGGGTGAAGTAAATGACAAAAAAATGAAAGCAAAGGCATGCTGAAAATTTTGAAAACTATAAGAATTTTTTTCCACATCAAGCTCTTGGTGATCAAAGGCATGGATGGAGAAGGATGGTTTAAAGCAAAGGAGAAAGGATTCACCTCCACGTTTTCATTGTAAGCACTCTCTTCTTATTTTTAATATGATACAATTATAGCCCCCGCCCACCCACCCCTCCATTTACATTTGGATTGTAAGCACTCTCTTCTTATTTCTAATATGATGCAATTCTAGTCCCCCACCCCCACTTCGAGTTTAAATTTCTTGTTTGAATCTTCTTTTGAATTCAAAGCTTTAAGGTATATTTCAAGTTTTAAAGTTTTTCAAGTTAAATAGAGTTGGAGGTAAGTAACCAACAAAGTTAAGTTGTTAATGGAGGCCTAAAGGCCATGGATGCTCAAGCAAGGGGATCTACAAGTGGCTTCAAGAGGTATTTTTCTCTCTTCCTCCCCTCTCCATTCTTGGAAAAATATTTGAAATATTAAGGAAACTTTTAAATTGTTCCATGTATTTCTGTCAAATAGATCTCACCACCCTATAGTAAAGAATAGAGAATGATGTAGATTAGTCTTTACTGCAATCTCTACCAACACTCGTTTGCATAAATTGTCCTATGTGAGTGTCAGGTTTGTCATGCATAACCAGGTAAAACATTTTATCTTCAAAGGAAGATGCCATGACCACATCTTGTGCCACCAAGGAGGATCATCATCTATGACACGGGAAAGTATAGCATCATATGCAGATTTTGCATTGATCTTACCATTTTTAGAGTCCATAGTCCAAGACAATATGTCCTTGGTATCCCTTAAAGATATACCAGCATGTCTAATCCCATTAATGTAATCGGTCCATTATGAGGCTAATGCTCCCTGTAAGTGTAATTGTTTAGCAAAAATCCATCCGACCAAGGATTGAGTATCATTTAGTCTTATTTGAGACATCCAGTAAATTCCTTTAGTAGCTAGATGTTCCTGTATTGCGGGCGACAACGCGTATGTGGTCTCCCCACCGACAAAAGGATCTCTACCCAATACGATCTTATCACTCAAGCCCACCTTCCAAGCAAGCCACCGTCCAAGCCATTGAAATACTTCCGTGAATCCAATCCAAATGTTAGAGGCTTGTGATGTTGTTTTGTATTCCTTCCTCGCCCATTGTTCAACTAAAAGTCTCCCTAAATATTTGTTATGAAGGATAGAACCCCACACGCCATCGTCAAATACCATCATCAAAGATTAGTTAAAGTACTTATATTAAAAGAATTGAGATGTCTTTTCTATTCACTGTTGAATTGTTTTTGTTTATGCAACTATGTGGGGATCTCAGTTTAGTAGACTTTTAAAAGTATATTGAGATGTTTTGTTGGGTTGTGTATACAATCATTTCTATGAGGATGCTCTATTTTGTAAAAGTAAAAGTTATTATAACTGTGATTCAACCTTAAATATTAAGTTATAGTCTTTTTTAGTTGAAAAAATATTAAAAGCATTGAGCAAATCACAATACATTCATTTATTAGTGGCCGAATGACTATGTTGAGAAGAAGTAACCATTTTTTTTCTCAACATACTTAAAAGGTGAGATAAGAAGATGAAAATATTAATATTTTAATGCAAATTTCCCTTTTTTTTTTAATATTTGGTTGTGGATAATGAATAATCTTACATTTAAAAGGTGTCAAACATAATATTTTCACAAAATATCTATAATTAAATTGAAAATTGTCCAAGCAAACATACTAGCATCTTCGAAAATTATGGTTGTATGATGAAGAGAGCAATTTCAAACCCTAGCATTCGTTTATGAGTGCTCTTCACTCTTGAATCCCCTCCTGAAGCCTAACTTAGGGGGACTCACTCATCATGAAGCAAAGGCCTTGCAAGCCCTAGAAGCCTTGCTTAGGTTGTCTCGCCTTGCTTAAAGCTCTAGTAGTCAGTGATCGAAGACTACTAGGATATTTTATGGTTTGTGGTCATCTCCCATGGCTATGAAGACATGGTTGAGTAAGAATTATAAACCCCTAATCTGTGGAGAGCTTCAACAACATTTTTGCAGAAGAGGGTATGATGTTTTCCTCTTCAAGAAAAAGGAATATAGTAAATTGATCTTTATAAGTGGCCCATACTATCATGGGTATAAGAAGGATGTACTTGAATAAGTTGAGCTTCGATTTTGATCCAAAGAAAGATGAACCCTTAGTTGTTCTGGTATGGGTTAAACTCCCCCATTTTCCTCTACATTGTTGGAGTGAGGATGCATTAGTAGTTATCGATAACGAATTGGGGGTGGTATATTAACGAATCAAAACCCAAGACCCTAATGTACACTTATGCTCAAATTTATGTAGAAGTGGACCTGGATAAGGGATTGCAGGAAGCGATAAATATTACAATGGATGGGTGGTCTCACCTTTAAAAGTTGGATTATAAACAACTACCCTTCAAATGCAAATTATGTCATGAGTAAGGGTATTTCACCAGAGATTGTATTAAAACCACCCTACCCACCAAAAATTTGGAAAATAAATAGATTAAAAAAGAGGCAAAAGTGGTACAAGGGAAAAAAACCCCAAGGTTGGAGCGATAATAGGGAAAATGGTTTCTTCAAACCCTCACCCTCAAACTAGTTTCAAATTCTACTACAAGAAGAGGAAAATGTGATAGAAAGTCACAATCCAGACGACAAAGTTGCTCCAAAGACTAGGGATAGTCCAATTCAAAACAAAGGGAATATTTTTCTACTATAGGATATTAGAATGGAAGGCTCTTGGCCCACGTCATTGCCATATATTTCGTATCAAGAAATATATGAACCTACAATCAAGAATGTAAGCAACACAAGCGGAAGAACCGCCATAATTAAAATCAGGCAGAGCAAAAATGATTCAATTGAGGAAGCGAAAAAGGAATTACTTTGCATAGGAGGTCAGAGAGGAAATTGAATAGAGAAAAGCATGATGAATGGGTGACCAAACAAAAATACCTAAGCAAGCAAGAAATAATATCCAATGTATTGAACAAAGCATCTCAAATCCCAAGTAACACTAATGGTTAAATGGAGGAGAGAGGCACAACCCTCAATGCTCTCAAATGGGCATGGTCTCATATAACTATTGGGGCATGGGAGGGAAGCAAAAAATTGAAGCAAAGAAAGATCTGATAAAAGGTGAAAGTCTCTCCTTAATGCTCACGCGGGAGAACAAAATGGAGGCAAAATATGTAAAAAAACTAATGTTAAAGGCATAGAGATAAAGAGTAGGGAAAGCAGCCAGTGCAAGAGGAATGTCCAGGGGATTAGAATCTTTTGGGATGGCAAAAGGTTTAAGAAAATTAACCAAATTGTGTCCTTTTACTGGTTGATGATAGAACTAGAAGACATATAAACAAAAGAAAAGATAAGAATATGCAACATTTATGGGCTAATTCAATACAAAGGAAATCTAGACTTCTGAAAATCCTTGGAAATAATTCATGAACATAGTCCTAAAAAAAATATGGCGACGTTGAGGGACTTCAATGCAACCATATCGTACAAATAAAAGAGAGGAGGAAGCTTGGTCAGATACCCTTTTGGGTAAAATCTAGAGGTCTTAATGGCAAACTGAGATCTATTAAATATACCTCTAAGGAAAGGAGTTTACTTGTGGTCAAATTGCAGAATAGGGCCATGATATATAGTTGCAAGGGTGTTGATTTATAGTTCATAGTTCCTTCCTCTTGAAAGGATACATTTTTTATTCAAAAAACATTCATCTTGCAACCTCAGATCATAGACCCATTCTTCTTTCATTCAAAGAATTGGAGGACTTGGGCCTTGTTTTAGGGAAAATTATCCCAAGTGACAAGGGTTCAAGTCATTCACATATCAGTTTACAAAAATCATATTCCCAAACGCAACTCAAGCAATACAAACATGAATTCAATGGGAAATAGTAGAATTACATACTCGGATATCGATGGTTGTCCTCATTGGTTGAGGCCTGCTGGCCTTGAACTTGATTCTTCAATCCAATTCTTCTTGTCTTCGACCTACACACAAAATCAATACAACACCTTTCTTAAAATCCAATCAACCTTTAAAAAATATATTCAAAATTTGACATGAAATTCATGAGTATCAAAGAAATGTTATTAACAAAACAGACTCGATTGTTGCAAATTATAACATTAATCACATTAATACATATGAAACACAAGGATTTGGAGAGGGGAAAGAAGACTGATCTCCTTTATTAATTCAAAAATCATTAACAAGATATAATGTAAAGTAATACATGATTTCCTTGATACATAACCTTCTTCTCATAGTTTGGGTCCTCCATGCGCAAGTCACTAACATTGTTCCACTCCTAATGCACTCTCTCAATCTTCAACATGAAGGATGACAAACGACGATCAAAATACTAACAAAATGATGGGAAAGGGCAATTAGACATAGAGGATTTTCAGGGTGGCACTGTAAAAAATTTGAACGCTCTTAATTCTAAATCTCTAGCATGAGGACATAATCAAGGTATTACCCCCCTTCCTTTACTCATTGGAATTGTTTTTATACATGGATTGAGTGGTTGAGGGAGTTGAATCGTGACATTGTCATATATGGAGATGCACTCCATATATCAACATATGCACTCTTTTTATTTTTTTTGACACTTTAGATGCGTACATGAGTTTTTTTTTCCAAGAAAAAAAAGCGTAATTTCATTCATCTTTCGAGATCAAAATTACATTTAGTAGATTCACTCAGCGTGAATTTCGATGATCAAAAACTGATACCTGTATAGAGGCTGTAATGCCTTCAGTCAAATATTTTAAGAGAGCATACGCAAATGCTTTTTTCAGAGAACAGATTCGATCCATAGGACTCAAAAATATACAAAAATATTTGTATTTAGTCTTGAAACATGTAATATGCTGCAAACTGTCAGCTGTTCCATAACAATATATGAACAAGTCTAGTATCATAGTATTTCTATAAATGGTCGATGATAGTAATCCTGAGTTCTACCTTCAAAAGTTTCTTTTATCATCCAATTTCCTGTTGCCATCCGGAGCCCTTCCTTGGAAGCTTTGTCCGCTTCCTTGTTGTTTTCTCTGTATACATGCCGGCAGGAAAAAGAGTTAAAACGACTAAGAAGCAGTCTGATAGAATGAAGAGTATGTGCTAATCTCAGATGCCTGCATTCTTGAATCTGGTTGATCCAATTTATTACATTCATTGAATCGCCAAGAAAATTAAGGTCATTGCATCCTTTTTCTAAAGCAAAGATCAGCAGCAGCTTGAGGCTCATGAGCTCGGCAAAATTATTTGTGCCCTCCCCTAATCCCATAGACATGACAAAAAAATGAGACTCTGCTAAGAACAGTACAGCTCCTCCTCCACATATGTTATCTTGGGCAGCCCCATCAAAATATGCCCACGGTGACGTTCTATCAATTTCCACTTCAAGAATCCTGCGTTCACGTGCCACTCTAATGTGTTCCGGATAGGCTTTATAGTAATCCACAGACATAACACCAGTGATCGCCGGGATACTTGTGATGTCCTGAAAGATGGCCTTATTTCGTGCCATCCAAATCCCCCAGATGACCAGCAGAGGAAGAATTTTACGTTGTTTTTGTGCTGTCCTCCGCCACCAGGAATCCCACGCAGCCCCAACAGAAGCCCCTTCCCACTGGCAAAGGAATCCGGTCAGTGTGGACACTTCTCTCCATACATTAATCGAAAAAGAACAGGTAAGGAACAAGTGATCGCTGGATTCCATCTCCCTTTTACAAAGAACACACCAGCCTGGTCCCTGAAAGGATCTCCTCTGCAGCACATCCCAAGTAGGGACTTTATTATTTAATACACAACACATAAACAGCTTAGATTTTGCTGGACATCTGAGACGCCACAAAGGCTTCCACCACCAGACTTCCTCCCTTTGCTCCATTCCAGCGCAAAGACAGAGATACCCAGCCTTCGGTGTATATACTCCCTCCGAATCAGCCTCCCATACCAGTGTATCTTCCTGTTCAGTAAGTAAGATATTCGCCCGGTCCAGCTCCCTTAGGTAATGTTCCATAAAACCGGTCTCCCTTTCCCCTAGCCCAAGTGAAGTGACCCTTCTCCAGTATTGAAACCACGGCTCATCAGGCCTTGGAACTGCTAGATGATTTAGAGATGTGATCCCTCTTTGGCCTAACGCATCAATTACATCATTTGGAAGGCGATGCTGTAGATTGCTGCCCATCCAAGGATCCCTGCCAATCAAAACACTTTCCCCATTTCCCACATCCAAAGCCAGGTTGGTTTCGATCAAATGAAATGATTTTACAATTGCTTTCCATATCACCGAACCCCCTGTGTGAGATTTCCTGGGATTCCTGATCCAGTCTGTGATACTCTCTCCAAAGAGGTATTTCTGTTTAATCACCCTAGTCCACAGACTATTAGTCTTCACCATCCTCCACCCTCCCTTAGCAGCCAGAGCTTTCGAAAATAAAAAGATGTCCTTAAGACCCCATCCACCAAGACCTTTTGGAACAGCGATCCTTTTCCAACTAACCCATGGAGTAATCTGTTCTACCTTATTACCGCTCCATAGAAATCTGAAGCAGACCTTCCTTATCCTCTCAAGAATCCCTTTCGGGATCCATGATAAAGACATCCAAAACACCGGAATTGCCTCTAGAACCGCTTTGACTAAGACTAATCGTCCTGCTCTAGAAAGCCACTTGTGGCTCCAGACCATAAGACGCTTCTCTACCTTCCCTACCAGCCAAAACCAATCCTGTTTCCGATACAAATTTGCTTTCAGAGAGAAACCAAGGTATTTTATCCCTTCCTCCAGGCCTGCTGTGTTGTAGGGAAAAAACCTCAAGAGTTCAGCCACCTCTTCCGATCTTAGTAGATGGGTAGTCAAATAAGATTTGCCCATATTAATATCGATACCAGTGGCATTTGTGAAAAGGTCCAAGATCTCCTGTAGTACTCTCGACTCTCCTCTAGTGCCAGAGCAGAAAATCAGAACATCATCCACAAAGAGTAGGTGTGTTATATGTAAATGCGGAGCTAGCTGTATCCCAGAGAATCTTCCTTCAACTTTAGCTGATCTAATAGCCCTGCTAAGACCTTCGACAACCAGCAAGAAAAGAAGCGGAGACAGCGGACAGCCTTGTCTAAGACCTCTCTCGGCATGAAAAAAGGGAGAGGCTGCTCCATTAATCAGAACAGAAAAAGAGACAGTAGTTATGCAAGACATAATCCATCTTATGAAATTGATGCAAAAACCTAGATGAGTAAGAAGCAACCTTAGATAAAGCCAGCTAACTTTGTCATATGCCTTAGAAAGATCGATTTTGATAATAGCCCCCTTCAGCCTCTTGGTCTTTGAGCTATGAAGTCCTTCCTGTGCAACCCTTATTGCCTCATGGATCTGACGCCCTTCTAGAAAACCAAACTGTTTGGCAGAAATATGTTCTGAGAGTATAGCTTTCAGTCTTATTGCAATAACTTTTGAAATAATCTTGTAGACACAGTTGCACAAGGAGATTGGTCTGAAGTCATTGAGGGAAAGGGCATTATCAGACTTTGGAATAAGGGCAATAAAAGTGGAGTTGAAACTGGCCGGGATCCAACCCGACGACCTTGAATCTTCTATTACCTGCAACAGATCCTTCCCCAGGATATCATAGAGGTCCAGAAAGAAATCTATCGTCCAGCCATCTGGCCCTGGGCTTTTATCTTTCTGGAAACTGCCCATAACCTTCTTAAGTTCCTCTTCCGTCACTTCCTTCATAAGATCCCTGTTCCCCGCCTCATCCACAAAATGTGGAAACACCTAAGCTATTCTTATGACCTCTTCAATAGTGGCCTGTTGTGGGGATTTGAACAAATGCTGAAAGTGATTCACCCCACATCTTGCCTTTTCTTCAAAAGTAACATGGGTAGTTCCCACCTCGTCCTGGAGGGACCAAATGGTGTTAGCCACCTTCCTACCTCTGGCATATGCATGAAAAAACTTAGTGTTGTCGTCCCCACATTCCAGCCATATAGCTCTGCTTTTGAGTCTCCAAGTTTCCTCTCTTTCCAACAGTAAGGTATTGCGCCTACCCTCCATCCTTGACAAGGCCTCCTTAGACTCTTGTGTTGTGAGTCCACCACCTTCTCCTTCATAAATCAGCAGAAGTTCAACTTTTATTGTTTTCAGCTCGGCATCTTCCCTGCTTCTCTTCGCAACTGCCCAGGCCTTGATAATCACCTTTAGCCTTTTAATATTACAGCAAACTGCCTAGCAGCTGATCTATCATCAGCCCCCACAATAGGGATCTAGTGTGATAGAAAGAGTTCTTTGAAAGTCTCATCCTGTAGCCATAGTTTATTGAATTTTAAAGGGCTTGGGGGGTTGATGGGCCCCTTTTTTAATTCAAAAAATATAGGAAAATGGTCAGACATTCCCCCGCTGCCCACCCATTGCCTAACTAAGAAAAGATTGTCCACCAACTGTTCCGCTACCAGAAAGCAGTCTATCCTTTTAGCCACCCTGGCATCCCCACTTCGATTGTTCCTCCAGGTTGGCTTGAGTTTAACAGGCTCAATATCCAACAGACCCTTCTCCACTAATTTCTGAACAAAGAAGCCCGCCAGAGAATCCACCTGGGCACGAGGACCCCAGACCTCATTAAGGCCCATCGAAAAATTAAAATCACCACCGATCACCAGTGAATCACCATTCACCAAAGGATTTTGTAGCAGGGAGTCCCAAAAAGGGGCTCTGTTCAAATAAGGTCCATATACATTAACCACCGTTAATGAGATCCCCAATTCTTCAGAAAAAAACTCAGCTCCCAGCACAGCCTCCATCCCCCAAGCATTTACCAGCTTCATGCAGTTCTTCTTCCATCCCATCGCCAGGCCCCCAGATCTACCTCTTACATCCAGAGTCACAAAAGCCCAACCAGGTAACCAACTTGCCAGCCTCACCTGAATCACCTCTCCTACTCCTAAAGTCTCTTGTAGCAATATCACATCCGGGTGTTCAAGAGTAAGCACCCTTATGAAGGCTGATTTCTTAACAGGCCCAGCCAGACCCCGACAGTTGAAAGACATAATTTTCATTATCGCCCTTTATTCCTGGCCTTCTCCGCTCTAAGGGCCTTTTCAATCGTTTGTTGTTTACCTTCCTGCAGATCCACCTTAGCTCTGGACTGTGCCTTGAAAAGATTAGTCTTTCTACCTCGCCCTCTTCGCACAAGCGAGGAGACTTTACCCAACCCAGTCGTAGTCTTTTTACTGGATCTTAGGAAGTAACCCAGATCCGTGGACTCTGAGGGAGAAGAGCAGGATGCCTCAGGGAGAGTTTCGGGGACATGTTCAAAAACATCGGTAGAAGGTTCTTCTATAGAAGGAATAGGATCAGAAACCAAAACAGTAGAAGTTGCGGCTGGAAGAGTAACCACTCCCGGGGCGGCCACAGCTAGGAACAGAGGCAAGGGGAGAGGCAGAGATGAAACAGTCTGACCTGATAAGGAGAGCTTCCTCAATCCTTCAATCCAATCATAACCAAGAAAAGATACATTATTCAGGAACAAGTTAACATTAGAGAAATTAGATAACGAGGGAAAACACGGGCAAGTGGGTTCCCCAGGAGTACCATCAGTAACCAGAACTGAGGCCATAGAAGGCTGGACTGATGGCCCGTCGTCCACCACATGGCCTGTAAAGATCGGATCTACACAAAACGGCGCACTGTTCATTTCATCTGTAGAGGTCTTTGTAGAACCAGAGGGCTCGATATTCTTCTCAACTAGTTCCTCCCGGGAAGCCGAAGTACCTTTCCTTCTGCTTCCACTAGCTGTGCGCATCTGCAAAGTGCATGACGAGACAGGGTGCCCATAAGCATGACAACGCCTGCATCGGAACAGAACGTTCTCATAATCCAGTAATTGAAGGATAATCACCGGTCCCCAGTCCAGATTAATATTTTCAGCCAGACCCTCCCCGAGGTTTAAATTCACCAATATGCGAGCTACCTTCTTCTCATGAGTTTCTAAAAAGGAGAGATCCGCCTCCAAGAAGGATCCCAAAATATTTCCAATCCGCCTGAAATGGGACAAATCCCAGAAGTGGAGTGGGAGCGCTGGCAGCCTCACCCAGATAGGAAGGACATCCACCCTTTCTTTGCTGGCGTCAAATAGAGGGTGCCAAGGTTTCAAAAGGATAGGTGAGTGATCGATATGCCAACTCTTATTCTGAATCCATCGAAGGTCCTCCTCCTTCGTCAAATTGATCGCGAACCAGCCCCTGTTCAGCATATCCACTACCGGAACATAACCAAGCTGAACACTCCAAGAGACCGCAGCCCAGTCCTAGACAGTCTTCTTAGCAAACTGCCTCCCCAGAACCCTCCCTACCAGAGTGCAATTAGCCATCTGCAACACACCATCCCAAGCTAAATCTTCCCCCACTGCATAGTTACGGACCTGCTTTGTTTTGACCCAATTCGTTCTGCGTCTCTTTGCACATCCACCTTCCACCGCTTGCCGTCCAACAAAGTCCCCTGAAACCCCTTTACCACCAGCAGTGGTGACCCGACAAGGGGATCCAAACCCTCTCTGCTCTGCTACACCCAACGGATCCCGCGACTCTTCCTCCAAAATTTCTCCACTAGATCCCTTGCCCGGCAGAACCTGTCCAGCCTCCCCGTCTGCTTCCACCTGCTTAGACCCCTTCACAACCTCAAACCCGCCTTGAAAGTCTGTAGCCGGAAACGCATGATTTCGGGGAAAGAGAGTACCCACCTCCCGCTAACTCTGGCTTCCCAGAAAATCCTCAGGCAAACGTGAGAGGGAATCAACGTTGTAATCAACTGGCAACTGCTCTACTGGCGAGAACACGAGAAATTCCGATGAAGATGTAACATCTTCCAGCCTCAATGGCAAAAAACTAGCCAAATCATGTTCCTCCTGACCCAGTATGGGGATGTCCACCCTTCGCTCCATCATCCCTCCACCTGGCACTTCCCAGATGTCAGAGCTCTCCAACCTGTCACTTGAATAATCAACTTCATCCATATCCACCATAGCTGCCAGTAAGGAAAACTGTGACAGTCATGAGGCCCTACAAGCTTCCTCAACCATCGACCAACCCTAACCACCTGCCTCCGTCACAAAATATAATAAAACCGGTCCATCAAGAAACTTTGGATCCAAGCGAAGGCATTGCCTGGGTAAAAAAATGCACTAAATTCACGATCAGACCCCTAGCCGTAGCTAGTGGCCGTCACCTGCCATACCCTCTTTCTGACAGGCTTCTCCATAGCCGTCTGCTCCCACGAGATGTCCTGCCAACCCTTTCCGATGCGTACATTAGTTGTAGAAGGGTAACTCACATATGATACACTTGTTGCTAATGGGTAGCATGCATATGCAAGACAAAATACATGTTTTTGAAGGATTTTTCCCAATTTCATAATGTGTGGTGGATGTCAAAGAGTGTAAGAATTCTTGAGTGTTTGAAATGTTTATAATAGATGCCTCCTAATATATGAGTTCAAAGAATGTATGATGGAAAAAATATATTATAACAAGGAATGTTAATCTAGTAAGAAAACCTGGTAAAATGAACCAAAACTAGATAAAAAAGGTATGTGCAAACAAAAAACAAAGCATCAAAAGATCTTATTCTTGAGGCAAACGAAAAGAAGCTTCAATGTGGATCCACCTTAAATGGGTCACCAAAATCCCATGTTTGGATATAGTAAGTCTAAGCAATCGCCCTGATATGACACAAAATATGCATTTATGAGGATTCAAGTGAATCCTATAGTAGAGACAACTATTGAAAACTCCCCTGAGGTGATTAGGATGATTGGCCCTCCATGCAAATCGAGTTTTCAAGCCATCCATGTAAGATTCGACAATGCTTTTGATGTCATGAAATGCATACGACGTGTCTCATTCAAAAGTAGCTCCAATGTTCCTTAGACCTAAAGGCATTTTCCTATATGCAAATGCACCCCAAGGACATATAAATTTGGTTTTATGCTAATATTTAGAGCATATTTGAATATGATTATAACATGAAAAACCACCTATCAATTAAAAAATCTCATTCCCCACAAATTGATCGATAATTTTGTTGATAAAGGGGGTAGGATATTTTTATTTTGGACAAGCTAGGTTTAAGTCCCTAAAGTTAGTGCAAACTCTCGGTTTGAAGCCAGAGATTCTAAGTTTGGTCCTCGATGGAGTCGCCAAATTTGTTGTAGGGAAAATGATCCCAAGTGTCAAGGGTTCAAGTCACTCATGTATTAGTTTGGAGAAATCGTATTCCCAATCCCAACTCAAGCAATACAAAAATGAATTTAATGAGAAACGATAGAGTTACATACCCAGATATCGATGATTGTCCTCATTAGTTGAGGCCTGCTAGTCTTGAACTTGATTCTTCAATCCAACTCTTCTTGTTGTTGACCTGCACACAAAACCAGAACAACACCTTTGTCAAAGCCAATCGACCTTTAAACAATGTATTCAAAAATTGACATGAAATTCATGAGTATCGAAGCAATCTAGTTAACAAATAAAACTTGATTATCATAATTCACAACATTCATCACATTAATACATAAGAGACACACGGACTTGGGGAGGGGAAAGAAGCTGGATATCCTATATTAATTCAAAAGTCAGTAGCAAGATACAACGTAAAGCAATACTTGAGTTCCTTGTCGCATAACCTTCTTCTCTCGAGTTTGGATTCTTCACGCCCAAGTCCCGTGAGGACTTTAGAGAGATTCTTAGCGAGAAGATTGGTAGTCCCGTGGTTCCATTGAGCTCTCCTAGTAAGATGGCCGATGGGAACATGGAGAATTTATCACCTACTATTCCTATCAATATTTCTCGCGATCCTGGCAAAGTTGAGAATGTCTACATTGGGGCAGATTGTTCCCCTGATGATATCAAGGAGTATACCGCACTATTGAAAGAGTTTTGTGACATATTTGCTTGGTCATACGAAGAAATGCCAGGTATTGAACCTCGTATTGTCGAACATGAGATTAAGACCTATCCAAATGCGAAGCTGGTTCGACAACGTTTGCATGCAGTGAATCCTAGAAAAGCACCCGCTATTAAGGCTGAGATAGAGAAGCTATTAAAAGCCAGTTTTATCTATCCCATTCCCCTGACAGAGTGGGTTTCAAATCCCATTTCAGTTGATAAGAAGCAGGGAGCGATCCGTATATGCACTGATTTCCGTGATTTAAATCGTGCTTGTCTTGAGGATAATTTTCCCACACCATTTATTGATCAGATTTTGGATGAGTGTGCGGGAAGCGAGGTATTCTCCTTCATGGACGGTTTTTCTGGATATAATCAGATTCAGATCAAACCTGAGGATCAACATAAAACTGCATTTATTTGTCCTTGGGGTACTTTTGCATATCGAAAGATGCCTTTCGGTCTTAAAAACGCCGGAGCTACATTTCAGCGGGCTATGACCTTAATTTTTCATGATCTCAAAATGATTATCAAAGTGTATTTGGATGACCTTGCTACTCATTCTTGTCTGAGAGTGCATCATCCATACCATTTGAGATTAGTATTCGAAAGATGCCGCCATTACCAGGTTAGGTTAAATCCTCATAAGTGCATCTTTTGCATGACTGTTGGTCGCTTGCTAGGGTTCATTGTATCTAAGGAGGGTATAAGAGTTTATCCCTTAAAGGTTGAGGCAGTACTTCAATTGTCTCCCCTGCGTAATATTAGACATCTTCAGTGTTTTCAAGGCATGGAAAATTTCTTGCTGAGATTCGTGGTTAATTTTACCAATTTGACTAAAGGCTTTATGCGTCTTTTAAAGAAGGAAACTACTTTTTGCTGGGATGAGCGAGCCCAGGAGTCCTTTGATGCTCTTAAGCACGCCTTAGCATTGGCCCCCCTGCTTAGTCCACCTGACTATAGCCACGATTTTTTGATTTATGTGGCCGCGTCCATGGAGACGGTTGGTATGGTTTTGGTTCAGGAGGATGAGGAGCTCCATGAGCATGTCAAATATTATTTGAGCCAAAACCTTGTTGATGCAGAAATTCATTATTCCCATGTGGGGAAACTTACCTTGGCCACTGTTCATGCGGTTTAGAGATTGAGACATTACAATATCCTTCGCCAGACCTTGGTGGTAGCTCATGTCAATCCATTTCAGTTCGTCCTCACTAGAAGGATGATTGGGGGAAAATACAATAAATGGATTGTTATTCTACAAGAGTTCGATCTCGAATTCGTTCCGGCAAAATCAAAGAAATCGTTGATCTTTGTGGAGCTCATATATGATTTTCCAAGTGTGGAGGAGGAGAAGGAGGTTTATGAGGATATGTTTTTCGATGAGCATATTTTCCTTATCTCAACTTTGGACCCATGGTACGAGGATATCATTGTATATTTGTAAACGTTGAAGGTCCCTACTCACCTTTCATGGGATGAGCGACGACGATTACGTCATGTAGCTAAGAACTACCTTATAGTGGATAACACTTTGTACCGCTGTGGGGTAGATTCCATTTTACGTCATTGTTTAACCCATGATGAGGCTGAGGTTGTGCTGAATGATTGCCATGGCGGGGCGTGTGGTGGTAATTTATCTGGGTTTTCTACAGCCCAAAAAATCTTGAGAGCAGGATATTTTTGGCCATCGATCTTCAAATATTGCGTTAATGCGGTCAAGAAGTGTCACCCTTGCCAGGTGTTTGCATGCAATATGTGCTCGCATCCTGCCCCGTTACATCCTATTATCACCTTCGTTCCCTTCACCAAGTGGGGGCTTGACTTCATGGATTGCAACCTAGCTTTGACTGGGGGGCATCATCACATTATAATGGCTGTCGAATATTTCACGAAATGGGAAGAGGCTTTGCCCACGATTAAATCCGATGGTGAGACAGCCGCACATTTCGTTTTCAACCAAATTATTACTCGGTTTGGCATTCCGAAAGAGCATGTCACTGGCCATGGTAGGCACTTTTAGAACAAAATGATGGAAGAGTTGGCTTCAAAGTTAGGGTATAGGCAGGAGCACTCCTCTTCTTCTTACCCTTAGGAAAATGGATGGGTTGAAGCAGTGAATAAATCACTTAAGTCTATTCTCCAACGAACCATCGCACAAAGCAAGACGAATTGGCATATCATGTTATATCCTACTTTGTGGGTCTATAGAACCGCGGTTAAGACTGCCACTGGTTTCTCTCCATATCAGCTCGTACATGGGGTGGAGTTTGTCTTGCCAGTTGAAGAAGGAAATCCCTTCGTTGAAGCTAGCTATAGAGCTTTTACCAGACACTTCCACATTAGAAGAACATTTGGTACACTTAGAGCAGCTTGATGAGCAGCGTTGAGATGCCTTAGTGGCTCTAGAAGTAAATAAGCATCACATTAAGGTCCAATATGATAAGTTTGTCTGTCCGAGGAAGTTTAGTGAAGGTGATTTGGTCCTATTGTGGGATCAAGCTAAAGAACCCTTGGGGGCAGGGAAGTTTAATCCCATGTGGTATGGTCCTTACCTAGTCAAACATGTGTTAGAGAAGGGCGCCTATGCGCTGGTGGATTATGAAGGGACGGCCTTGGCAGAGCCTAGAAATGGGTTCTATCTTAAAAAATACTATGCATGATCTTTAGCCAGGGCTGATTGTTGTATATTATTGTATAGTTTTTGAATTGCATAATTAGGTTTTCTTATGGTAATTGGGTTTGTTGATTAGCTTTCATTTCTTATGGTAGATGTCGATGGAGTCTTCTGCTTACATAGGATTCGCTGATGGTGCTAGCCGTCACACTCAAAACTCAGCTTCGGCTGCTTGGGTGATTTATACTCCTATGGGTCAAGTATTGTCTTTAGGAGGCGTAGGTTTACAGCCTTCTTAGAACAATGTTGCTGAATATAGTGCCGTTATCGAGTTATTACAGGATGCCATTTCACATGGTATGTTGGTCTTCTCTGGGTAAACTCGGGTTTACTTTATTGTACCAACAAAACCCCTAGCTCACTGGCCCTTTCGGCGACAGACCGCAGAATGGCCTGAAGTCTCACCCGAAGTGATCCTAGATGGGGTGGCTGAAGAATCAAGTTTCCTCAACCAGGTTCTGTAGCATCCTAGGTCCTCTTNAATCTCTTGGCAAGGGCTGTTTCTCTCTTACTAGCTAACTCTGCTATGGGGCCGACTCTTATCGCATCGCAGCTTCTAGGATGATGCGCAGACTTTCTCTTTTGCTCAACTCTTAACCTGCGATATCTCACACCGCAGCTTCCCCGACAGTGCGATATCACCTTTCTACGCCGTGATATTTCCTACAGTAAGACTTAATATGCTCATCAACTCTCAAGGTCCAGAGGCTTCCTCTCTAGGTATAATAGCTCAGTTAACCTTCATTAGGGTGTTAAATAGCTTCACTTAAGCTTCTACAGTATAACACGCTTAACATCAATCACGCTCAACTCGCTAAACTCATATACAGAAGTCACTTAACACTGTAACTGTTAGCTATCGTAAATCAAGCGCTGATAAACTCATATACAAAATACTTGACACATTCAATGTGCATTTACCCTTCTATGTTACTGTAAACTGAAGGATAGCATACATACATCCATTAACTAATAAGCAACATTCATGTAACGAATAACAAATAGAAAATAAGTAGAGCACAATCACATGAGACAGTCGCACAACACACGGATTTTACGTTGTTCACTTCCAGGGGGGAAGCTACATCCACAGGAACTGTGTTTATATTATATCTTGAGAGAGTAACACAGTTCCGCCGCAACCTCTTATGCAGCTTGAGATCTTCTGGGAAACTCCACGCACACAGCTGGGAGCCCTTCTCTCTTAGATCTCTTATCTTCCTATAATGCTTTCTTCTTACAATATTTCCTTCCTCTTTCTCTCTCTCAATCCCTGCGGATTGTTACATTCATGCTCAAGGAGCTGGCTACTGGTTACAGTAAGATAACTGTAGACTTAATAACAGAACCAGAGCTCGACTCTTCCTCAATGTCTCACAATACTGACAAAAACTAAAAACAACCCAACCAACCCAACTGTCTAACTGACCAACCTTTCACAATACAAAATACATGCTTAAATAGGTGGCCCGAAGGTCTCACCGTGATACAAAATTGTGGGCCTATCCCAGCAGTAACCCAAAACCCTAACTGTGACAGTCGGCCTATCTGTACTTTGGACTGCCGCTTACTGGTCACGCCGCAGCTTTCTGCAGTCTTCCACGATTTTTGGCGCTGATCGTGGGTATGGGCGCCACTTCCTTGGTTGCTCCCCTTCTGTCCTTTGTCTTTAATACCTCAGCCTGTTGCTCCTTTTCTATTTATGAGGGTAGTTGAGCCCTCCTGTCTTCACCGCTACCTTAAATGCAATGGTTGAGCTCTCTTCTCAGCCGCTTCAGGTACTGTTTCCTTTGAATTCCTTGTTTCGATATAGCAGCTTTTCCTGTAGCTATGAGGCCCTGCTCCAACAGTCCCCTAACACTTACTTGTGGCTCATCCCTGAGCCACTAACAACTGGCTTCTCTTGCTGTAGCTTCTCCTTAGCTTCTTACGAAGTCCTTGCAAATCTCTCCCTGAGTCTTGCGACATCTTTGTCCATAGCTTCGACACAGTCTTGTGCCGCTTCAAGCATAACTTGACTAATCAGGGGGTCTTCTATGTTATCAATTTCACTCTTGCTTGCAGTGAACTCCTTGACCTTCTGCTCAACCGCATCGACCAGCTCTGTGATTTGTTCCTGATACGGTTGAAGCATATTATTGAATTGTATCTCTTTTCCTCGCAACCGCTGCGCTTCCTGTTGCAAACGGTTCATCTTTGTCATCTTCTTCATCTTTGCAAGAGCTCCTAAGCTCTTGACTTCTTCCTTGATTTCTGCTATTGCATTCTCTATGTTCTGTATGCTCTGCTGCAAATACAGTCTATCTGGGAGCTCTTCTAGCTCTGACCATGTCTTTCTCGCATCAGGTAGTAATGACTCTGCATCATCTATATGACACTTCATCTACATTGAAGTGAGTCTAAAGGCCTGTGCCCTTGCTTCCTTGTCTGCCTCAGGTGTGCCTGGTGCTCGAGCCTCAAGCTCAGCAATCTGCGCCTTATGGTCTTCCTCCATCTTGGCCACTGTCTCTTCCAGAGCCTTTGCTCTATCTGCAATTCTTCTTACTTTCTGCGTTAGAGGCAAGGAAAAATCGATGTTACACTGGGGTAACTCCAATGCAATGTTCTGTAGGACCTGACTTAGATCCTGTTCTCTTTCTTCATATTGTCTTAAATCCTCCGCCTTTGTCTGAAAGCCTGCGGTGAGCTCTGCATTCTATTGTAGGAGTTGAATGTTCTGCTTATAAGTCGCAAGCTCTCTATCCCTGAGCTCTGCGACTATTTGCTCTGGATCATCTGTAGTTGATCAACGGGGAATTGTGCCAGATTAACCTCGACAGGTTGTCTAACTTGTATCTGCACATCAATCATCGAAGCAGGGTAGCATATGCTCCCTAGCGGTATCAGCACTGTATTGATGCGATCCTTTGCAAAGACTTCCTCATGTGAAATCAATGGTGTTGAGATTTCTCTTGCTGTCGCCTTGACTGGCTAAGTCTGCATCATGGAAGTCTTCTCAGTTAGCGCTTTAAACTCCAGAAGCTGCTTATCTATCGTGCTCTGCAGCTTGTCCTGTGATGTCTGCATCGCCTGAAATGAGTCCCGCATCTCCTCCTGCAATATCGCTGCGATGAGATCATAGTCATCCTCTGTTAGTGCGGTCTCTATAGTTGGCTTTGAGGCTTTGACTTTTTTCCTCTTTTGTGCCGCTGGTGGCACTTCTACTGCATATTTCCTCTTGGAACCCACCTTATCTTTTCCTTTGTCCAATGGGTCTATCGGTGCGGTATCTATTGGTACAGTTCCTGCTGTGGCATCTTCTAATGCCTTCTTCCACTCTTCATCAAAGTCTTTGATGACATCTTCTACATCCCGTGCTGTCATTCTGAACGAACCAATAGCCCAGTTATCCGTTCTAAACCCTTTTGGCCTTAGATAGATTGTATGCCTGTTCGCAATGAAATCAAGCCGATTGTGATACATGTCAACAACCTCTATGTTGATTCGCGGTGTCTCCTGGATGACTTGCTTCAATAGCTTATAGTATTCATGGAATACTATCATATTGATCTTTTTCTTGGATGGGCTGTTGCTTTCCCATAAGTTTGCATAGCATGCGCCTCTGTACTCTCCGCCTCGTAGCTATAGAAACTAGGTATGGGGTGACTCTCTCCACCCAACGAATGCACATAATATAAGCAGCCACGAGAAGTGGAAGGGGTGGTTTGGCTCGTCCTGTGCTGCCAAACAATTTGAAAGAAAAATATTTAATAAAAACAAAGACCAATTAAATTGTTCATCTTCTGCGACTTGCACGGCAAGGTGAATTACTGCTCCTATGACTTCTTTTGGGCGAACTTTGGTTAATAGTCTTCCTACAAGCAGACTAGCTGTAAATCTGAGTGTATCATCTGCTAAGGCTGTGAGGTCATAATCCCGACCTCCTCTCTGTAAATTATACTTGTTAACTAGGGGTGCTGGTAACTTAGTATCCTTGCTCTTCCCTGATATATGTATCTGAGGGTCCTTACCGATCTTGGACAACCCAGTGATGCGGTGTATCAAATCGACGTTCAGATCAACCCTGTTACCCAGCCAGAGGTAACCTCCATGTACATAGGAAAGTAGCACGCGCACCATGGCATTAACCTCTGCACCTCGTCCAAAATGTGGTACTTTCAACAAATTGAGCAAGCCCGACTGCTCAAGAATTTGGACATGTTCCATAGGAACAAACTCATCTGTATCAGTCCTTGGGTTCCTCTGAACCATAAGATACTGATCTGGCTGAAACTGAGGATATGTCATACTGTCTCCAAGGTTATAATCTGTAAATTTGAGAGCAGGGACATATCCTAACAGTTCTCCATCTTCCTTTACACGGGGATCAATCGGCGGTAGCAGAATAGGAAACTTAGCACCCTTGGGAATGGTTACCTCTGGTGCGTCCTTGACTCGTGGCACGATGTATACTGTTTCCATATGAACTTCTTCTTCATGCTCTGAGCTGGACTCTTCTACTATCTGAGCTTGAGTCTTTGTCCTTGGCGTCTTCCTGACTTGTGGTGCACTTAATTTCACAACCCTGGGCAGCGTCGTCATAGCAGACTCGAGGCCACCACGCTTGAATCGTCGCACGACGTCTTCTAAAGGTTCCTTCTCGGACATAAACTGCCCAGTGCGATACTCTGGACTGGTAATGGCTGCGGAAATGGGGAAACCAACACTCTATAGCTGGAGTACCTCTGCACGCGGGAAAACTCTACAAATTGCTCTATAACTCTCAGAAATCGCAAAAGTAACCCTTCTGTTTGAATGATCTGTGTATTTGTAATGAAGGCGATAATCTCTGAAGAAACAGTCGCTTAACCTGGACCCATTGGCGGCATTTATTGCATGGATAAGACAACACCCGTCGTTTCGATCCTCATTAAGTGCTAAAAATCCAATCAAATCTCCCTCGAAAATTGTGTGCAAGCGCCGGTCTCGACCAAGATTTACCAAATCTAGGACAATCGTTGTACTGTTTCCAAATCTAGGGCAATGTATACCTATCAAATATAGATTAATTACTTGTCAGAAGGCAAAGTGACTGGCCCTCTTTCCCTTTTCAAAATCGTCTTCATGGCACGGGGAACATCGCCTCGCTGCGATGTCACACCGCATCACCCTGGACCAAAAAGTTGGTGTGAAACTCCGCAACGTTCAAAAACTCCGCAATCGTCCTATGACTTGCACAAAATAAACTTTCCTGCTATGATTCCTCCTACTTATAACTTTTTTAGCTGGTGTAGACTAGTTATGGGTGCGATGCCTCCTTTCAACTACACTGGACATCTGCACCACTTAGTTCTCTGAGTTAGGGTTTGGAGGTGGAGTGGCTATCACTATAAAGCTTAATCCTACTACCATTAATCAAAGTAGGAACAAGTTCCCCATTCAGTTTACTGAGCTGAACGATACCTCCTTCTGTGACTTGCTGAATCTGATATGGCCCCAACCAATGTGTCTTGAATTTCCCTGGAAACTTAACAAAATTGCTGTCATAAAGGAGCACTAGGTCTCATATCTGAAAAATCTTGCTCTTGATGTGCCTGTCATGCCAAGCTTTTTCTCGTGCCTTCTGCACTTTTTGATGAAATCCTGCGATTAATATGTCTTCTTCTAAGGCAAGCAGCTGCGCTAATCTTTCATTCATCGTATCTGTATCAGCCATCTTGGTAATTTGAGCAATTATTAAACTGTGAATAATATTTTCCATAGGCATAACAACCTCTTGTCCATACACCAAGATGAAAGGTGTGTGTCCTATGAGTTTCTTGCATGTGGTCCTATAAGCCCATAGTACAGCATTAACCCTGAGGTCCCAATCATCTCTTTGTTTGTTACAGATCTTAGTAAGAGCATTTTCTAGAATCTTGTTAAAAGCCTCCACCGTACCATTAGCTTGTGGGTGGTAGGGAGTGCTCTTATGATGCTGTATCTGAAATTCCTCCGTTAAGGCCTCAATAGTGTGATTCAGAAAATGTGTGCCTTGATCACTCATCAAAATTGATGGACATCCAAATCTACTTATGATGTTTCCAAAAATGAACTGTGCAGATGTAGCAGCATCACAATTCCTTACTGCTTTGGCCTCTGCCCACCTGGTGAGGTATTCTGTTCCTGTGATGATGTATCTCGCACTAGTTTGTTTCCATGGTGGGTTGATAGGACCCACGAAATCTATATCCCACTTGTCAAATGCTCGCAGCATAATCTGTGGTCGCAGTGGCATTTCATCTCTCCGCGAAGGTTTTCCTACCCTATGGCAGATATCGCAGCATCTGCAAAACTCCTTAGTGTCTTTATGCAAAGTAGGCCACCATAATCCTGCAGCTAGAATTTTCTGAGCAGTCGGCTTTCCTGCGAAATGACCTCCTGCGGTACTTGAATGTGCTTCTCTGATAATGGCCTCTTTCTCGTGCGGCATAACGCATCTGCACAGGACTTCATCTGGACCTAACTTGTATAAATGTCCGGCGATCAAAGTGAAGTCTACTGCTTTAACAACTAACTGTTTCTTTTGCTGCTTAGTAAACTCAACTGGTCCCCACCCTGTAGTGAGAAAGTGAATAATATCTGCGTAATACTCATCTGCGATATGGATAGAAAACAATTGCACATCTGGCAAATTATCCTCTAGATTACTTGGTTCTTCTCCTGAGTCTATCTGCGAGAGGTGATCAGGTCCGACATTTAATCTCCCTGGTTTTACAATAATTTCAAAATCATACTCCTGAAATAGGAGTAACCATCTGCAGATCCTTCCCCCTAACACTGGCTTATTGACCAAATACTTTAAAGCGGAATGGTCAGTGAACATCTTGAATGGGGCACCCAACAGGTAGTGCCTGAACTTCTGTAGAGCATACACCATAGCTAATCCTTCTCTTTCTGTAGTGGTGTAGTTCTTTTCTGCGGTAGATAACTTTCTACTTGAGTACGCGATAGGGTGATCGATACCCCCTTCTCCTGGCTGTGTTAAGACAATCCCCAGTGCGATGCCAGATGCATCCAGATGTACATGAAATGGCTTGTTCCAATCTGGAAATACTAATATGGGTGCTGTGACCATCTTCTCTTTAAGAGTGTCTAAACTTTGCTGGCATTCCTCAGTCCATAGGAATTTCACTTCTTTCTTTAACAGCTTTTCCATAGGTGCTATGATCTTTGCATAACCTTTTGATGAATTTTCTATAATACCCTGTATGACCAAGCACTGTCCTTAATTGCTTGACTGAGTTGGGTGCTGAAAGATTTACAATGATGGCAATCTTTGCAGGATCTACCATCAAGCCTTGTCTGCAAACAATATGACCCAACAAAATACCAAATGGTGCGCAGAATATACATTTCTTCAAGTTAAGAGAAATCTGATATTGCCTACATTTCTCTAACATGAGCCTTAAATCTCCCATATGCTTTTTGATTAATCCAAATACAGTCCAATCATCAAAATAGACTTCTAAGAATTTATGGATGTATTCCTTAAAGACAACAAATACTACTCTAGAAAAATAGCTGGTGCATTTTTAAGACCAAAGGGCATTACCGTATACTGGAATGAGCCCCATTCTGTCGCAAAGGTGGTGTTATGTCGATCCACTGGATGGATTCTTATCTGGTGATAGCTTGAAAATCCATCAGTGAAAGAGTAGATCTCCTGTCCTCCCACATTGTCTAAAACTTCATCAGTAAAAGGTGTCGGAAATGGGTCATGAAGTGATGCGTCATTGAGTTTGCGCAAATCGACACAAATTCTAATTTCTCCTTTAGTTTTCTTTTCCTGCATGACCATGGGACTAACCCATTCGCTCTCTTCTATTGGTTCAATGATGCCTGCTACTAGCATCTTATCAATCTCATCCTTAACTTTTTATTTATAACGAGGATTTAATCTGTATGGACACTGCTTAACTGGCCTAGCATCCACTTTCAAAGGTATCCTGATGACTCCCAAATCTCCTACTATTCCATTCATCTCTATGAACTTAGTGGGAAATAAGTCCTGATAGTCATGTAACAAATCTGCGATGTGTCCTACCGTTTCATCATCCCAGTAGTCTCCAATAGAGGCAAACTTTGGTTCTGTTTCTATGCCAATATTGATCTTTTTAATCTTAATAGGCTCTGTGATAGCTGGAATCTCTAGCTTTGGTCCATCAACTTCGCGAGTCCCTTTTGACTCTGGAATGTTGATATTGTGAGGATTCTCATCCTCATCACCTGGCTCTTCTGCAAAGTTGTAACACTCTAGCGCATGTTCTAACTGGATGGCCCAATCAGGATTAGCAGTCACTGGTAGGGTACAGTCATCAAATATCTTAGTCTTTATAATCTCTAGAGCCTGATCAGTGCTTGGATACTCAGATTCAAAAGTGAAAGTGAGTACAAAGTTGTCTATCATAACTGGCCATGTAATCATTCCTCTGCGCAACTCTGTCTCAGTGTACCAGTTCCTTGGGACTGTGTCTAAAGTGTGAATGAATAGGTGAACCCATTCATCCTCTAGAATGTTCGAACAGTTCTGTTCACAAATCTTAATATGTGACCTGGGGTCACTTTCTCCTGTATATTTCTACTGTAAACACTCCTTGTCATTAGAGAATATGATCACCATCAATCTCTTAAAATCATCCCATGATGTGATATTTCCTTTATGTGCATACCACCATCTTGCAGGTGTGGCTCTTACTGCAAGGTCAATAGCTGCCATCCTCTGCTCATGAGGGATTTCCTGCTCAAACTGCTGTAAAAAGTCATTGACATCTGCTAAGCCATCAAACGACGGAATATCCTTAACCTCTGTGCCAATCCATCGCAGTGACTTAGTCATAAATGCACATCTGGGAGCTAAAACTTCATAAAGTCTATTCTGCCAATTTTCTAAACCAACATTTGAATCCGATGCACATGAGCTATTGCATTGCCAACTAATATTTCCTTCTGCGGTGGGATTGATATAATCACTCTGGTTAGCAGTCATCTGATAGAAGCTCTCCATATTACGCACCTTTTCCTCTGCTCTGATAGGTTCAATGTATCGAGGACCTTGAAAAGGATCCAACGATGCGATGACTCGAATCTATTTATCCTCAAAGGTCATTTGTCTTTTCTTCAAATCGATAACAACCATGTTATCAATTGCCCAATCAATACCTAATAAAGTTGGATACGGTCTGCTATCGCCAATAATTTCTATGACTTCAAAATCTGCAAAGCTGCGAACTCCGTCAATATCAACTGGTACTTGCGGTAATCAACCAAGTGGCAATACCCTTTGCTGATTGGCTAGTCGCAAATGGATAGGTGATCTAGCTAACTTAGGTCTACCCATCTATTCCCATGTCTGCTTAGTAAGAACATTTACCTCTGATCCTAAATCTAGGATTACCTTATCCATTTCAAACTCTCTAATTTGTGATGTGAGTCTCATTTCTTTTCCTGTTCTTGTATGGCCCATAATATTATGAACAACACGCTACAAACTACTCACGGAAGAAGACTGCTGATACTAATCTATGATGCGTTGAAGCTCTCTTATGGATTTCTCATTTCTTACGAGTTTCAAGCAGCTCCGCAGGAAGGATTGTACACTTCATGTCAACTCATCTTCTTTGAACCTTCCAAATGTGGTAGCCTGCGATGTTTGCATAGGACTAACGCCACAAGATTTTTGCTGCGGTACACCCCTATAAGGAAATATCTACGATCCTGCTGGTGTAGGGTCAGTAAAGAAAGTTTTATCTTGCTGAAATGTTTCTTTGTTCTTCTGCAGGTCAAGTGGTGTATATTTATCAGTGGCTTTGCGCACCCACTTCGGACATGTATTCTTTTCGGCATCCTGCGATGTGCTACTAGTAGAAGCACCACTGCGAGTCACAACATTGACGCTTGGTTCTGGTTCTTTCTGCTCAGCAGCAATAAGCTGAATATTCTGGTTTACTGCTGGCTTAGGATCCTTAATCTTGGCTATCAAGATAGGACATTCTTCTATAGTATGATCATAGGACTTGCAATACTTACATGTTGTAGTAGGGTTCTGACAATCCCTAGCATAATGTCCTATGGCGCCATAGTTGTAACAAACAATCAGTCCACAGCCACGGCCAAAGCCTCCACCATGGCCTCCTCCTCTGAATCCTCCACCACGACCATCATGAGCCGGTTCATGCTGTGGTCCTGCTGCTGGTCCGGATGTCTCTGACTAGACTCTGTAGACGTGATGTTTTCTCTCTATCATGAGATCATAAGCTCTGCAATTATTTTCATCATGTCCTACTGACTTACAGAAGTTACAATATAAATTCTTAGGAGTTTGTACATACTTCTGAAGTAAAGGGCATTCCTGTAGTCTATGTCCTCTTGTTCTACAGATTTCACACCATGGCCCTTGATTCTGTACTAAGGGGTTAGGAGCCCCACTTGCTATATACTCAACAAATACTGGACAGTTATCTTTGGTATGGCCATGTCCTTTACACTTTGTACACCATAATTCTTGTTCAACCTCTTTTCCTTTCTTAATCTCATGTAGCTGTAAAGTGAGATTGGCTAACTGATTCTGTAAGTTTGTCATACCTACACTAGTCTCAGCTAAAGGTGAAGCCTCTAGTTTCATTGCCATCTCCAATGATTCATCCTGCGTATGGAGTTTCTGTTGCATTAGTGGAAGTCTGATGTGAGGGAGCAATGCTGCGATGAACCATTCCTTATGCTGCTCTGGCGCAAACTCAAAACTAACTTGGTCTATAAGAGCTTTAAATTTCTGATCAAAATCCCATACTGACTCTGTGGGTAACTGTTTAATGTCTTTAAGTTCTGTGATACATTGTGACTTAGACTTGGGTTTCTTAAATTACTTAATCATTGCGGTCCTAACCTCTACGAGTGTTCTGTTCTGTGCTGATGTATACTTCATATACCATGTTAAAGCTCTTTCTCTAAGTGTAGTGGCCAACTGGACAAGCTTAGCATTGTCGTCCTGGATCTGTTTAATGGTCCATACAGCTTCACATAGGAACCAATGTTGTTCTGGGTCTTCTGCCCATGTACCCCTAAAGGTAGGTAATTTCATGTCATCCCCCATTATGTTTCTATGAGGTGGATCCTGATTTGATGTATTACTACCACTTGGCGGTGTAAATGGAGGTGGTGTAGAGGTAGTATGTACTGTGTGTGAACTACTAGATGGAGTTCCTGCGGAATTATTCTAAGTCCCAGTCGGTTTCTATGGGGTATAATGGTGGTAAGGGATACCCCCTGCTGTTCTTTCTCTATTACTTTGACTCTGTTCTCTAGTACTGTTTGAACTGTCTTCAAAGAAGGAAGATTTGAAATCTACTTTATATTTCTTACCGCTACGTGTACATCCAATTTCTTCAAAATCACTCTCAAACTCTTGTGACATTACACTTACTTAACTTATTCATATGAGAATATATCCAATACTCCTTTTTCATATAATAACATCTTAAGGGACAAATTTAAAGAGTTCAAGTACTTACCGCGATATCCTTTGAAGAGTATCTCTTTGCTCCACTGAAACTCTTCCTTTGATCAACTGCAAACTCCGTAATGAAACCTTCCAGCAAACTTGCAAGCCAGAAGTCTACTGCCCGCGAAATGGGATTATCTACGCTCTTCACGGTGTGAATAATCTCCAGTGTCTAGACAGTGTTCCTTTTCTTCTTGAATATATGCTTATCATTCAACTTTGACAACCAATCGTACAACTCATTTGCATAGGTCACAAAAAATATCGCGTGGAGGTCTGTGAAGATATGTTTCTATAGCCAATCCTCTGTACTTAGCCTAGGACTCTTGTTTTCTTTCTCAGCAAATTCTCTTTCCTTAGACTCAACCCACTAGTTAAGTTCTTCTTTAGTAGGATGCCAACAGAACATCAGCTCTTCAATTTGTTCAAAAACGATGACGGAACGTTTGTTGGTCTTCTCTGGGCAGACCTGGGTTTACTTTATTGTACCAACAAAACCCCTAGCTCACTCGCCCTTTCAGCGATAGACCACAGAACGGCCTGAAGTCTCACCCGAAGTGATCCTAGATGGGGTGGATGAAGAATCAAGTTTCCTCAACCAGGTTCTGTAGCATCCTACGTCCTCTTGACTCTAATTAACCAGCTAAATCTCTCAGCAAGGAATATTTCTCTCTTACTAGCTGACTCTGCTATGGGGCTGACACTTATCGCATCGCAGCTTCTAGGACGATGCGGAGACTTTCTCTTCTGCTCAACTCTTAACCTCCGATATCTCACACCGCAGCTTCCCCGATAGTGCGATATCACCTTTCTACGCCGTGATATTTCTTACAGTAAGACTTAATATGCTCATCAACTCTCAAGGTCCAGAGGCTTCCTCTCTGGGTATAATAGCTCAGTTAACCTTCATTAGGGTGTTAAACAGCTTCACTTAAGCTTCTACAGGCTAACACGTTTAACATCAATCACGCTCAACTTGCTGAACTCATATACAAAAGTCACTTAACACTGTAACTGTTAGCTGTTGTAAATCAAGCACTGATAAACTCATATACAGAATACTTGACACATTCAACTCGCATTTACCCTTCTATGTTACTGTAAAGTGAAGGATAGCATACATGCATCCGTTAACTAATAAGCAACATTCATGTAATGAATAACAAATACCAAATAAGTAGAGCACAATCACATGAGACAGTCGCACAACACACGGATTTTACGTGGTTCACTTCCAGGGGGGAAGCTACGTCCACAGGAACTGTGTTTATATTATATCTTGAGAGAGTAACACAGTTCCGCTGCAACCTCTTATGCAGCTTGAGATCTTCTGAGAAACTCCACGCACACAGCTGGGAGCCCTTCTCTCTTAGATCTCTTCTCTTCCTATAATGCTTTCTTCTTACAATATTTCCTTCCTCTTTCTCTCTCTTAATCCCTGCGGATTGTTACATTCATGCTCAAGGAGCTGGCTACTGGTTACAGTAAGATAACTGTAGAATTAATAACAGAACCAGAGCTCGACTCTTCCTCAATGTCTCACAATACTGACAAAAACTAAAAACAACCCAACCAACCCAACTGTCTAACTGACCAACCTTTCACAATACAAAATAAATGCTTAAATAGGTGGCCTGAAGGTCTCACCGTGATACAAAACTGTGGGCCTATCCCAACAGTAACCCAAAACCCTAACTGTGATATTCGGCCTATCTTTACTTTGGACTGTCACTTACTGGTCACGCCGCAGCTTTCTGCACCCCTTCTGTCCTTTGTCTTTAATACCTCGGCCCATTGCTCCTTTTCTATTTATGAAGGTAGCTGAGCCCTCCTGTCTTTGCCGTTGCCTTAAATGCAGTGGTTGAGCTCTCTTCTCAACCGCTTCAGGTACTGTTTCCTTTGACTTCCTTGTTCCGATATAGCAGCTTTTCCTGTAGCTGCGGGGCCCTGCTCCAACATGGTGTTGTCTCTCTTGAGGTACGTCTTCATTCGCAGTTAGTGGTTTCATAGATTAATGGCTCGTATCGTATTAGGGATCCGATATTATTACGAAGATTCTTACGTGTGAGATTTCCAGAATGTCAATTTGAGAATATAACATACATACATGTTTCAAGAATTTTTAATCAAGTTTCCGACTCATACGCTAACTATGTGTTAGATTGGCATTTTTTTCATAGACCGTAAGCATATCACAAACATACATTTTTACACACATGTAAATAAATAAAATTGATTATCATAAAAATTTTTCATTAAACATCCAAAATGTGACGTCATAATACAAAATTGGGGCTTCCGAGCCACCAAAATATAATACATGGTAGTACAAAAAGAAATACTCTCAGGTCTCTAATTCTGAGGAGGAGGAGGGGGGTTCTAATCGTGGCAGCACACCATTGCTCTAGATATCCATCGAAATAATCGAACCCATGCCTGTGGTACACCAACCACCTGGCGCTGCATGGCCTCAGGAAAGTCCTCGACTTGCGCCATGGGTACCCTGTGTGTAAAGCGTACAAAGTTTGTGTGGATGCTTTGGAGCGTTCACTCCGCATCTGCATCCATGATGTTGTCTCCTCTTCTCCTCTGTCTATGAAAAGGGAAACCATCCGGTCGCCGTGGTCCAACATCTGCGTACACATGACAGATTGTCACAATGTGTCATCACACCAAAACATGTCTTTTGAGTCAATATATCAAAAAACACAAAAAAATTTAATAATTCAAAAAACTTAAAAAGAGGGTTTGGGATTCATTACCTATGTCGCCATATGCCGCTCCTGGTGGTAGGGGCATGTCCGGATCTCCCCAGAAATCTATCCCTACATAAGGGTAGTCATCGATGTCAATGATCTGCCTCTGCCACCATGGAAAGAAGTACACTGGGTAGGGGTTAGCTGCCCTACCTTTGCCCAGTTTGTGCATAACATTTGTCCAACATTGTTGGGCCAGATCTCGAACTCCATGTGGAGGAATGCCCACTCTAGGGCTTAGCCCTGGTACACGCTCAAAGAAGAACGTGCTCAGTATGCTGTCAAAACCGAAGTTTCTCACCTTGCCCATCTTGCAGTCACTGAGCTGCTATTCATGTTACTCAACATCGTAGTGCTCTAGTCATACACTGTGGGTTTCATACACTCCACCACATAGAACATCAATGGCCGCGAGGCCTGGTGGAATGAAGCTAAGCCGACTATCTTGCCGAGTGCCAATAGTATGGCCTTTATTCCTAGCACTTGGATCGATTTTGTCAGGATTTGACTCTTAACCTTTTCCATGTCCAGAAAGCAGTACACCGTAATGTACTCATCAATAGTCA
The DNA here is from genome assembly GCA_001517045.1 of Pseudotsuga menziesii. Taxonomy (NCBI): domain Eukaryota; kingdom Viridiplantae; phylum Streptophyta; class Pinopsida; order Pinales; family Pinaceae; genus Pseudotsuga; species Pseudotsuga menziesii. The sequence goes on from LPNX010248482.1 coordinate 219,388, forward strand.
AGCCACCTCCTGGCCCGCGAGATCGGAGATTTACCACCTCTCCTTGTCGGGATAATCCAATGATAAAGTATATGTCCTCAATATCTATACTGAGCGACATCCCGTCAATGTGAAAAGACTCAGAGTCTGGATCCCAGTAATCCACTAGCATCTGCAGGAGTCTTGGTTTGGCCCTCAGGCTTCCAAGACACCAAAACTTATACAAACTGCATGCACGTAGAGCTTGTTGGTCCATTAAGTCAACTTGTACAACCTCTTCTACATCACCATGTTCCCTCTCCCTCCATTCTAGAACCATCCTGCACAGAACACATGATTTTTGGTTATTATTTGCCTTAGAAATCCTCATTCGCGGCCGCATACGCGACTATTTGCAAAAAAGCTGTGTACGTACGTGGTTTTGGGCGGTTTTTCGGCGTATGGTCAGCCCTATATGCGGAAAAAACCTTGATATCCATGTGGGCCGAAACATATACTTTAGATTGGCCTAGAAAATGAAATTTACCATGGAAACTTAAATTTTTTTGCATGAAATGGGAAGAGGAGGACATGAAGACTTACTTGGAACAAATGGTGTCGAATTTCGTTGGACGATGCTCCCGGAATTCGCGTTGGAATTTTTGAGCTCAAATGGGTAAAAATTTCAAATGATATGGAATTTTGAAATTTTTTTACTATTTATAGAAGTTTTTTGAAAATTTTGAAATTTTTTACCCACTTTCTATAGTTTTGGATCGTTTCTAACCATTTTGGACTAATTTGATGATGTAGGAGTCCGTTTTGAGCACAATTTGACCGTGGTTTTGACCCGTTCATGCCGATTTTAGGTATTATGTCTAAACTGGCATATAGTTTAGGTTTCACATCCGTTTTCATTTTGCATGACCTTATGACCTTTTCATTATAGCCTTAGGTGCGAACCCATTCTATCTTGTCACATAACCTTCTTGTTGCTTTTAGAAGTGATATGATGTGAATGGTAGAGCTTGACCATACATGGGTACCCTAGTTAGCTCATGTTTTGCATTTGGTTCCCATGTCAACATTTTTCCTTTAGGGTGTGGGAGTCCTTTGTATAGTCTCGCCATGACTTTACGCAAGAGCCTCATACTCCTCTTGATCTTTTTGTTGGCCTTTTTCCCCAGGACTCCCTTATGTCAAGTTGTAACTGCATTATCATGAGTTTTGCTTGCCTTATTGAGCCTTATGCTGACTTCCCTGACTTTGATTATCAACCATATAGCCCAAGCTTATCTCATGTCTAGCCAAGTAGAGCCATTTTACGTATCCTTTGCAGCTTGATTCCCCATTTTTACCCGGAGGTGACTTTCCCCTGAGTGTCATTATCCTACACATGTGTCCTTGCATTGAGCATAGGTATGTTCCACTGCTTGGAACTAGTTTGTTTTCCCCTTGACACTCGTCTCCTCCTATTCTGTAACTATAAAACACTTTTATTCTTTTTCAAGCTTTTCAAAATATTTGAAAAAGTCCAAAAAAATCAAAAAACCAAAAAGCCAGACAGGAAAAGATGTTATCTTTGGTAGCAGTCGAGTCATGTCACCTTCAAACAGAGCACTGTATATCACATCCGTTGGTTGGGTTAAAAGTTTGACTTTAGGAGCTGTACTCATTTATTTGAGTTTATATCCATCGACTGGTTAAGCTTCCAGTCCCTATGGAGCCTCTGTCAATGCCTCCTGTGTCGTAGAGATGTCACAGTTTTGTATATTGAGTCTATGTTGCCTACATTCAGTCACCATTTTCCTTTATGCTCTTGTTCGAAGGAAGTTGAAACCTGAGTCGACCATTCCTTAGTTCTCTTGACTTTGCATGTCGGCCATTCTCGGTACTGGTACTGGTTCGTGCACATTATGATCGAGTCCTTCCACATTATACAACTTTGCTGAGTACCTCGTGTTGGATGATGGGGGATGCCTTAATTCCCGCCTTCCAGCGGATTTCATCTCATTGACTTCAGATCATTTATTTTGGGATAGGAGTTTAGAGTCATTTTGAGTGCCTTGAGACTTGCAGTCATCAGTGGTAGGTTATCTTGCCATCGACAGTTTTGGGAATACATCAATGTCCCCTGATCAATGGATTCTTTAAAGTGTTCAACCTCAACACATTTATTCACACTTGTTAGTTTGTACTCTAGTACCTTGATTCCCATTTTCATTATCGGTGGGTGATATCGCGTCTGTTAACGATATACATCAATGACCGGTAATCAGATGATGGACTACTATGTTCGACCCCGACACCTCTATTCACATAGTAGGACATGTACTCGTAGCGGATTGTGTAGAAGACATTCCATATTGGTGGCATTTCATATATGCTATCTCCTTGATCGTACCAGTGTTCATGAGATTTCATCTCTCGTGACTTGATTCCAGTGTATGTCAGATATCTTCAGCCATTATGGAGATCTTGATCCATTGTATATCTTTAGCTTTCATGGAGATCATGATCCTTTGTATATCTTCATCATGGAGATTCTGATCTATCTATATTGTATGTGGTGATGAACACACATGTCATATTTTGTATCATGCCTATTCATGGCCATTGTACTCTTATGTATCTAGGACTGCTGTATGTACTTGCAGTCATGTGCAGAGTTTTATTATTGTATTATACTATTGGATGGCTAGTTCTTCCACTTGGTTCTTCATCACTCCACTTATGGGATGGACTTATAATGTATTTCGGCCATCGTATCACCCTTCTGACCTCACACATTAGGGGGCATCTATTACAACTAATTTTACCACACATGGTGGATCACACATTTATGGCCTTCCCTGTTCCTTTGCAGACTCTTTGGACCCCATGGACCATTTTTGTACCTTTGATGTTTCCAATATCATCCCTAAAAACATGCATTATTTTCTATATGTGACTTTTAAACCCATTCTCGCGTATATACGTGGATATGACCCTTAAACCCGCGTACATCGGGATGTGTGCAAAAGTCCAAATAGTTTTGGAGTTTTCCTTGATGTGGAGCTGAGTCACTTGTCTCTTGGCCTTCCACATACCTTGAGATTGCTCGGATTCAAACTTCCATTACTGCATTGAAGCACTATATAAGGAACCCTTTGGATACATTGAAGAGGAGGAATTGAAGAGCAAGAAAACTATAGTCCATTGTTGTCGGAGCTTATACTTGAGTCTACATCCCTTTGTCCCTTGGAGCACTTTGTGTTCTTCCCAATATTTCCATTGCTTGTGAGCTTGCTATCGAGAGATGGAGGATTGAAGTGGTGGAGGCCCAAGTGGAAGACTCAGTTTCTCTGGTTCGTAGACATGTCGACAGAGGTTGTCATTCTTGTAATCTCTTATTTATATTAATAGAAATATCTTTTCCTGTTCAATAATGTGTATTTAAATAAATATTGAATCCATGGATGCTTTTAAATGCTTATATGTTATTGATTATATATGCTAGAGTAGGCCTGACACCATTATATAGCATGCTTGTCTTGTTTGCTGATTGTTGAGAGAGCAAATTGCTAACACAAGAGAGATTGGAAAAGCTCAACGGGGATCTACATCAACCATCTGGAATAAGGTATGTTTCAAGATCCTTTAGTGTTAGATGTTTATTTCTCTTGCATATTGGGAAGGGATAGATTTCTGCGGTTACTCTGTCTGTTGTGGTACCCCAAGCCATAGAAAGTTTTCTCCATAACAACTTGTATATTGACTATAATTTTCAGATCTTGATTTTTGTACCCCTAACAGTGAACAATAAATGCAATAGAGATTGCTTTGCATAAATAACAAGGAAAATAAACCCTCAATACCATATTCATATAACTTTGAGTTTACAATGACTGTAACAACAGTTATAAGGTGGACAAGAAAATCTAAAATTACTTTAACTCTAACCTGTAGCTTTCTGGGCATGCGCAATTATTTATGGAAGTGAGCTTCACTTATTTGGTGTCTCAATTTTTCTTTGGTGTCTGCCCTGCCCTGTAAACTCCTCAAAACAACCCAAATCATCTTCTTCTCAGACTCCCTTATTATGTTGCAACGCCCTCCTTCACTACCCAGAAAGTTATGCACAGTCATAACAAGAAGGACTACAATGAGAGTACCCAACAACACTGTAGTAGATTCCTGTAGGCATAAATATGTATTGCAACTCCCTTTTTGGATGTAAAAACACTTGATATTTTCCCAGATGAAGCATGGGGATCACTGTAGATGTGGAACTATAAGGATATGCACCCAACAAAAAGTAAATCATCCTCACAAACAAGACTGTGTCCTCTGCAGATGATGTCACGGCCCATGCAATCCAAACTCAACCAACAAATGAAGAATACAACCTCCACAAGATGAAATCAACCCCTCTGTTACTCCCCCACACAGTCCAAACTCATCCAACAAATGAAGAATACGACCTCCACAAGATGAAATCGGCCCCTCAGTTACTTCTTTTTTTTCAAAAACATAAAAACCAAAAAAGACGAAAAAGAGAATATGCATGAATCTATAGCATCTTATATCTATATGGGACTAAAAATATACTATACTGATACACATTTATTGTATGCATAACCACGTCATGAGCCTATAATCCTAGGTATAATATAATATCGTTACTTGTTAGACTCATAGGAAGACCCCCTTGGCTAAACCTTATTATAGAATATGCGATGGGGATGGTGCCATGGATTCCTAGTTTCTTATATTCTTATTTTACTTATTTCATAAGCGTTTCTAGCTTCTATTCTATTGCTGGTCAAGGATATTTATAACTTACATCGTAGGGAGGTTCTATGGGTTAAATATAAATATGTTTCTAATGTGGATATATCCCAACCTGTAGACTAACTAACATATATTTTTAGTATGATAGGAGATCAAGATGTTAAAGTTGTTACCACCATTTTAACATATCAATGCATTTTTAGGAGGAGTTAGAACTGGCTTCGATCACCTCACTTAATGGCTTGAAAGGTATGGTAAACTTCATTTCCTTTAGAGCTCAAGAAATCTCACTTGGGAGTGAGTAAATTACTCAAAGGTGCAGTGCAATGGCCATAACATTATTAGAGACCACTTGGTTCAATAATTTCATATGCCACCTGTCGTTGACTCTCCAATGACCTAAATAGAAATTCCCATGCAGGAATCTGTAAAAACTACTACAATTCCACCACTAAAATGGTTCATTGAAAAATGCAAATACATAAATGAGGCGGAGGCTATAGATTGGCATCGCATGATATGTGGTAGATGTAAGGTAGGCATCATTGAAAATTGACTAGAGGGATACCTTAGCAAGTAATCATATTTTCATTAGGAGAATAGTTTCAATTGTATAATACTGGTCTAAAAAACATAGGTTAATGGTTCAAATTCATTTTATCTTTATAAGAATTTCATATGGTTGGAAGAGGTAATGATAAAAATTCTAAATACTTAAAAGGATTATATAGGTTCTTGTAGGTTTTCTCCAAGTAGGACATTAACCAATGTATTGAATTGTCAAACTTATGGAGAGCATACAGATTAAATGTAACATCGTATATCTCTTTTAATTATTCTAATATCCTTGGTTACCTAATTGATATTCCAATTAAGAAAGTAGATTTGTAAGGCATACCACCATAAAATTTTTAGCTCATATGATTTCCATAAGAAGAGAGATCATAAATCCAACTAAGATAAAAACAAGAAACATTTGTTTGAATGCATATGATAGATCTCTTTGTAAGGAAAGAAAAAATAATGAGTCATATCATGCCATTAGTCACAAATAGCATACAGAGAAAATATCTTGTGTAGAATCATAAGAGAGTCTATGGAAATAGACTAATTTAGTACAATTATTTTATCCTTACGGTATCCTTACTTATTGATATGGGACTTTGAATTATATATAAGTAATTTGATCAAGTAACCGGTAAATCCACCTAGGTATAAGTGTAGTAGATACTGACTAAAAATAATACTATGTTTGGATGTAACCTCAACATCTAATCTCAGATGAAAATGACATCCCTTATGTGGTAAGCTAAAATTGATTACTAGTCATCTACTTAAATTCATTGAAACAAACTCACTGTCCCCATCCTTCTACAAATAAAATTCACAATCAATGCCTTAGAAGCCATGCTTATTACATTATTTAACTTCATGTCATCCACCACAATAGGCTAATATACATGGTGGATTTCATGGTATACCCTCTCAACCTCCTTATTTGTATCAAGTCATTTTCCTTGTGAAATCCATTCATCAAAGGATTGTAAGTATGGATATTTGGTTCACAACCATTTTCCTTCATATGCTCCACCAGTGCAAGATAAATGACGACTTTTCCTCCTTTGCAATGTCCATAAATCAAGGTAGTATATGTTACTTCATTTGGTGTCAATAATTTTCAGTTAGGGATGATGGTTAAGGGAATACTTAAAGATAGATTAGATGAAATTTTAGACATATATAGCCATCATTTTCTCTGATCTAGCTACAAGATTGTCATGGTTCGCTAATTCATATAACAAGTCTTGTAGGAATTAGAATGGTGTCCTTTCCATCATTATAACCTACAATACTAGGTATATACCTATTTGTTTGATAATTATAAAGAGATGGAGGGTTGACATTGTAGGTTAAAAATTATACTTATAAGGAGATGGGGGGTCACATCATATTGATACGGTCCATCAAGCAAGTTATCATTTTTTCATTAGGAGAATAGTTTCAATGGTATAATACTGGTCTAAAAATCATAGGCTAATGGTTCAAATTTCTTTTATCTTTATAAGAATTTCATATGGTTGGAATAGGTAATGATAAAAATTCTTAATATTTAAAAGGATTATATAGGTTCTTGTAGGTTTTCTCCAAGTAGGACCTTAACTAGTGTATTGAATTGTCAAACTTATGGAGAGCATATAGATTAAATGCAACACCGTAATATATCTCTTCTCATTATTCTAATATCCCTGGTTACCTAATTGATATGTCAATTAAGAAAGTATATTTGTGAGGCATACCACCATAGAAATTTTAGATCATATGATTTCAATAAGAAGTGAGATCATAAATCCAACCAAGATAAAAGCAATAAACAATTGTTTGAATGCATATGATAGATCTCTTTGTAAGGAAAGAAACAATAATGATTCATATCATGCAAGTAGTTACAAATATCATAAAGAGAAAATATCTTGTGTAGAATCATAAGAGAGTCTATGGGATAAGACTAATTTAGTACAATTATTTTATCCTTATGGTATCCTTACTTATTGACATGGGACCTTGAATGATATATAAGTAATTTGATCAAGTAACCAGACGTAAATTGCCCCATGTATTAATGCAGTAGATACCGACTATAAATAATAATATGTTTGGATGTAACCTCAACATCTAATCTCAGATGAAAATGACATCCCTTATGTGGTAAGTAAAAATTAATTACTAGTCATGCACTTGAATCCATTGAAACAAACTCACTGTCCCCATCCTTCTACAATTAAACCTCACAATCAATGCCTTAGAAGCCATGCTTATTACATTATTTAACTTCATGTCATCCACCACAATAGGCTAATATACATGGTCTATTTCATGGTATACCCTCTCAACCTCCTTATTTGTATCAAGTCATTTTCCTTGTGAAATCCATTCATCAAAGGATTGCAAGTATGAATATTTGGTTCACGACCATTTTCCTTCATATGCTCCACTAGTGCAAGATAAATGAAAACTTTGCCTCCTATGCAATGTCCATAAATCAAGATACTATATGTTACTTCAGTTGGTGTCAATCATTTTCAGTTAGGGATGATGGTTAAGGGAATACTTACGGATAGATTAGATGAAATTTTGGATCTATATACCCATATTTTTCTCTAATCTTGCTACAAGATTGTCATGGTTCACTGATTCATATAAAAAGTGTTGTAGGAATTAGAATGGTGTCCTTTCCATCATTAGAACCTACAATGCTAGGTTATATATACCTATTTGTTTCATAATTATAAATATATGGAGGGTTGACATTGTAGGTTAACAATTATACTTATAAGGAGATGAGGGTCACATCATATTGATATGGTCCATCAAGCAAGTTATAATATTTTCATTAAGATAATAGTTTGAATGGTATAACACTGGTCTAAAAAACATAGGTTAATGGTTCAAATTCCTTTTATCTTTATAAGAATTTCATATGGTTGGAAGAGTTAATGATAACAATTCTTAATATTTAAAAGGATTATATATGTTCTTGTAGGTTTTCTCCAAGTAGGACCTTAACCAATGTATTGAATTTTCAAACTTATGGAGAGCATATAAATTAAATGTAACACCATATATCTCTTCTCATTATTCTAATATCCCTGGTTATCTAATTCATATGTCAATTAAGAAAGTATATTTGTAAGGCATACCACCATAGAAATTTTAGCTCACATGATTTCCATAAGAAGAGAGATCATAAATCCAACCAAGATAAAAACAAGAAACAATTGTTTGAATGCATATGATAGATATCTTTCTAAGGAAAGAAACAATAATGAGTCATATCATGCCAGTAGTTACAAATAACATAAAGAGAAAATATCTTGTATAGAATCATAAGAGAGTCTATGGAAATAGACTAATTTAGTACAATTATTTTATCCTTATGGTATCCTTACTTATTGACATGGGACCTTGAATGATATATAAGTAATTTGATAAAGCAACCGGTAAATCGATCTAGGTATAAATGCAGTAGATATCGACTAGAAACAATACTATGTTTGGATATTGTAGCCTCAACATCTAACCTCAGATGAAAATGACATCCCTTATGTGGTAAGATAAAATTGATTACTAATGCACTTGAATCCATTGAAACAAACTCACTGTCCCCATCCTTCTACAAATAAACCTCACAACCAATCCCTTGGAATCCATGCTTATTAGATTATTTAACTTCATGTCATCCACCACAATAGGCTAATATACATGGTCGATTTCATGGTATACCCTCTCAACCTTGTTATTTGTATCAAGTCATTTTCCTTGTGAAATCCATTCATCAAAGGATTATAAGTATGAATATTTGGTTCACAACCATTTTCCTTCATATGCTTCACTAGTGCAAGATAAATGACAACTTTGCTTCCTTTGCAATGTCCATTATTCAAGGTAGTATATGTTACTTCATTTGGTGTCAATCATTTTCAGTTAGGGATGATGGTTAAGGGAAACTTAAGGATAGATTAGATGAAATTTTGGATCTATATAGCCATCTTTTTCTCTAATATCGCTACAAGATTGTCATGGTTCACTAATTCATATAACAAGTGTTGTAGGGATTAGAAATGTGTCCTTTCCATCATTAGCACCTACACTACTAGGTATATACCTATTTGTTTGATAATTATAAAGAGATGGAGGGTTGACATTGTAGGTTAAAAATTATACTTATAAGGAGACGGGGGTCACAACATATTGATATGGTCCATCATGCAAGTTATCAGATTTGGTTTTAGGAAAATAGTTTCAATGGTATAATACTAGTCTAAAAAACATAAGTTAATGGTTCAAATTCCTTTTATCTTTATAATAATTTCATATGGTTGGAAGAGGTAATGATACAAATTATTAATATTTAAAAGGATTATATAGGTTCTGTAGGTTTTCTCCAAGTAGGACCTTAACCAATGTATTGAATTGTCAAAATTATCGAGAGAATATAGAGAAAATGTAACACAATATATCTCTTCTCATTATTCTAATATCCATGGTTACCTGATTGACATGTCAATTAAGAAAGTAGATTTGTAAGGCCAATAGTTACAAGTAGTATAAAGAGAAAATATCTTGTGTAGAATCACAAGAGAGTATATGGAAATAGACCAATTTTGTAGAATTATTTTATCCCTATGGTATCCTTACTTATTGACATGGAACCTTGAATGATATATAAATAATTTGATCAAGTAACCGATAAATCCACCTAGGTATAAATGCAGTAGATACCTACTAGAGATAATACTATGTTTGGATGTAACCTCAACATCTAACCTCATATGAAAATGAAATCCCTTATGTGGTAGGATAAAATTGATTACTAGTGCACTTGAATATATTGAAACAAACTCCTTTTCCCCATCCTTCTAAAAATAAACCTTACAATCAATTCCTTAGAAGCCATGCTTATTACATTATTTAACTTCATGTCATCCACCACAATAGGATAATATTTTGCTTTCCTTTTGATGCATTTCTTTGGTTCCCTCCTTCCTTCCTTTGGTCCACCTACATGACTCACAGTACGAGGTTCCTTCCCCTTTTCATTGAAAATGTTAGGAGAAAACTCAGGTGTTTTTGCTTTCTATACAAAAAAATGAAATTTAATTTACCAAAAACAAACAAAAAAACCGAAATTTAAAAAAAAAAATTCCTAACTTTTCACATTTTATCTCCCACGAATAGTTTTCCCAGGAAAGGGCAGCATTTTCTTTTTGCACAGGCTAACGTTTACTTGCTTTGATTATGGTATTCAACACCATGAAATCTGATGCTAAGCTATTGGGATATATCGAGGTAAACCGCGTGAGGTGTAACTTAAGTTTCACTGCATTCTTGTTATGTGTTCTGAGTCATTGCAGGTATTTTATCAATGCTTTCGTGAAAACAACATAATAACTGGAAACAACAAACAATGAAGACATTCTGTGGTTTCTTTATTGATAGAAATCAAAATAGTGGTTCCTTTGCTACAAAATTTTAAGTGTAATACGCATTATGTGCTACATTTTGTACAAAATTTTATCATATGCTTAGTAAGTGTAATACACATTCTGTGGTTTCTTTAGTGACAGAAATAAAAATAGTGGTTCCTCTGCTACAAAATTTTAAAAATTCTATAAATTTTTTGGTTTCCTATAGGGATGGCCGTGGATTGTGGTGGCTCTTCCTAGCTGAGTTGTGGATTGTTTGACATTCATTTAGATGGGTTGTGATTTTTTTGTGTCCACTAGAGTTGGACTACACTTTCCCATTGCTGCAAGACTATTACCATGTTCATATTTGGGGATTCCTGTGCAAACCTTGTCCTACTTGTAGCCTCTAATGCTGAGGGGTTTCACTCTTGGAGACTTATATATCTTGTTGGTTGCTATACGTGTCTAACCTAAACCTACAACACTCTAAACCTCTCTCTCTCTCAAGTTATGACATCTATTTCTTTTAGCAGATAGTCCTTACAGATAGTCTTCCATTTTAATTTTGAAACTTGCTAGATAGATTAATCGTTTAAACAAATTTCAGTTAGCAATTGAGTGATGATAGAATTTATTTTTTTGGTTATGCAGGCTTTGTACAAGTGGAGACATGGAGATAAGTGATTGTTTGTGATTGAAGTATATCATTATTTTTATTTATTTATTTTTTTAAACAAAAATGAGTAGGTTTTATATTAATAAAACTGTGGCTGAGACACCCAAGAGGTTACATCTGTGAATTATTTGCAAAAAACAAAATTCCCCATTACAACAAATGGGAATGCTACTTTTATTTAATTTAAATTGTTAGAACATATTACTTTGTACTTTAATAACAATATAATATGATATGGTTAATCAATACTCTAATCATTTTGAAAAAAACAGAGAAAGAAGATTATGACGCGAAATCAAAAAAATATGATTATGAAATTTTCAAAAAGAACGCATCAAAATGATCAAATGGGAAAGAAACTGACATGCATCTTAGAAGGTAAATATTTAGAAATAGAACAATGTATTTCATTGTGCAGTATAATGCTTATTTTTATTGTATGATGATGTTAGGCATATGTTAAATAACATTCTTGGCTACCGTTACAAAGAAGAGGAAAATACAAACAATAGAAAAGAATATTACACCTTCTATGCCTTTGAATGACTCTACTAGTCCTAACAAAGAAGGAAATGACAAAGATACATTTTCCTCTTTTTAGGAGGAGGAGGAACATGAACAAGCTAAGCCCATTAATTCATATTTTTCTAGTTCTTTATATCTATAAATCTTATGATTAAGAAATCCATAACACCTTTATGTGCCCTTCTTTTATAGAATATTTTCACAAACAACCATGCCATATGGATAACGGTGTAGAAGGGGAACACCCCTCGACACAAAAAGAGGTGGAGCAACATGAAGAACAATGTAAGCTCTTTAAATGTATAATTTTGTAGTTCTTCATAAATACAATTTTATGACTTAGAAATCCATAACACCTTTACGTGCCCTTCTTTTATACAATATGTTCACAAAGAAAAATGAAAACAATATATCAGTATACAAGGTGAAGATCCCTCTACACAAGCATCGACATAGAAAGTCAAGAAGAAAGGTAGAGGAGCAACTAAATGTGCAGAAATCAATAACTTGGAGGAAAAGATCGAAAATCATATCAATGAAAGGAACCAACCAATTGGTCCAAACTCCGTGAAGCTATCTTCATTATTAGGTGTGCTTGCAAGGGAAATGGTTCCAATCAATTAATTTGATTGGAGGAAGGTTTTAGATCAATTAAAGGAGGAATTGTGTAACATTATTAATGTGAGTATTGGACATTACGTGTATTTTCTTTCGACGTTTCTATTTTTGGATGATTTCGAAGTTTATTTTCAAACCATGTATGACATCTAAAAATGCAATTTTTGTATGTTGCAAGAAAAATTCATAATCCCTCCAGTCCTTAAAGAATATTGTATGAAATCCATTGGCCATAAGGCAAAAAATCATAGATATCAGTTGGCCAAAAAATACTGTGACCCTTATGAGTCAATAGAGGAAAGATTAAAAAATGTTCTCCAATTAGGATAAGTGAGACAGTGTGGAGAGAATTTGTCCTATCATGAGCCACCACTGAATTCCTATTAAGAAAAAAGTTCACATATTATGTAATCAAGTTTTTTAGAATGTCTATTGGCTTGTAATTTTGACTTATATATGTTATTTTGAATTGATTTCTAGGGTATAAGGAAAAAAACAAGGAAAATAGAGAAAAGGAGAGGGACTTGCACACCTCTGGACGTTGAGGTTATCAACGGATTGAAGATGCTATGGTAAACAATTGTGATGATATTTTATCCGATATGAGAAATATTAGCATATTTTACTTTCATTGTAATGTCACAACTTAACCATACTATTTTACTTGTTGCAACTAGAAAAATCTATAACCTCTGATGATACAACTACAAGCATTACTAGGGCATACTTATGGAAGAAGTGCCATCAAAAGAAGGATGGCACTCCAATCGCACCAGCTGTAGGAGAAACAATAGTATGTTCACCCTTGTTAGCATGGCCTATACAAAGTTTCTTGCGAAATAAGTGGCCTATATTGTGGAGCAAACTAGTGATTTGTAAATTTGCTAAAGATGACAATGTTTCCCGAAATGGTTAACCCCTACATTTGTATTTTTTCCCTTGGAAAAAGACAGCTCTGTAGCACATGATAAAATGTATCACAACCCAAGGAAACCTGAATGCATCAAAAAAATAATTTACAAATCAAGCCCTGACCAACCCCACAATAGCACTACTAAATCAATAGATGAATCATAAGAATGCAATGTTTTTAATTATTAAAAAATATAAAACCTAGGAGCATACTCACCAGCAATATATCAACAACAAAGTCAATGTATTGACTCATAAGCTTGGAATTCATCCCCACAAGATCACATGGGAGAGCATCACATACAAATTCTCTTTCAATATCTACTACAACATCACAAACTATACCAATTCTTCCGAGTTTCATCATGCACAATAGGTGGTAGATTTTCAGCTAGATCCTAATATTGTAGAGTGGTTAAGAAACAACACATTATAGATATTAGAATGTGAGTGTAATGCTGTAGCCTTTCTATATTTTTTTGTGCTCAGTCAATCAAAGATAATCAAATCCAGGGAGGATAGGTAAATCCCATGGCCAACAAGATACCATTGGGTAGTAGAGAATGTAAGGGGATACTGTGCATCTTGCTGAAGAAACCAGTTTGGTATTTTGATATAGTATCCACAACCATATGTAAGAGGTTTCAAGTTATAACTAAAAAGACATTGAAAAATAAGTTAATGCAGGGAAAAATAAAAAATGTATAGGATTTTCATAAGTCACTATGGATGTAGAAATGATCCACATGCAAGATATTCATTCTTCACTCTAATCCTTGAAATTTCTCATCACTAATTTTCCAAAAGTAAAAATAACCACATTAAGCAAAAATAAAATGAGCTGCTTGTTTACCATACTGGAACAGATAAATATTCTTCATGTGTTGTAAACCAACTATGAACCAAGATTACAAAGGATACCTTCATGGCTATAATCTGTACTCTAGATGATAAGTCAGATAGGTTTCAGGAGCTTTATAGTGATTGATCGGGGGTTTTGATAACTTCATCTTCTAACAACTGTATGAGTCAGTAACATCTTCTATCTAGATACTTTGGCTTTTAATGTTAATATCCTGGAGTTGCTTAAGGAACTTCATTAAGGTTTCCTACACGATGTAATTGGTAGTTCCAATGATCACTTTTGATCATATTTAACATTAATATAATTTATTTTCCACATTGTAGCAAGAATAACAAAATGACCAAAACTAAATATTTAAAGGAATAAGCTTGCATCCAGAAACAAATTCATATGCAATAAATAACAATAATAGTAAGTTGATTTATTAACTCAATTGAGGCCAGGACCTTTTATGTTGTACAAAACAACCAATCTACAAATAATTTTGAATTTGAAAATCAAAACTAAGTTTATATTTATAATGTTATGGATCCCAAGAGCAACCTTGAAATAGAGCCCCATTATGTTACAAAATTTGGGGATCGAATCCCAAAATCATCATAACGAATCTTAACAGACTTCTTGAGGTGGTAGATTCACCACAATTTACACCTGCAAAAGGCAATATGATGTGACGACCACGCTGGATCAAAAAATAGCAATGCGACATCTGGGATGCAAGCTCGCTTGCTTTGATAGTGATGTTCCAGAGCTTTGCTAATGGTTTTATTCCTCTTGCGTACCTCCTGGTGTACAGGATGAATTATCCCCATGACATTTTCTGCTTTTGACCTTTATGTTCATTATGTGTTTGATAGTCATGTTATTCCCGTGTTCACAACTGGTAGGAAGGTTTATGCTCCTTCTGTGTTTGGCTTTCTGTCTGGTATCTATGTCTCCTGGTAATAATGTTATTTGCGTAGACCTGGAGAAGACAACCCCATTTATCGACAGTAGTAAATCCTTGATGGGCTTGTCATTCTTGTCTGCTTCTTCTACAGGGACCAAATCCTTTCTATAGGATATTCCAACGCAACACCTCTTTGGATTTTTCATAACCTTCATTAGAGTTGGAAATTTGCTGCAAGGACAATGATGACAAAGACCTCCGATCTTTTCTCCCCCAGTTTGAACATTCGTTCAGACCGACCGTTCCTAGAAATGGATACTATGCACCACGGTAATGGAGTCCATGAACTTGTATGGAGGCTTCAGTGGGATGTTCTTAGGACCAAGAAATATAGGCACTGCTTCCGTAGTGGTGTTGCATTTTATCAAGACAACGATTCCCTTACCAACATCAGAAAGTATTTCTAATGTAATGAACATATTTACATTGCCCTTACCAACATCAGAAGGTCTTCCTAATGTAATGAACATCTCTACCCCGATGGCTGGAGCTGCTTTTGCATGAAGGTCTAGAAATGACCTAATTTCCAAGCAGTGCCCAATGGTCAATAAAACAGATAAAAAAACATGCTTCCCAAGTAGAACAATCATTATAGATCCTGTATCAGGACCCCCAGGATCCTTAGCAGAATAATAGTTAGTCATCCCTGTTCTTTACTAGTATTAACTCACTATGTATCTTAGAACAGCTCTGAACGTGGCCTTATAACGAGCTGGGTGATTACTGAATCATCATTAGCAGTTGAGTTCACCATGATTCTGTCAAATCCTAACACACGCCATTATCAAGTAGCATGATGACAACATGAATGATCACGTGGGCTCTTGATCTGATTTCTTCTGTGGTGATGCCAACTATGCCACCCCTTTTATGGTGATGTCATGGTATCAATGGCGGAGGTGACCCCCAGCCTCACTTTAAATTAGCTTCGCGTTGCCTTACAGTGTGTGGAATTGACATCCGTCACTTCATCGATCCCTCCTCATGATGGTATATCGGTAACTGGTGATTCAGAGTTTGTAATATGAAGGAATAAGCAATCTCACATTTTGTCATTTCATCTCTTATTTTCTACCTTGCTTGTATTATGAAAATATTGATGATTGAGTCAATTTTTGTTGATTTTTAGCTTGTCCAACATGTTGATGTATTTGTAACTTTGGAATTTATTCACCTATGTATCTTATGTCTTGTACCCCGATGTTTATTCTGGGAGGTGTCTGTAATGTAATTGAGTCATGTCATGCCCCAATTTTCCGATTGAGAGGATCTATAATGTAAACAAGTCATGTCAAGTCATTGTGGGTAACCCTCCTATTGATCAAGGGTTAAAGTCCCCGCAGTTCTGGGGCACTAGGGTTATTAGACTCACCTAGTGAAGTCGGCCCTAGTTGGGTTTAGTCAAGTCAGAAATTAGTATAAATAGAGAGTGATCCTCTCTATTTATCACACAATCACTCACACTTAGTTGTATCACATAGCTGAGGAAGAAGAAGACACCGGGGCTAGGAAGAAAGAGGTTGCTACCGTCGGGAGATCATCTTACTATTTTGGGGTTTTACTTTTGGTGCTGATTCTATCTTTGAGGAAGTTGCGGGGTTCTCTCCATTTATGGTTTCCCCGAGGAAAAACATTGTGTTCATTGTTTCTTGTGTTTGATTGCTATTCTTGTTATTCTCTCAGTTAAAGATCCTAATAATGCTAGCTTAATGTTAAAAATCTAACATAGTATCAGAGCTAACCTGAGAAGAAGACACTATGCAGCTGTGGGAACTAGAGATTCCTACTTTGTAGATATTCCTCCATAGATTTTTAGGAAAAGAAGGTTGGATTAACTCTCCTCCTTAGGGAACATCTTTTTGTCGAAGCAGAATCCAATTCTGAAGTTTTTCAGTTTTGGACTCGACATTACTGCTGAAAATTAGGGCTTTCCACAAAAGTGGAATTTTTCAGTGAGCCCAGGCCTGGACTGATCTCCTCTCCAAAATCGAATTTAGGTATCAAATTCAAAGCATTTGGTTGTACAGAACTCCGGAAAAGCAAAACCCTAATCTGCTCCTGAACCAGCACTATAGGATTTCAGCTCCATATCCAAATTCGACATCTTGACCTGGTAAGATATAAATATTTTGTATTTCCATTTAAGGTTCTCAGTTAAGATGTCTCATCATACCAAGCTTGATGAAAAGCTTGAAGGAGCTGATAACTTCTGTGCCTCGAAGTATAGGATCTCCCTGGTCCTGGAAGAAAATGAGTTGGACTCCTACATCCATGAGGAGGTTCTAGTTCCAGAGGGAGATGAGGCTAAGGCCTTACATAAGAAGAAGTTGGTTATGGAAAAGAGGATTATTTTTGATTCAATCAAGGATCACCTCATACCACAGGTGTCCTCCCTCAAGACACCCAAATCTATGTTTGATGCCCTAACCAAATTGTTTGAAGGGAAGAACATAAACTGGAAGATGACTTTGAGAAACCAGCTGAAGAATGTAAATATCCAGAATGCATAAACCATCCAGTCTTACTTTACAAGGGTATCTCAGATGATGGAACAACTAGAAGTAGTAGATGAAAAAGTAGAAAATGCAGAGATTGTGATGACCACATTGAATGGTCTCCCTAGATCATGGGACTCCTTTATTCAAGGGATCTATGCCAGAAAGAAGTTAGTTAAGTTCAACAGACTATGGGAAGAATTCTCTCAAGAAGAAGCTTGGATAGCAGCTCGAGAAGAAAAGATGGGAAGTGAAGATCAATCTCTCACAATACAATCCAAGAAATCCAGATCTAGCCACCACAGAAGTAAGTACCCTCATCAAATAAATAACTCTAGAAAGCCTAGAGATTTGTCTAAGTACATTTGCTATACATGTGATGAAAGAGGACATTTTGCTAGAGACTATCCTAAAAATAAAAGTATCTCTCACAAGAAGAAGGGAAACAAGAGAAGACATCATGCTCATGCTACAGAGGATGATGAACCTTCCAGAAGAGAAACAGACAAGTCAGTCATGATTCTTCAAGTGATGAAGAATATGTTCTGATTTCTGCTCTTATGAGAACTATCACACATGGCAGCAATGATTGGCTTATAGACAGTGGTTCTTCCAAGCACATGATAGGATTCAAGGAATCCTTTGTGAAATTATCTAAACATGAATCACCTCACAAGGTGAAACTTGGAGATGACTACCAGTATTCAATAAAAGATAGTGGGGAATCCTCCTATAAGCTAGACTCTGGAAAGTCTATGACAATGAAGGAAGTATTGTTTGTACCAGGGCTAAAGAAGAATCTCCTCTCCATATCTGCATTAGATGCAAAGGAATGAGGGTTGCATTTATAGATGGTCAAGTCATCATGTGGCAAAAAGGAAAGACCATTGATGATGCAGTAGTGATTGGGGAACAAGAAGGAGGCTTATACAAATTGAAGGGCCATCCAGAACAAGATTTGGTTCATGACTCAGTAGAACCAAATGAGCTTTGGCATAGAAGACTTGCACATGTGCATTATAGAGCACTACCACTTGCAAGCAAAGTTGTTGAAGGTCTCCCAGAAATGCAGACAAAACATGAAGGTGTATGCAAAGGGTGTGCCAAAGGGAAGAACACAAAGAAGACATTTCCAAGTAGTGAGAGCAAAGCAAAAGGAATCTTGGAAATCATCCATTCCGATGTATGCGGTCCTATGTCATCCAGTTCACTAAGCGAGTATGCATACTATGTTTCTTTTATTGATGATTTTTCTAGAAAGGCATGGATATACTTTATGAAGAACAAAGATGAAGTATTTGTCAAGTTCAAGGAATTCAAAGCCTTGATCGAGAACCACACTGAAATTAAGATCAAGACCTTTCGATCAAATAATGGCAGAGAATTCACTTCGAATGAATTCAAAGAGCTATGTAAAGACTTAGGGATTAAGAGGGAGTTGTCCACTCCTTATAATCCTCAACAGAATGGGATTGCAGAAAGGAAGAATAGAACTATCATGGAAGCTGCAAGAGCAATGCTTCATGATTAAGATCTTCCTATGCATCTTTGGGCAGAAGCCACCAGAAGAGCGGTGTATGTACAGAACCGTACTCCACATAGAGTACTCAAGAACAAGACTCTTGAAGAAGTCTATTCCGGTAAGAAACCAAAAGTCAACCATCTTAGAATATTTGGATGTCCTGTGTACATTCACATTCCAAAAGAGAAGAGGAAAAAATTAGATCCTTCAGGTAAGAAGGGTATATTTGTGGGATACTCTGAAATCTTGAAGGCTTACATAATATAATTCCCAGGGTTCAAGAAGATTGACATTAGTAGAGATGTAACATTTGACGAAGATTCAGCCTACATCAAATCCAGGAAGAAACCGGCTGAAGAACCTGAAGAAACAAGAGAACCTAGAATTCATGATACAATCATGAATGAAGAAATTCAAGAAGAAGATTGAGAACTAGAAGAACCTCAAGAACCTATAGATCCACCTCTGGAGAAGAATCCTCATAAGAGGAAACCTACTTGGGTACGTGAAATTATCCAAGGTGCAAAAAGATATCGAGCTTCAGAAGAAACACCCAGAGGAAGAAAGAGAACTAGATCATGTTCTAGTTACGTAGCATTACTATGTGACATTATTGATAAAGAACCTTCCAACTATGAAGAAGCGGTAGAACGGAAAGTTTGGAAGGATGCTATGATTGAAGAGTATCAATCGATCATGAAGAGTGATGTTTGGGATGTTGTCCCAAGACCAGAAGGGAAGTCCATTGTAACTTCCAAATGGATCTACAAGATCAAGCATGCTGTAGATGGCAGCATCGAGAAATATAAAGCTAGATTTGTGGCTTGTGGTTTCTCTCAGAAAGAAGGAATAGATTATGAAGAAACCTTTGCACCTGTAGCTAGATACACTTCCATCAGATCAGTACTTGCTCTGGCTGTAGTGATGAAATGGAACATACACCAGATGGATGTCAAGACTGCTTTCTTGAATGGTGTAGTAGAAGAGGAAGTGTATGTGGAACAACCACTCGGTTTTGAGACACATGATAGGGAGTCTCATGTGTGTAGATTGAAGAAATCCCTGTACGGTTTGAAACAGGTACCTAGGACATGGTACAGTAGAATTGATGGTTTCCTATCCAGTTTGGGCTTTACTAAGAGTAAAGAAGATTCCAACCTTTACTACAATGTTGAAGATGGAAATCTAGTGATACTCCTACTATATGTGGATGATCTGTTTGTAACAGGTATGGATGGGTTGATTACTGATACAAAGAGGAAACTTACTACCGAGTTTGAAATGAAGGACTTGGGTATGATGCACTATTTATCAGGCATGGAGGTGTGGTAGAATGCAGATGGGATATTCCTTGGATAAGGGAAGTATGCAATAGAGATCCTGAAGAGATTCGGTATGATGGACTGCAAGGCCATAAACACACCTATGGCATCGAACCTGAAGCTATTGAGTGATGCTTCATTAGAAGCGGTTGATGCTACGATGTATCATTAGATGATTGGGTCCTTGATGTATCTGATGAACACGAGACCATATATTTGCTTTGCTGTGAACACCTTGAGCCAGTTCTTGAAAGATCCAAGACATGTTCACTTGATTGCTACAAAGCATATTCTGAGGTACCTGAAGGGTACAATTGACTATGGGCTCAAGTACGAGGAAAATTACAAGATTAACCTAGAGGGTTATGTTGATTCAGATTGGGCAGGTAGTGCCATCGATAGGAAGAGCACTTCAGGATGCTGCGTCAGTATGGGATTAGGTGTGATCTCTTGTTTTAGCAGGAAGCAATCCTATGTGGCACTGAGTACAGCTGAAGCAGAGTATGTTGCAGCTTGTTCAGCTAGTTGTGAGGCAGTATGGCTGAGGAAGCTACTGTCTGATTTATTTGATCTCCAGATGGATGCTACTTGTATATATTGCGACAACCAGAGTTGTGTGAAGTTGTCAGAGAACCTTGTGTTCCATGACAAGTTGAAGCATATCGAGATCAAGTATCACTATATCAGGGATATGGTGCAGAGAGGAGCAGTGAAGCTCCAGTATGTTGCTATGGAGGACCAAATAGCTGATGTATTAACGAAGCCATTGGATAGAGTGAAGTTTGAGTACTTCAGGGAGAAGCTTGGTGTTCTCCAGATCGAGGTTCTCTCCAAGGGGAAATGATGAGACCGAGAGCCATTCTGACATGGTGAGAGGATTAGGTTCCTTCCATGGTCAGATGTAAGGGCTGATCCATTCTGTCATGGTGAGAGGATTTGGTTCCTTCCATGTCAGATATGAGTGCTAAGCCATTTTGATGTGAGTGCAGGATTGGTACCTACATGATCAGATGTAAGGGCTAAATGCCATTCTTGGAATGGAGGCACCTAGTCAGTTACCAGGAAAACTCAGTCTGGGACTGAGGGCCATTTTGATATGACTGTAGGATGTAGTCTTACATGATCAGAAGTGAGTGCATGGCCAATCTGATGTGATTAAGGGAGGTGTTCCCACTTGATCAGATATAAGGGTTGATGCCATTCTCTGGGAGAATGGAGGCACCTGGTCAGTTACCAGGAATCCTCAGTCTGGGACTGAGAGCCCTTCCGATGTGGTGCTTTCGAGCATGGTCGGATGTAAGTGTAGAGCCCTTTCGATGTGGTGCTTTCGAGCATGGTCGAATGTAAGTGCTGAGCCTTTTCAATGCGGTGCTTTCGAGCATGGTCGACTATAAGTGCTAAGCCCTTCTGATGCAATGTTTTTGAACATGGTCAGATGTAAGTGCAGAGCCTTTCCGATGCGGTGTGTTCACACATGGTCGGATATAAGTGCTGAGCCATTCTAGCGTGATGTGTTTACACATGGTCAGATGTGAGTGTTAGGAATTTCTGACAAGATGAGGTCAGATGTGAGTGCTGGGCGTGCCTTTCTGACAAGATGAGGTCAGATGTAAGAGTTGGGTGGGCCGTTCTGACTTAGGGTCAGATATAAGTGTTGATGAAGACCTACATGAAGGGTAGGCCTACAACCAACATGAAAAAGGGCTAGCTTTGTAGAACTTCCTATGACGAGAAGAATCGAGAGATAGCACCGATGATGATGATGATCCAGACTTGATGATGATCCAGATCAAGTGATGATCTAGATGTGATGATGATCCAGACTTGATGATGATCTAGATCAAGTGATGATCCAGATTTGATGATGATACAGTGATGATCCAGTGGTCGTGACGATGCAGATCTCGTGATGAAGAAGACTTGAAGAAGAAGATGACTTGAAGATGAAGAAGACTTGAAGAATTTAAGACCTAAATACAATGATGGCTTGAAGACGAAGAAGGCTTGAAGATGAATACAAATTGAAGATAAGACAACTTGAAGTTGATGATCCCGAGATGATCCAGTCGATACAGAGAAGAAGACCAGTGCTGAAAATTGTGTTGAAAGAATACCTTCCTAGTTAAGAGGGACTGTTGATGTATTTGTAACTTCAGAATGTATTCACCTATGTTATTAGACTCACCTAGTGAAGTCAGCCCTAGTTGGGTTTATTCAAGTCGGGAATTAGTATAAATAGAGAGTGAGCCTCTCTATTTATCACACACTCACTCACACTCAGTTGTAGCACATAGCTGAGGAAGAAGAAGACACTGCGGCTAGGAAGAAAGAGGTTGCTGCTGTCGGGAGATCATCTTACTGTTTTAGGGTTTTACTTCTGGTGCTGATTCTATCTCTGAGGAAGTTGCGGGGTTTTCTCCATTTATGGTTTCCCCGAGGAAAAACACTATGTTCATTGTTTCTTGTGTTTGATTGCTGTGCTTGTTATTCTCTCAGTTAAAGATCTTAATAATGCTAGCTTAATGTTAAAAATATAACACAACATTCTCATCGTGTATAACGCACTCTTGGAAAATATGGACACAATTTTTTCAGCTTAGAAAATGATCATAATGCAGGCTTGTCAACCAACAAAATGGGTATAACTAAACAATAATATCAAGTAATATCAAACTGAGTAAGAATGATAATCCTCTACTTACTTATGAACTGAAGATAATTCATCAGGTGCAAGGGAATGTGTCCTTTCATGCACTCACTTAGTTATATTCCTTGGATTTCATTCCATAAATTGCATCACTTGTATTGCTGAAACACTAGTGGAAAATTATAGGTTGATTAAAATCACATTATGAATTTATCCAATATGACTTCAATACTGGTTTTTTTGTCTACTGATCCTTATTATGCCCTCAATCAGTTTGCTTAAAATGTCATATGGTTTTTTTGGACTGTCAATGGGGTGTCTTTAAATGTGATTAGAATCTTTAACCAACTTCATATGTTCTTCATTAATTAATCCTAATGACCAAACTTGACATCTCATGTATGCAATCTGGAATGGCACAATTACACATTTCTGAGGCTACTAATCCATGGATCAACTCTTTCAAATTGGTGAAGAAAAGTGAATTAGACAAATTAATAACATCAAGAAGAAAAATTGAAGAATAATTTATGGACCTGTCAAAATTGTGGCTTAGGGAAATTAGACCAAGCCTAGGAGAAGATAAAAAATTGTCCAAGTATGGAATTATTGGTAAAATCTGCTTAACTGGTCTTAGGGAAATTCCCGCCACAACTCACAGGATGATGATAAAAATATTCCGAGAGTGTGGATCTCTAGAGTGTTGTATGGTGTATCCAACCATATCATTATCCTCACCAAAAAGTATTTTAGGAAGAAGATATCAATCTGCCAAAAGTGCCTCTCAGCCATATTTTCACTGCTCTAGAAAAATGCCCATCGAGGAGAGAGAAATAAGCTATAGAAGATGAAAGTGGTCTTGATGGATTCACCTTGTTGGCCTCTACCCATTGGGTATCTCATTTTCCATGTTTGAAGGAAAAATGAAATCACCTTGGTGACCTAGGGTTTGAAGAGAACTGGTTAAGTGTTAGACAAAGAGTTTGAGAGACCCTTTGGAAATTCTCACAAGGGGGTGTTCCTTTGATGATAAAATTCATCAGATGATATGGTCCTGTTCATTGTTGAAATGGATATATATCCATGCTCTTGGTTTTTCTTATGGTGATCAAATAAGGAAAATATCAACCTACCAAAATAGAAGAAAAACGTTATTTTGCATACTAAAGACAAAGGAAAAATGGTTGTGTTGTAAAGGGGCTAAGTGATGCTTGCATTATGGTTGATTCCCGCACTAAGGATGATGCCAACATGACATGGCATGGCATAGATTATGGTGTGGCATGAAGATGAAATCATTGTTGCATTATGACATCATTCTAGAGAAATACGACAAATTAGTGAAAATAAGGAAATTGGCTAAGTATGGAAAAATTGGTCCAAGTAGCCTTAAGAGGATGCCCGCCACAAATGGTTTGTTGAAGAAAATGCCCACAACACATGGGGTTATTGTAGGATTTTGTTTTGTCTACTAAACCATGGTCTTATTTTGTCCAACGAGACCCTGAAGAAGAATTTATGGACCTGCCAAAATTGTGGTTTAGGGAAATTAGACCAAACATAGGAGAAGATAAAAAATTGTCAAAGTATAGAATTATTGGTAAAATATACCTAACATGCCTTAGGGAAAATCCCTCCGTAGGTCATAGGATGATGATAAAAATATTTTGAGAGTGTGGATCTCTAGAGTATAGTATGGTGCATCCAACCATATCATTAGCCTAACAAAAAAACATTTCAGGAATAAGATATCAATCTGCCAAAAGTGTCTCTCAGCCATATTTGCACTGTTCCAAAAAAATGGTTGTCGAGGAGAGAGAAAGAAGCTCCAAAAGATGAAAGTGGTCTTGATGGATTCACCTTGTTGGCCTGTACCCATTGGGTATCTCACTTGTCAAGTTTGGAGATAAAATGAAATCACCTTGGTGACCTCGGGTTTGAAGAGAACTGGTTAAGTGTTAGACAAAGAGTTTGAGAGACCATTTGGAAATGCCCGCAAGGGGGTGTTCCTTTGATGATAAAATTCATCAGATGATATGGTCTTGTTCATTGTTGAAATGACTAGCTATCCATTCTCTTGGTTTTTCTTATGGTGATTAGATAAGGAAACTATCAACCTACCAAAATAGAAGAAAAATGTTATTTTTCATACTAAAGACAAAGGAAAAATGGCTAAGTGTTGTAATGGGGCTAAGTGATGTCCGCATTAAGGTTGATGCCCGCACTAAGGATGATGCCGAAATGGAATGACATGGAATAGATGATGATGTGGCATGAAGATGAAATCATTGTTGCATTATGACATCATTCTGGAGAAATACAACAAATTAGTGAAAATCAGGAAATTGGCTAAGTATGGGAAAATTGGTCCAAGTAGCCTTAAGAGGATGCCCACCACAAATTGTTTGTTGAAGAAAATGCCCGCATCACATGGGGATATTGTAGGCTGTTGTTTTGTCTACTCAACCATGGTCTCAGTTTATCCAAAGAGAGCATAAAGAGGAATTTATGGACCTGCCACAACTGTGGTTTAGGGAAATTAGACCAAGCCTAGGAGAAGATAAAAAATTGTCTAAGTATGGATTTATTGGTAAAATATGCCTAACTGGCCTTAGGGAAATTCCCACCACAACTCATAGGATGATGATAAAAATATTCCGAGAGTGTATATATCTAGAGTGTTGTATGGTGCATCCAACGATATCATTATCCTGACAAAAAAGTCTTTCAGGAAGAAGATATCAATCTGCCAAAAGTGCCTCTCAGCCATATTTGCACTACTCCAGAAAAATGCCCATCGAGGAGAGAGAAAGAAGCTCTAGAAGATGAAAGTGGTATTGATGGATTCACCTTGTTGGCCTCTACCCATTGGGTATCTCACTTGCAAAATTTGAAGGAAAAATGAAATCACCTTGATGACCTAGGGTTTGAAGAGAACTGGTTAAGTGTTAGAAAAAGAGTTTGAGAGACCATTTGGAAATTCCGGCAAGGGGGTGTTCCTTTGATGATGAAATTCATCAGATTATCTGGTCTTGTTCATTGTTGAAATTGCTATCTAGCCATGATCTTGGTTTTTCTTATGGTGATCAGATAAGGAAAATATCAACCTGCCAAAATAGAAGAAACATGTTATTTTGCATACTAAAGACAAAGGAAAAATGGCTGAGTGTTGTAAAGGGGCTAAGCGATGTCCACATTAATGTTGATTCCTGCACTAAGGATGATGTCGGCATGGCATGGGATGGCATAGATGATGATGTGGAACCCCTACATTTTTCTTTTTTTCCCTTGGCAAAAGACAACTTTGTAGCACATGATAAAATTTAGCATAGCCCAAGGCAACATGAATGCATAAAAAAAATAACAAAATGACCAAAATTAAATATTTAAAGGGATAAGATTGTATCCAGAAACAAATTCATATGCAATAAATAACAATAATAGTAAGCTGATTTCTTAACTCAATTGAGGCCAGGACCTTTTATGTTGTACAAAACAACCAATCTACAAATCATTTTGAATTTGAAAATCAAAACTAAGTTTAAATATAGACTACTCAATTTGCACTTGAAGTCATCATGTTGTTACATTGTAGATACAAAGAAGATTCTCAGAGGAATAAGAATCAGAAACTATCACAAGGATTTATCATTTTGTTTGCATTTCACAAGAATTGTAGTCATTGGATTGATGAATGAAGATAAGTAGGTTAAAAAATATGGACTATTCAATCTCGTATGAGATTAATATGAATTTTTCTATCAGTCACTAATGTACATTAAGACTGCTGAAATGCCAACTATTATATTTTATCTTATAAGTCTGAAAATCTTCTGGTCTACAAGAATTTCAAAGTTTCCTATAAGACATGCATAGGCCTCAACGATGAAGTCCAATTGAGTGGTTTAAGTTGAAGAAAAAAAGATGTAAGGAAATATTCATCCATTTTATATAGACATTTTGCTTAGTCATTTTATAAATATAATTTTCTTAGCCATTTTATAAAGATATCGAGTGTATGTATTGGTATTATAAAAATAATATTCAACATCTCATTCTTTGGATAAGTTTATGTATTTTATGAAAAATATTTATTTCATATGATATAGGGACATTGACGTCATAACCCAATATACCCGAATTTGTGAAAAAAAAACAACATACGAGAAATCAATTAAAAAAAACTCATTTGCGTGCATTCCTAAGCTTGCATTCCTCAACGTGCATTCCTTAGCGTGCATTCCTCAGCTTGCATTCCTAAGCATGCATTCCTAAGTGTGCATACCAAACCAACCACGACCACAATTGAAATTGGGTCATCGTGTACTTTGGCAACAGATGAAACAGGGGCGTCTTGCACCATGGAAACAAACACATGGGCCTTCTCTACCACAGAATCATGAGAAGTGCGGGGTTCCTAGGTTGAATGGTTCACGGTGAAAAAATTCCAAGAGAATGATGATGAATGGAGTGATACAAGCACATGGCCAACTAGTATGTTAAATATCCTTTTAAGAGCAGGAGTGGATAGGTTTATTTTTGGACATTTGATTTCCAAAATGAGGAGATAGATGATGCCATCTATAGTTATGATCATGGGGCTATGGAATTGCAAATTTTTGGGAAGAGAGCTCATTTATACCCTGATTTGGTTTCCAGAGCAACCAAAATTCCACGAAGAGAGGGGGCGATGTCAAACTCCTGGAAAACCCCCAATCTAGAAAAGATTCAGATGGCTAGTAAAATTTGTGGGAAACGGGTTGTTGTTCCCAGGAATGGTCTAAAAATGGAAGATGTTCCTCAAGGAATATACAAAACCCTGATTTAGATTATCCTTAGGACCATTATGAATCAACACAAGCGACATGATATTTCAGGTGATGCATGAAGCTAGCCATACACTTGGTTGAAGACATGGCCATATATGTCCCTCATCTATTGGCTAGGAAATTGCACTCTGCATTATAAGATAGTAAAATGAAGAAGGTCAAGTTCAGTTACCCAGGCACACTGCAAAAAAATATTGATTTATGTCGACCCAGTGTTGTAGGGTCAAATTCTATTAGAACATACATAGGAAGCCTAAATAACAACAAAGAAATGAGGAATTACCTCAACTATCTTTAAAGAACAATGTAGAAGGAGTTTCTACTGTCACTACATCAACAGTACATGGAAAACCTTTCGAGGACAATATGGAATCTGTGGGAAAGGACATGCCTTCACTTTTCCCCGAAGAAGATGTTGATGTCATAACTTTGGGTGGAATGCATGGAAATGTAAATGCAGATCAATGGGATAAATTTGTTAACAATGATATGGATCATTCACCGACTAGTGATGAAGACCTAATTCATGCTAAATATTCTTTTGATGGTAGATTTGTTTTTTCTTTATTTGATAAAATGGTGCATTTCAAAGAACAATCCACCTTGTGAGAGGATTTCTTCACATCTAGCGATGAATTGTGCAGAACTAAGGATTTCCAAATTCTGGATTTGGTACATCGTGTTACAGGTTTAGAGAAAAAAATTATGGAAACTAAAAAAATAATTGGCCAGAAGGATAAACTTATTAAGGATCAATGTTCTGAATTGAGATTAGTTCTAGAAGGATCAATTTCTGACATTGACATAATGAAATACATGTTTCAGGCTGAAAAGAAAAAATATGAGGAAACTATAGGGAAACTTGAAAATGAGCTGAAAAACAGGCCCAAAGTTTTGAACACACCACCATTGAAGACTATGTTTGGTCAGGAAGCAGAACTTCTGCAAGAATTGAAGCAATAAGAAAAATTTATTGCTGGTTTGAAGGTTGAGTTTGAAAAGAAAATGAGAGAAATGATCATTAAACAACAAAATGAGACTGCAGAATATGAAACAAGATTGAAAATATTGAATAAAACAATTAAAAAAAATGAGTTGCTGAAAACTAAGAGAATTGAAAGGATTTCAGCAACTCTCAAGACTAAAAGAGCTGGAAGAGGAAAAGAATCAACAGTCAAGGGTAAACAAGTCTATACACCAGAAGAATCAACAAATAAGGGTAAAAAGGTCAGCACACCAAAATAATCCAAAGTCAAGGGTAAAAAGGCCAGCACACCAAATTTTGTTGGAAGTACAAAACTTGGTGATGTAACTATGGAGAGCTTACTCTAGTTTCAGAATTCCTTGCAACAACGAGAGAAGACCTTGAATGAATATTCTTCAACAATCCATGCTATAGAGTGTACATTGGACTCATCAGATCCTACATTGAAGAGGAAGATAGAGGAGAAGGAGGCCAAAATTAGAGACCTTCACCAAAAACTATTGGAGAAGGGAAAAGCACTACAATTGGGATGTGATAGAGAGATACAAGATGTGAAATCCCAAATTAAAGATTTGCATGAGAAACCTATGGCAGAAGTAATTTTGTATACTCCATCTAATACAAATTTGAGGGCATAAGAGCTCGAGAAGGGGGTACAACAGGTCAAGAGAAAATTAACTGCAGTTCAATCTGAGCTGAAGTGGACGAAGGATGCTCTTAAAAGAAAAGAATATGAACACTCATAGTAGAAAAATAAAAATGTAGATATTTTGAAGAAATGCCTAGAAGAAAAAGATAGATTGCACACAAAAATGATAAATCTTGCAAACAAAGTGAAAGAGCAAGAAAAACAATTACAACATATGGCTGATGAAGCTTATGTAGAACTGTAGGGTTCTGGAAAAGGAAAGAGAAGCTATAGAGAATTTTCTTATTCTAAAAAGGAGGAATTGCAAAAATCTCCCAAGCAGCCTAGAGTTCTAGAATAATATGGTGTACATTTGATGTCTATGTACATACTAATATTGTTGTAATATAAATTGTAAGTATTTCTTGGCAATGCATATATTTTGATATAGTTAATGTGTTTCTAATGTGTAAAACAAGTGTAATGTGTAATCCATATGTGCATTTTTCCTATATCTACGAGAGTTTAATGTGCAACCCATACTGAGAAGTGTGTATGAAACTACAGATGAAATATATTCTTCGTAATATATTCTACAAATGAATTAATAGATGAATTATTCTTGAAATATATTCTACAAATGAATTGATAGATCATCATCTCATATATAGATTTTGCATCTTTTCCACTGTGGTTTCCAATCCTGGCTTGGATGGAGGCATAATTAGTGCCAATGATGGGAAATGCATGAGTAGCAACTATCCATTCTCTTTCGTATGTATAGTATTTACCTCAAAAGAACATAATCAGGGTGCTAAGAGATGGGTTGGAACATGGAGTTGGAGCACTAGTACTGTTGAGTGGAACAATTGGGGCTGGACAAAAGAAGGCAGTCAAGGATGCAGGGGGCATGGTTACAAAAATATCTGATAGACACAGGTGAGGATGACGAAGCTGGTGGGAGAAATCTTGGTTGGGGCTTATCCAACATTTTGACTTGTAATCGGTGCTTTAGAGTTTGGAATATGAAGGATGAGCAATTTCACATTTTTTCATTTCATCTCTTGTTTGCTACCTTGCTTGTATTATGAAAATATTGATGATTGAGGCATTTTTTATTTATTTTTAGCTTGTCCAACATTCTCATTGTGTATAACGCACTTTGATCTAATTTTTTTACAATAAAAAATTAGTTCCTTGATATTCAATAATGAATCAACTAGAACTCTGTTAATACATTAATGTTTCAGTTTTCAGCAAATTATGGAAACTAGACAACAAAAAAGTCTAGCAGGACTTAAACAAATAAAATATGGACACACTTTTTCCGCTTTAAAAAATGAGCATAATGCAGACTTGTCAACCAACAAAATGGGTATAACTAAGCAATAATAGAAAGTAATATCAAACTAATGAATATGAATGATAATCCTCTACTTACTTATGAACTCAAGCTAATTCATTAGCTCCAAGGGAATTTGTCGTTTCATGCACTCATTCAGTTATATTCCTTGGATTTCATTCCATAAATTGCATCACTTATATTGTTGAAACTCTAGTGGAAAATTATAGGTTGATTACAGTCACATTCAGAATTCATCCAATAAGAGTTCAATATTGGTTTTTTGGTCTGCTAATCCTTATTATTCCTTCAATCAGTTTGCTTAAACTATCATATGGTTTGTTTGGACTGTCAATGGCGTGTCTTCAAATCTGATTAGACTCTTTAACCAACTTCGTATGTTCTTCATTAATTAATCCTAATGACCAAACTTGACATCCCGTGTATGAAATATGGAATGGAATAATTACACATTTCTAATCCTACTCATCCATGGATCAATGCTTTCAAATTGCTGAAGAAAAGAGAATTAGAAAAATTAATAACATCAAGAAGAAACCCTGAAGAAGAATTTATGGACCTGCCAAAATTGTGGTTTAAGGAAATTAGACCAAGCCTAGGAGAAGATAAAAAAATTGTCCAAGTATGGAATTATTGGTAAAATATGCCTAACTGGCCTTAGGGAAATGCCCGCCATAACTCATAGGATGATGATAAAAATATTCTGAGACTGTGGATATCTTGATTTTTGTATGGTCCATCCAACCATATCATTATCCTGACCAAAAAGTCTTTCAAGAAGAAGATATCGATATGCCAAAAGTGCCTCTCAGAAATATTTTCACTCCTCTAGAAAAATGCCCACCGAGGAGAGAGAAAGAAGCTCCATAAGATGAACGTGGTCTTGATGGATTCACCTTGTTGGCCTCTACCCATTGGGTATATCACTTGCCAAATTTGAAGGAAAAATGAAATCACCTTGGTGACCTAGGGTTTGAAGAGAACTGGTTAAGTGTTAGATAAAGAGTTTGAGAGACCATTTGGAAATTCCCACAAGGGGGTGTTCCTTTGATGATAAAATTCATCAGATGATGTGGTCCTATTCATTATTGAAATGGCTATCTAGCCATGCTCTTGGTTTTTCTGATGATGATCAGATAAGGAAAATATCAACCTGCCAAAATAGAAGAAAAATGTTATTTTGCATACTAAAGACAAATAAAAAATTGCTGAAGTGTTGTAAAGGGGCTAAGTGATGCCCGCATTAAGGTTGATGTACGCAATAAGGATGATTCCTGCATGGCATGGCATGGGATAGATGATGATGTGGCATGAATTTGAAATCATTGTTGCATTATGACATCATTCTGGAGAAATACGACAAATTAGTGAAAATCAGGAAATTGGCTAAGTATGGGAAAAATGGTCCAAGTAGCCTTAAGAGGATGCCCGCCACAAATTGTGTGTTGAAGAAAATTCTCGCACCACACGAGATATTGTAGGCTGCTATTTTTTCTACTCAACCATGGTCTCAGTTTGTCCAAAGAGGCCCTGAAGAAGAATTTATGGACTTGCCAAAAATGTGGTTTAGGGAAATTAGACCAAGCCTAGGAGAAGATAAAAAATTGTCCAAGTATGGAATTATTGGTAAAATATGCATAACTGGCCTTAGGGAAATGTCCGCCATAGATTATAGGATGATGATAAAACTATTCTGAGAGTGTGGATCTCTAGAGTGTTGTATGGTGCATCCAACCATATCTAGAAGGCTATAATAAGAGGTTTTTCAAACAGTTTGAAGACAATATAGAAGCATCTTCACAATAACCCACATGCTAGGAAATGGATATTATCGTTTCAAACTTACAAATTTCATATATAATTAAAATTTTATTCAAAAAGAAAAAACCAATTATAACAGAATAATAATATACCAGACATAATTGAATGCAACAAATACATAATTCATATGTATTAAATAGTAGAATTCACCATATAGATTACACTTGACAGTATAAAAATTTATTAATAAAATGTAAAATGTTTACAACTCCAAATGGGGTACACCAGTCCTCATCCCTAATCCATAAAATCTCAAAATATATCCAATATTTCTCCTCTGGACCCCGAGGTAACAACATAACCACTTTAAGAAAGGGAGTTGGATTCTCCGTTTCCAGAGAGGGATCTCTCACAAATAGTAAAGCATCTTCAGGATCCTGGCTCACTTGATCTTTCTACAGATATCTCTTTGATACTTGTCACACTATCATGTTTTTATTGGTGCAACATGTATTTACTTTTCCCATAGTTATCAACTAGTTTCCATTGATCAGTAGTTTGCAGATCTAGACTTATCATCTCCTTCGCCATTATGATGAGCTCCACATTTTTAGCATAAGAGAAATCTAGAAATTTTGTACATATGGATTTGAAGTCAAGCAACATCTTGAAATATCTAGTTAATTTATCAATTACTATTTTTCCAGACAAGGATTCATGCTGCATGTCATCAAACTGTCTGTGATCTAATCTGCAACTGATTAACCTGTCATTATATTCTTTCTGAGACCACATTCCTCCTTTATATTCCCAAAAGAAAGGAAGTCCTCTTCTAAATAAAGGATTAAATAGTTCAGCGAATTCCCTTAGTTGATTATGCATGACATCATTTTTCACTTGAACTGTTGCCAAATGATGATATTTATTTACCACTTTCCTTGCCCATGTGATAACCAAAACCCTATCCTGGATATTTGCTTTCTTTATTTCCTCTTCTGTTAAGCTGTTCAAAAACTTGATTGCATTATTAGCCGTGTCAATAGGATTCTTATTTAACACCTGTTTTACCATCAAGACATATTTTCTAGCATCTTGTGTAACAATATCCTTATCAAGAATAAAATCTAAATAAGGCCTGATCTTGGCTGCTCCTGCTATCAGTACATCCTAGATGATATGTTTTGCTCCCTATAAGGTTGACTACCCTACAACCTGTTTTGTCAATTTGTTGTTGTTATCCACTAGTTCCTTACATTTCTCTTCCAATTTCTTCCTTTCTAGTTCTCTCTTTCCAGTTATGTCCTCCAAATTTTTATTCTGGTTCTTCAAACCAGTGATTTCCAACTCTTTAAGAGTTACATGTGACATAGCCTAGACTATGCCCTATTCACTAGATCCATCCATAGGAGGAATGATCCTCAATTCTATCTCCTTTTCTTTCTCTTGCAACTTTATTTCCATTTCTTAAAACTTTTCCTTCATGGATTTCTCAGTTTCTACTACCGAGACCATGTCTTTTTTCCATTGATTTTCTTTACCAGCAAAATTCACTAATTTTGCTTGGAAATCAATGAGCTGATTATTCAGGTTCTCCTTTTCTTTTTCTATCTCAACTATTTCAGGACCCTGTATTAGCTGGGTGGTAGGTATGAGAATATTCTTTTTCAATAAGTGAATGTATTTTTCTTTTTCATCCACCAACCTTTGGATCTCAGCTCCCTTATCAGATTGTCCTCCAACAAACAGCAGCTCAGTTTGCAACTTCTTTATCTTTGTTTGGTAGCCTTATTTTCCACCTTTTCTTGCCTCAATTGGTTCTCAATTTTACCTTTGAGGGTCTGTAAATTAGATAATGCCAGAGTGATATTCAACAAGCAAGTAAACAATATATCTCCTGTCTTCTTGTGTAGATGAATCATGTTAGGTATGGAGATATCATCTAGGTTCATTTTTACTTCAACAACTCTGTTCTTGGTTTCCAAGGCTAAGTTTAGAGTGTTTTGGACATAATCCCTGACTAAAACCAAAGACACGTCTTGATTAGAAATATTTATTACTTAAGAATATAATTTCACATTCTCTTATGAAGTTATGTCTTTGATGCCTTTGTATCTATCTACTAAATCTGTTTTGTTCTTTGGATGGGAGGAGGAATTGACAGGAGTACTATCTACAAATGTATACTCATTTACCTCAAATGGAGAGCCTAGTATCTTCATTTTCCTTTTCCCTTTGTCCTTCAGTTTCAACCTTCTTCCTTTTGGGAGTTTCAGCAGTGTCCTCCTCATCGATATCCATTGCCTCAGGAAAATCTCTTTTATTATTTCCTTCTGATTGTCTGGCCAATGCAGTAATGCTCTCGACCAAAGAAACCAAATTGGATATATCAGGCAATAAAGAGACAACCTCTCCTATATGAGAGCTTGGATCTTCATCTAAGTCAACAATATTTGGGGCCTCGTTTGGGTAATTAGACCAGTTAGCAGCTTCTGCCAATCCCACAACCTCTTCGTGTTTAAAAGGATTTCTCTTTTGAGCCTTTCTCCTATTTGAGATAACCTAGTGAGGGTCATAGTTGATTGCGGGTTCTGTCTCAAATCCTAACTCTCTAAGTAAACCTTCCACCATTGTAAAATCACCCTTATTCTTGATGACGAGTGGAACTACAACCCAAGGGTTTTCGATTTCAGTGGAATTCTTATATTTTAGGAAGTGTTCAATCTCTATGAATAGCTTTTGTCTGATGAACTCCATTGAGAAAATTCTTGGAGTCAGGAACGCTGGTAACATGTAAGGTGATTGAGTGAAACCATACAGTATGATCATTGTTCCATATTCAGACAGGAACCAATCTCCTATTCTCTTTTATGTATAAGCTTGCAATTGATCCCACATCTCTGGCAGCACTCGAGGAAACCTATTTTGGAAAATGGCAGCATAAATCTCTATCACGAGGAAGTTCATGAACTTGATATAGTCCATGTACATTTCATCTGTTAATACCATTTCTGGTAGTTGTAGATTATCCTTTTTGAAAGCAAGGAACATCTTCAATAGATATGAATGGAACTTGAAAGTTTTGGTCTTGTGGAAGTTCATTAGCTGAGAATGAATATTCTATGCTAAGGACTCATCAAATTTAATGCATGACACTTGTAATGATCGACTAGGTTTGTCTGACTCAACATGAAAAGTTCTTAAAACAAATAGAAGACCCATAAGGATTTCAAGGATGTATTTATTTGTGTCTAGACCCAAAAATTGACATAACATGTTTACTACACACTTGGTTTCTTCGTTAAACAGGGCTGCATTGACTAGGAATGATGGGTTGGACGAGTCATCTTCTGGATTGAAACATATCTTAAAAAAATCTTGCTTTCTCTCAATTGTGGACTCCTTAAAACATCGGAGTATAGACACTTCACTGTAATCTTTATCCTTTAAAGTAAACTATTTAGGGACATACATGGTTTGCCTAACGACTGAGGAATTAATAAGACACAGAATGGTGGACCGGGTGAGGTTAATTATGATTCTTTTTGACAGAGAATAGTTGTTTACACACCAATCCAAAAATTCCAGGCAACCAAGGGTTTGTTCAGTAGAAAAAAGGTGAAAAGATGATTGATAGACATTATGAAGATCCATTCCATGGTCCCTTAGCAAATTCAACATCTGTTTCATAGCTTCAATGGGTCCATTTAAAAGGACAGGGTTAAAAACATCAACATTCCTATCAGCCAATAGTTATTCTACTTTCTGATAGTCTAAGCCCTGAGTTTTTATATTTTCCATTTGATCCCTTTATACAACTTTCACGGGGGACAAAAAGGAACTACTTGGTGTTTGACAAGTGGTTGATGGACACCATAGGAATTGGCTCATTTTGTACTATCTTTAGTCTTCTTCTACTGATGCAAGCAAATAAAATAATGTACAGTCTTTTATGATTTTCCATATTCTTAACTCTCTTGCATCTTTGGTGACCAAAACTTTTCTCAGCCTTCCATTTCTGCTCGATCTGTTTTGCACCATTGATCTTCTGTGCTACTTTTATTTCATTATTCTCCCTCCATTTTGTTTTTTCCATTATCTTCTATGCAAATCACATTCTAAAATTATATCTCAACCATCGATCTCGTGATGGATCCTTTTTAACCATCGATTTCATGTTTCCTTACTGATTCTGGGATTTGAAATGCACCTTCAGAGTGGGTATCTTCTATTTGCGAAGAGGTTCTAGGCCGTAGATCCTTACCCGATCAGATCTAGATCGTTCATCTAGTTATCCCTTTATCCACATTTCACAAGCTCTATATTATTTCTCTCCCTCGCATCTGAGTCTATGACGAATATGAATCGTTCACTAGTGTGGCTCCTACCGGATTTCACGATCCACATATTTTCTATATTGCATGCATGCTCCCATCGTGAAATACTTCATGATATGATATCTCTGCCTCTTTTTAATCCTCATTTTTCAATGTGGAGGGCCCTATAGAATTTCACGATTCCAATACAAACTATCCATCGTGCTAGTTTCGACAACGAAATATTTATTGATCGTAGATCTGCGCCTGCATCCCAAAAGTCCAAGTCGTGTTGGAATTTTTTTTTGGGGGGGGGGGGGTATTTCCAACCCCCCCCCCCCAAATTCCAAAAGTCCAACAAGAATTTGGGGGGGGGGGTCTTTCCAACCCCCCCAAAAGTTTTGTTGGACTTTTGGGGGGGGGGGGGGTTTAAAAACTGCCTGCAAAAGTCAAATTCACAGGACTTTTGAGAGGGGTTTTTAAGGACCGCCCCCAAATACCTTAAAACCTTTTGGGGGGGTTTTAGAAAAATCACCGCAAGACACCTTTAGGGGTCTTTCTAAACCCCCCCAAAAGTCTTGAGAATTAGACTTTTGAGGGGGGTTTTAAGGACGACACCCAAATACCTTTAAAACTTTATCTTTTTTTTTTTGGGGGGGGGGTAGCAAAAACACCGCAAGCCACCTTTAGGGGGGGG
>LPNX010248482.1:257368-275233 GCA_001517045.1 Pseudotsuga menziesii
GTAAACCTCCCCCAAAAGGGTATTTGGTTGTAGTGTTGTAACGCCATGAAATTTAGCATGGATGGTTTCATGTTAAATGAGAACTCAAATCTACAATTAAATTTCACTTCCAAGAAATTCGTCAAAAGTGAAACTCTGTCACGCGGTTTCTCTAGACATGGGCTTAAAGTGGGTGAAAATAGCTCGTAATGTCACAAAAGTTGGTGTTCAGGCTTGTCTATCAAATGGGAATCCAAATCTGCAATCAAATTTCAATTTCGATAATTTGGTCAAAAGTTAAACTACAACATGCGATTTTAATAGGGTTGGGCTTCAAGGGGTTAAAGTTAGCTTGAAACGTCGTAAAGGTTGGCTTTCATGCTTGTATATGAAGCTTGCATCCAAATCTACGATAAAATTTCAATTCCAAGAAACTGGTCAAAAGTGAAACTCCATTGTGTTGTTTCACTAGTGTTGGGCTTAAGGGGGTTAAAATAGCTCGGAACATCGCATATGTGTGTGTGCAAGCTTGTCTATCAAACATGCATCCAATTTTATGATGAAATTTCAAATTCCAAGAAATTCTTCAAAAGTGAAACTCCGTTCTGCGAATTCACTAGAGTCGGGCTTAAAGGGGGTGAAGATAGATCAGAACGTTGCAAAAGTTGACGTGCATGCTTGTCTATAAAATGGGCATCCAAATCTACAATCAAATTTCAGTTATGAAAAATTGGTCTAAAGTGAAACTCTGTCATGCAATTATGGTATACTTGGGCTTGAAGGAGGGTGAAAA
Organism: Pseudotsuga menziesii; assembly: GCA_001517045.1. Classification (NCBI taxonomy): domain Eukaryota; kingdom Viridiplantae; phylum Streptophyta; class Pinopsida; order Pinales; family Pinaceae; genus Pseudotsuga; species Pseudotsuga menziesii. Next base: position 258,141 of record LPNX010248482.1, read on the forward strand.
GATCTCGTAACGTCGCAAATGTGTGCGTGCACACTTGTCTGTCAAACAGTCATCCAAATCTATGATCAAATTTCAATTCTAAGATATTGGTCAAAAGTGAAACTATGTCGTGTGGTTTCACTAGGTTTCACTTAAAGGGGGTAAAAATAGAATGGAATGTTAAAAGTTGGTGTGCATGCTTTTTTATCAAACGAACATCCAAATCTATGATCAAATTTCAATTATGAGAAATTGGTTAAAAGTGAAGCTTCGTCGTGCAGTTCCGCTAAGATGGTGCTTAAAGGGGGTGAAAATAGCTCAGAACGTCGCGAAAGTGTGCATGCAATCTTTTGTATCAAACATGCATCCAAATATTTGATCAAATTTCAATTCCAAGAAATTGGTCAAAAGTGAAACTCTGTCATGCGGTTTCACTAGAATTGGGCTTAAATGAGGTGGAAATAGCTCGAAACATTGTGAAAGTTGGCATGCACACTTGTCTATCAAACAAGAATCCAAATTGTAATGTCCCTTGGGGATATAAATGGGTTTGAGGGACATATCATTAGGTATCTAAGGATAATTAGATAATTTTAGCATAGTGGATTAGTTAAACAAATTTAAATTTCATTTTTGAGGATTGAATCACAACAAAGTCCCTTTAATTAACAATAAATTAAAATAAATTCAATAACTATTCCAACATCTGATACAAGGGATGAGAAGGATTACTAACACCTTATAGCAACATCACATATCAATTCCAAGCCAATTCAGACATAAATACCACCTCTAAAGGCAATTTACTCTTAATCACGATTAACTAGTAATTAGTGTTCCGATCACGATACTTAACGACACTTAGTGCACAATTGACGATACTTAATATAATTTCATTTGTTTATCACTTAACCATTTTTTTATCAAGTCCAATGGCTAATCAACACCCGATAACATGTAAATCATGCCTAATTACCATTTTCCAATTAATTAAACGTAGTAATTATGAAAATGATTCCACAAGAACTAGTTAACTAGTCGTTCAATACTAACAACTACTCTTGCACAAATACGACATGAAACCATGCCAATGAACCAAAAAGTGAACCTAAAACCATTATACACATATTTAATCATGCATTTACAACAAAAAAATACTTTTTTAGATCTGACCCGAGTACATAAACGAAGAATATTTCAAGTTCAATCAATACAACTAGTTAATAAACACTGCGATGAATTTAATCAAACCGATCATACAGAGTTAAGAGGCACACATAGGTGAAGTAAAGATATGGAAAATATCATTCAAAAACATAATTAAAGCACAAATAACAGAGCATATGAATGTACATTCATCTTTTACCAAAAACACGGTTTCGAATCCAAAAACTATTTACCAATTTCACCGCAATGTACCTAGTTTCTAATTTAACTTTCCAAATGACAAATAAAGATAAATATATGAATATTGTAGCTCATGGAAATAATATCATGGGTCACTTAAATTCATATGGATTTAGCTTTCCACCCATATACAGTCCATTAAACAACTCACAAAACAAGTTAATTCTACTCATCCAAATTGACTAGTTAATCTAGGAATCACTAGAATAATTAAATCTGCATCTCATAGAATAATTCAAATGCAATTAAAAATCTAAATAATTTTTTTTATCAGTCATAATGGAGGTATATATCATTCTAACATTTTTTCAAGCACTTCATATGCAAAATAAAAAATCTACTCAAAACAATTCCATTGAAGGAGCTATAGATTGGAAATTGATTTAGAATTTCAGTAGACATTTCCCCAACACTAACAAGAATATTTATCCTCACATTCTCACACAAATTTAAATATTATTTATCATACATAAGCACAAAGTAACACTCATACATTTTTACAAAAACTTCATGTGATAAGTCTCCAAACTAATCCAAACAGTTTGATCGAAGAACTAGTTTTCGAATAAAGGTCGAAACATAAAATAAACGTGTATTAAACCATTTTGAAGTTAATGTACAAGTTTGATAGACTTTCAATTCTAATATTTTCATGCACAATTTCATGCACATTCTGAGCTATTTTCACCCTCGTTAATCCCAACCATAGTGAAACTGCATGACGGAGATTCATTTTTGACCAATTTCTCAGAATTGAAATTTGATCATGCATTTGAATGCTCGTTTGATAGATAAACGTGTAGACCAACTTTCATGAAGTTTCGAGCTATTTTCAACCCCTTTAAGCCCAACCCTAGAAAAATTGCACGATGGATTTTCACTTTTAATCAATCTCTCATAATCCAAATTTGATCATAGATTTGCATGTTCGTTTGATAGAAAAACGTGCCTGCCAACTTTTGCAACGTTCTGAGCTATTTTCACCCCCTTTAATCCCAATTCTACCGTAACCGCATGACAAAGTTTCACTTTTGACAAATTTCTCATAATTGAAATTTGAAATTTGACAAATCTGTCTATGAAACCGCATGACAGATTTTCACTTTTGACCGAATTCTCGGATTTGAAATTTGATAGTAGATTTGGATGCTTGTTTGATAGACAAGAATGCACGCACGCATTTGCGACGTTCCAGGCTATTTTCACCCCCTTTAAGCCCAATTCTACCGTAACCGCATGACAAAGTTTCACTTTTGACAAATTTCTCATAATTGAAATTTGATCGTTTATTTGGATGCTTGTTTCATAGACAAGAATGCACGGTAATTTTTGTGACGTTCTGACCTATTTTCACCCCATTTAAGACAAACTCTAGAGAAACTGCACAACAAAGTTTCACTTTGACCAATTTCTCGGAATTGAAATTTGATCATATATTTGGATGCTAGTTTGATAGACAAGTGTGGATGCACACATTCACAACGTTTAGAGGTATTTTAACCCTCATTAAGCCAACCCCTAGCAATACCGAATGATAGAGTTTCACTTTTGAGTAATTTATCAGAATTGAAATTTGATCATAGATTTGGATGCAAGTTTCATAGACAATCCTACACGCCAACTTCGTGACGTTTCGAGCTATATTCAACCCTTTTAAGCCCAAACCTAGGGAAACCGCACGATGTAGTTTAACTTTTGACCAATTTCATGTAATTGAAATTTGATAGTAGATTTGGATGCTTGTTTGATATACGAGCGTGCACGCCAAATTTTGACTAATTTCTTGGAATTGAAATTTGATCATGGAATTGGATGTTCATTTGATAGACAAGTGTTCTTGCCAAATTTTGTGACGTGATGAGCCATTTTGACCTTCTTTAATCCAAATTCTAGCGAAACCCCACAAGGATTTTCACTTTTAACCAATCTCTCGAAATTGAAATTTGATCATAGATATAGATGTTTGTTTAATGGACAAGCGTGCATGCCAACGTTTTCCACGTTTCGAGCTATTTTCACCCCCTTTAATCCCATCCCTAGAAAACCTGCACGATGAATTTTCACTTTTGACCAATTTCTTGAAATTGAAATTTGATCCTATATTTGGATGCTCGTTTGGTAGACAAGAGTGCACGCCTACTTTTGCGACATTCCGAGCTATTTTCACCCCCTTTAAGCCCAAGCCTAGCGAGACCGCACGATGGAGTTTCATTTTTTACCAATTTCTTGGAATTAAAATTTGATCATATATTTGGATGTCAATTTGATAGACAAGCATACACGCCACATTTCATGACATTATGAGCTATTTTCACCCCCTTTAATACCAACTCTAGTGAATTTTTATAATGGAGTTTCACTTTTGACTAATTTCTTGGAATTGAAATTGGATCATAGATTTGGATACCCATTTGATAGATAAGCATGCACGCCAACTTGTGCAACATTGCGAGCTATTTTCACCCTGTTTAAGGCCAATACTAGTGAGAAACTGCACGACGGAGTTTTAGTTTTGTCCAATTTCTTGGAATTGAAATTTGATTGTAGATTTGGATGCATGTTTGATAGACAAACGTGCCCGCACACATTTGCGACGTTACGAGCTATTTTCACCCCCTTTAACCCAACCCTAATGAAATCATATGAACATTTGAAAAACAAGCACGCATGCCAACCTTTGCGACGTATAGAGCTATTTTCACCCCCTTTAAATCCAACCACAACGAAATTACATGATGGAGTTTCATTTTTTTGCCAATTTCTGAGAATATAAATTTGTTCATATATTTGGATGCATGTTTGATAGAAAATAATGCACGCCAAATTTTGTGACGTTTTGAGATATATTCACCCCCTTTTAACCCAACTCTTTTAAAACCGCACGAGGAAATTTCACTTTGAGCGATTTCTTTTAATTGAAATTTGATCATAGATTTGGTTTCCCGTTTGATAGACAAGTGTGCACGGCAAATTTCACACCGTTTCGAGCTATTTTCACCCCCTTTTATCCCAACCCTATTGAAACTGCATGACCTAATTTCATTTTTTACCAATTTCTTGTAAATGAAATTTTATCATCGATTTGGATGCTCGTTTGATAAACAAGCGTGCATGCCAACTTTTGCCATGTTTCGAGATATTTTCACCCACTTTAAGGCCAACCCTAGCGAAACCATGCGACAGATTTTCATTTTTGAATAACTTCTCGTAATTGAAATTTGATCATAGATTTTGGATGTTCATTTGATAGACAAGTGTGCATGCCAACTTTCATGATGTTCTGAGATATTTTCACCCCCTTTAAGCCCAACCACAAAAAAATTGCACGATGGAGTTTCGATTTTGATCAATTTCTATGAATTGAATTTGAACATAGATTTGGATGCATTTTTTATAGGCAGGCGTGCACGCCAAATTTCATGATGTTCTAATCTATTTCGAGTTATTTTCAACCCCTTTAAGCCAACCTTAGGGAAATCGCACGACGTAGTTTAACTTTTGACGAGTTTCTTGGAATTGAAATTTGATACTAGATTTGGATGCCCATTTGATATACAACCATGCATGCCAACTTTTGCGATGTTACGAGCTATTTTCATCCCCTTTAATCCCAAGTCTAGCGAAACCGCATGACGGAGTTTCACTTTTGACCAATTTCTCGGAATTGAAATTTAATTGTAGATTCGGATGCATGTTGGATATACAACCATGCACACCAACTTTTGCGAGGTTGTGAGATATTTTCACCCCCTTTAAGCCCAACCATAGCAAAACCACATGATGGAGTTTCACTTTTGACCAATTTCTTGGAATTGAAATTTGATCGTAGATTTGGATGCCCATTTCATAGACAAGCGTGCACACCAACTTTCGTGATGTTATGATCTAGTTTCACCCCCTTGGAGCCTAACCCTAGTGAAATCGCATGATGGAGTTTCAATTTTGAGAAATTTCTTGGGATCGAAATTTAATGGTAGATTTCGATGCATGTTTCATAAATAAGCGTGCACACCAAATTTCGCGAAATACCCCACCAAAACTGCACGACAGAGTTTTTTTTTGGACTGATTTCTCGTAATTGAAATTTGATCGTAGATTTGGATGTTCGTTTGATAGAAAACTGTGCACACCACCGTTTTCAACTTCTTGGGATTGAAATTTGATGGTAGATTTTTTTGCATGTTTCATTAATAAGCGTGCACACCAACTTTCATGAAATACCCCAGCAAAACCGCACGACGGAGTTTTTTTTGGGACCAATTTCTCGTAATTGAAATTTGATCGTATATTTGGATGTCCGTTTGATAGACAACTGTGCACACCAACATTTTCAATGTTCCAAGGTATTTTCACCACCTTTAAGCCCAACCACAGTGAAATTGCACGATAGACTTTCACTTTCGAAAAATTTCTTGGAATTGAAAGTTGATCGTAGATTTGGATTCTGATTTGATAGACAAGTGTGCATGCACACATTTGTGATGTTACGAGTTATTTTCACCCCCTTTAATCCCAACCCTAGTGAAACTGTACAATGGAGTTTTACTTTTGATTGATTTCTCATAATTGAAATTTGATTGCAGATATGGATACTCATTTCATAGAAAAGAGTGCACATTAACTTTAGCGACATTTTGAGATATTTTGACCCCCTTTATTCCCAACCCTAGTGAAACTGCACGATGGAGTTTAAGTTTTGACCAATTTATCGTAATTGAAATTTGATGGTTGATTTGGGTGCATGTTTGATAGACAAGCATGCACATCGACTTTCACAATGTTTCGAGCTATTTTCACCTCCTTAAAGCCCAGTCTAGCGAAATTGCACGCCGGAGATTCACTTTTGACCAATTTCTCGTAATTGAAATTTGATCGTAGATTTGGATGCCCATTTGATAGACAAACATGCACGCCAACTTTTACGGTGTTTCGAGCTATTATCACCCCCCTTTACGCCCAATTTTACCAAAACCCACATGACGCAGTTTCACTTTTGACCAATTTCTTGTCTTTCAAATTTGATCATAGAATTGGATACCCGTTTAATAGAGAAGAGTGCATTCCAACTTCCATGATGTGATGAGCTATTTTCACCCGCTCTAAGCTAAATTTTAGCGAAATCACATGAAAGATTTTCAATTTTAACCAATCTCTCAAAATTGAAATTTGATCGTATATTTGGATGCATTTTTTATGGACAAGCATGCACACCAGCTTTGACGATGTTCCGAGCTATTTTCACCCTCTTTAAGCGCAACCCTAGCCAAACTACACAAAAATATTTTAGTTTCGACAAATTTCTAGAAATTGAAATTTGATCGTAGATTTGGATGTCTGTTTGATAGACAAGTATGCACGCACATATTTGTGACTTTCTGGCTATTTTCACCCCATTTAATTCCAAGTCTACCATAACCGCACAACGAAGTTTCACTTTTGACCAATTTCTCATAATTGAAATTTGATCGTAGATTTGGGTGCTCATTTCATAGACAAGAGTGCACGCCAAATTTTATGACGTTCTAATCTATTTTCACCCCCTTTAAGCCCAACTCTAGCAAAACCGCACAACAGAGTTTCACTTTTGACCAATTTCTTGAAATTTAAATTAGATCATAGATTTGGATGTGTGTTTGGTAGACAAGCGTGCACACACACATTCGTGATGTTTTGAGCTATTTTAACTCCCTTTAAGCCAGACCCTAGCGAAATCGCACAATGGAGTTTCACTTTTGACCAATTTCTCGGAATTAAAATTTGATTGTAGATTTGGATACAAGTTTGATAGACTTTCAATTCCAAGATTTTCATGCACACAAGCATGCATGCACACTTTCTCACACATTCTGAGCTATTTTCACCCCCGTTAAGCCCAACCATTGTGAAACTGCATGATGAAGATTCACTCTTGACCAATTTCTCAGAATTGAAATTTGATCATGCATTTGAATGCTCGTTTGATAGATAAACGTGTAGACCAACTTTCATGAAGTTTCGAGCTATTTTCACCCCCTTTAAGCCCAACCCTAGAAAAATCGCACGATGGAGTTTCAATTTTAATCAATTTCTCATAATCCAAATTTGACCATAGATTTGCATGTTCGTTTGATAGAAAAACGTGCCTGCCAACTTTTGCAACGTTCTGAGCTATTTTCACCCTCTTTAATCCCAACCCTAGTGAAATCGCATGATAGATTTTCACTTTAGACTGATTTCTCGGAATTGAAATTTGATAGTAGATTTGGATGCTTGTTTGATATACAAGAATGCACGCATGCATTTGTGACGTTCTAGGGTATTTTCACCCCATTTAAGCCCAATTCTACCGTAACCGCATGACGAAGTTTCACTTTTGACCAATTTTTCATAATTGAAATTTGATCGTATATTTGGATGCTTCTTTCATAAACAAGCATGCACGGTAATGTTTGCGACGTTCTGATTTATTTTCACCCCATTTAAGACAAACTCTAGAGAAACTGCACAACAAATTTTCACTTTGACCAATTTCTTGGAATTGAAATTTGATCATATATTTGGATGCTAGTTTGATAGACAAGTGTGGATGCACACATTCATGTCATTCAGAGGTATTTTAACCCTCGTTAAGCCAACTCCTAGCAATACCAAATGATAGAGTTTCACTTTCGACTAATTTCTCAGAATTAAAATTTGATCGTAGATTTGGATGAAAGTTTCATAGACAATCCTACACGCCAACTTCGTGACGTTTCAAGCTATATTCAACCCTTTTAATCCCAAACCTAGGGAAACCACACGATGTAGTTTAACTTTTGACCAATTTCTTGTAATTGAAATTTGATAGTAGATTTGGATGCTTGTTTGATATATGAATGAAGCAATCAGCTTCTGGACTAATATATGATAATATTATTATTTAATTATGGATCTCGTGTCCAGAAGCTGATTGCTTCATTTGGTATCAGAGCCAGCGAAAGTCCGCAGCTGTCCATTTCCACTGCGGTTCACACCTCCTCTTCCGCACCTCCTCCTCGTTTCTCCCTCGCGCCTCCTTCATCACGCCTCCACTCTCTTTATTCTTCCACTGCCCAATCCATATTCCTTCCCTTCACCTCCAACCACACCCCTCCATTTCCTCTCGCGCTCAATCCCCACTTTGCTCTGCGCTTCCACCTTCCTCCACCGCCGCCCTCCTGCTCCCACGCGCTCTTTCCCATCTGCGCAAACCCCTACCAGCCGGCTCCACGCTGACCCCTCCAACCTCCCACCTGCCTGTCACCCTCCCGTGCCCTCCGCTCTCCATCACCGTGCGCCCTACACTCCCCAACCTGCATCTACACACCCTTTTGCCCTCCTCCACAATTCACCCTCCTCCACAATTCGCCCCTCTCTCCACACTCCATCCACCATTCGCTCCACACTCCATCCGCCCTCCTCCACAATTCGCTCCACGTCCATCCACCATTCGCTCCACTGACCTGCAACAGAGCACCAAAAAAAAACAACAAAAACCAATTTTAAATAGTATTATAATAAAATTATTATTTCAATATTTATTTTTATAAACTATATAAAATTAAATATTATATAATAAATTATTACCATATTTATTTAAAAAAATATATATACAAATTATTATATAGTTTATATATATATAAACATATATTAATAATAATATTAATTAATTATTAATTAATATATTATTCAAAAATTCATCATTCGAAGTCAAAATTGGGTCTAATTATTCACCTCCATGCATCAGAAGCATGACGATGGAGTTAAAAGCCCAAATTGAAAAATTGCAGAAGGATTTCAATGATCGCATTACTAAGACTCAAGAAGATTTAAAGGAAGAAATAAAAGATTGCAATACAAAGCTGAAAAATGAAATCAGAGAGGAAGTTGTTTCAGTGTTAGATAGAAGGCTAGGCAACAAATTGGACAAGATGAAGGAAAAACAAGACCAACTGAACGACAAGCTAAATACTCTCATGGGGATGAGGGACAAGAAAAAGACAAAAGATCGCCACAAACAAAAAGACGATTCAGATATGTCGTGTACTTCAGCCAGCAATTCAGGATCACCACCATGCAACAAGACAAGAAGGAATCAGCGTTATGTAGTGTATCCCCCCAAAGCAAAAATAGAAATGTCAAAGTTTAGTGGAAATGATAAACAATGCGTAGCGTGGTTAAATAAAGCAGAAGAATATTTTGATATCTATAACATCACAACAGATATAGAAAAGGTGAAGTATGCATCTATGCATCTTGAAAACCATGCCTATAACTGGTATATGTGGTGGAAGGGTGACAACTTCACATACACATGGAATTTGTTCAAAAATGATTTCCTCAAAAGGTTTCAAGGAATCAATGAAGACGAATTTTTCTCGAAGCTTACTAGGTTACAACAAAAAGGAAATGTCGAAGAATTCACACACCAATGGGAATCACTCGCTACCAGATTATTTGGGTTAACAGACAAACAACGACTAGAAACTTACGTGGGAGGACTAAAGACTTACACACAAAAGGAGTTAAAAATGCATGACATAGCAAATGTTGAAGTAGCAAGACGGAAAGCAAAAGCAGCGGAGGCTAAGTTTGACAACTTCCAAACATACAAAGGGAAGTCATATTCATAGAGAAACATCGAGACGACTCCAGAGGGCAATACAAACAAATACATTCCCCCACCTAGAAGGGATCACAGGAAGAACCTCGAAAATCAAAGAATGAGGGAAGGAAAATGTCGACGATGTGGAGACAGATGGAATCCTAAACATAGGTGTCACCGTGAAGATAGCTCAAAGAAATTATATACTTGTGAAGAAGAGGAGAATAGTGAATCAGAAGAAGAAGAAGAAGAAGAAGAGTCAGAAGATGAAGAGGAAGCGATCGCAAATATGGCATTTGGAAGTGACGAGACCCCCAAAATATCCCTCGCAGCCATGACAGGCATTGGTCAACCACAGACTCTCAAGTTAAAAGGACATATAAAAACTGAAAATGTTATAGTGTTAGTGGACACCTATGTTTAGGATTCCATCTGTCTCCACATCGTCGACATTTTCCTTGTGATATATATTATTATTTAATTATGGATCTCGTGTCCGGAAGCTAATTGCTTCAACGAGCGTGCATGCCAACTGGGATGCCCATTTGATAGGTAAGCGTGCATGCCAACTTTCACAATGTTTCAAGCTATTTTCATCCCCTTTAAGACCAACCCTAGGGAAAGCACATGGCAGAGTTTTACTTTTGATCAAATTATCACAATTAAAATTTGATCATAGGTATTTGATATACTACAAGGATACCCTAGCAAGATACTTTCAGGAAAGATCACAAGGATATATTTTCTTCCAACAATATCCCTAGATAGTTTTCTAACAAAGATACTAGTACCACATTCTACACAATTAGTACTGCATTCTACACAATTAGTACCTACTTTTCAACAAAGATATACGAAATACCACCAAGTTATTACCAGGATACCTTTCAATAATGACACAAGATACTTCTCTGATGAAGATCACAAGGATAAATATTTTCAAAGATCACCTAAATACTTTTGCATTTTAATGTAACATGAAAAGTGAACTTATATGCAATAGTTCTAATCTAACTAAGAACCAAAAAGGGCCATAACAACATATTACTTTTCATCTCAAAACAAAGCATGATTCTTCTTTAGAAATCATTCAAAAATCCATTATTCATTAACTAATATCAATCATACAATGTTCCTCATGCATACATCATCCATACAGACTTCAATCATCAATTCACAATATCTCAACCTATATGAATCATACATCGATCATGTAATATCAACCAAGGACAACCATACATGCATAAACTAACCATACAAGCATCAATCATAGTACATCAATCAAAACACATCAACCAACATACATCAATTGTAATACATTAATCAGAATGCATAAATTAGAATACACAATAAAAATACATCAACCAAGATTCATCAAGCAGAAGACAATGATCATAATACATAGACCAACATACATCAATTCGAATACATTAATCAAAATACACAATCAGAATACATCAACCATGATTCATCAAGCAGAAGACAATGATCATAATACATCAATCATAATACATCATCCAAAATACATCAACCAAAATGCATCAATCATTCATGCAACAACCATAACAACTAAGGACAACCAATAATAGACATACATACAATGATGACAATGTCATACATGTATCGACCACCAATCAACCAATTTCAATCAATAACATCCAATAACAACCAATAATATCAAACAACATACATCAACTATAGACCCCATATCGAATAGTTACTATTTATCATGAAATTACATAGAACCATCCTAGATCCAAATCCTAGGCTCTATCAAGTGCCCAGAGGGATCAAATATCCTAGTGCAAACCTCTTCTTAGGTATTGCACTCAAGGAGCTATTAGAGGGCTATTAGAGGACAGGTTTGCGCTTGATAGAACCTAGGATTTGGATCCAACTAAGTCAACTTCTCTATGTCAACTTCTACAAAACTTAATGCAAGAAAATTTAAATAATTTCGATTCAACTTGATTTATGAATCTCCTTATGGAGTTACCATTATACACCAAGGATTTATCATCCCATAATTAGGCACACCAACCCCAAAGAGAGGATTTATCATCCCATAATCTGGCACACCAATCCCAAAGAGTGGTGGGATGCCAGTTTAGGGTAGAAGTCAAGGGAATAATAGTGAAGGGTAATGTTAGGGGATAAATTTCATTTTAATAATTGTTTTTAATTGATTTATTAATGTTCATTTTTTTCTTAAATATGTTAAAATAATTTACTTTAAAAATCATCAAAAACATCTATAAATTAAAAATTGATTTTCTAATGTCTATTTTTTTCTTAAATACTCAATTTTATTAGAATACAATTATTTTATTATAAAAACCATCAATTTTTTTATAAATTAGATAAATATTTTAGAAATTTAAATATTTGTATAAAAAGAGTTCAAGGCCCTTCAGGATAATTAAGAGACGTGTTTATCCAACCCACATCAAAATTAGCTGTGCAAGAATTTCCATTGACATGAGGCTTAAATGTTGGCTCTATCTGTCGGAATTGGAGTTTCTTCTAGTCAATTGATTTAAACAAGTTGTGTCCTTTGATCTCATCACTCGCACTTGCTCCACTGCCTAGGCTCTTGCTCGGATCCGTCTGCAGCAGCTGCACATCACATGAAGACAATATGCTCAGACACACTTGTGCCAACTATTGTAATCTCACAGATCACATAAGGTTACCAATAATACATACTAAACAGAATGGCTCCGTGACAGACAATGATGCTCCAATTACGTCGCCTTGTCGGTTTCGGGTGAATGTTGTCGTAATGTTTGCATAGGGATTTTTGCTTGCATAGAGAGGAGCTGTTGTTTGTATTTTGTGGGCCGACTGAAACAGTGCAGGCAATGTCGCAAAGAAAGCTTTAAGCTCAGCGTCCTGGTCGACCTTGGCTTTGAGTGTCTCTGGGATTTCTCTTTGATATATGTTGTGGGGACTGATCGACTGTGGAACTGATGCTTGCTCCTCGACTACGGGTGTCGGGGATGGGGGTGGAGGGGTCGACACAAGGTCGACAACATTTTCAGGCGTCGGTGTCGTTTTTGCTTTCTTTGGCTGACCCTCCGGAGCTCCTGCGTCCAGATACCGTTGAAACTGAGTTTCAATTGATACTTTATTTGCAGCGGCATCCTCGACAACGTCGACGGCTGCGGCTACTAGCTCCTCCTCATCGTCGGACGAGTCAGCAAGAAGAAGCTTGCGCTTACCCTTGCCTTGTTGTAGTTTTTGGGCCTTGATTCTCTTTCTAGTGACAGCTATCTCCTTGGCCAGCTTCTTAATGATGCTTTGGGATAAAGCATATTCCGGGTCGGTGTCCTCGACTTCACCTGTCGGTATTTGAATTGGGTCGACAGTTGCTGGAGCCGGAGGGGTTGGTTGTTGTGGTCCTGTCGGCTGTGGGTCGACTACCTTTGCAGTCGGAGGTTTGACAGTGATGTGTACCCGACCAATGGGCTCGGTCGGGGTGTCCTCCGACATAAATGTGTTGATGTAAAGGTTAAGCTCGTAGTCTTCCTCTTTTTCCTGGTTGGTAAGTGGCTCTGTGATGGATAAGTCGACCTGTTTGGCAGCCTCAGGTATTTGTAATTTTCTTTGAGCCTGTCGGGTCAACTCCCGGAAAATCTGATCGACCGTCGGATAGTAGTTGAGGTCCTAGGCTTTGGGGTCCTGACCTTGCATGTACCAGACCGACGTGTGGTCTAGCTCCAACTGTATATGGGAGTCCGCAGGGAGGTTTCATCAGATATTCTGGGGCACCCTTCACCTCGTTGTGCAAACCTTCAACTGCTGAAACTAGTTTTCCAAGAAGGCTTTCCCCTGTGCCAGCTCATGCAGGGTTCCTTTTTGTGAAAAGGGTTTAAATCGGTTCATCTCGAATCTTGTCGGTTCCCGGAATACTGGATTGCCTTCTGGACAGATATGGTACATGACAATCCAGAGAATGAGAGAGGGGAACTTGATCATACCTCCCGTCTCTTGACATATTTTGCAGATGGTTTTGACCATGTCGGCAACATAGTCTCCCCATTGGTAGATCCGACCGTCGGTCGCGATTGTGTCGACAGCCTCCAACATCTCCAGTTTGAGGTCGCTGCCTCGACCAGCTAATGTAAGGGTGATTGCAATGATTTTAGCCACAATTTATGGCGTCCATGTTGTAATCTGGCCAATCATCAGCCCCTTGGAATTCTTTCCCGACGGCGAGCCCGTAAGTTCTTCGACTAACCCTTCTTTAATCCCAATTGGTACAGGGTTGCCTTCGTTGGACAGACCAGTAAGTCATGAGATAACATTCCCGGTAATGTCGATCGGCCTGTCGAAGTAGAATCGGCCGTTGTGGTAACGGTTGATTATGAATTTAACCGCTGGTTCTTTCGTCCCACCAAAGCTTGCCATCAGTGGTGCGTTAGGGTAGTTGAAGAGGGTGCTCTTTCGGATTTTCTCAGCGGCCTGGGTCATTCTTTTGTCTACATAGGCCCTTTCTTGGATTTCTGTCCAGAGTTTCTGCCATTGGCCGTCTTGGACTTTGGCGTTTTTGATGTTCTTTAATCGGCGGACCAAGGGTGTGTCCTCTGCCTGCAACTCTCTCGCCTTAGCCACTGCTCGGGTTAGTTTGGGTGCCATTGTGTCGGGTTGGTTGAAGGTGTTACAGGGTTCTTGGTCTTTAGTCGACTGAGGTTGCAGTTGCTCTGTGGGTAATTGGTGTGGTGGATGAAACTTTGACTGTCTTGTATTTATAGGCGCGGGTGTTTTTGCGTGCGGAGATGGACGTATTAATGGCGGATTGGACAGGCCGGCTGTAATACTCGAATGGGACTTAATGGTGGAATGTGTGCGGCGCTCGAGGCCATCAATGCGTGATGGGACTCTGGAGGTCGTCGATCGGTGTCGGAGGTGAAAATGGTCGGTCGGACTGGTCGATGAGGATGGTCGAAGATGATGATGTCGGTGATCGAAGTAGTGAGTTGCTGTCATGGTTGTTGTGTGTGATTGTATTGTTTTGTTTTGGACATTTTTTTTTATAGCTTTTTATGGGTTTTGATTGACGGTTAAGGGCGTTATTTGATTTTTTTTTTTTGTTAGTCTTTGTAACGTTTAAGTCGGGCTCCATTAACGAGCTTTCTAAATACTAGGCCCTGTAATGTCTTTAGTCGGACCGAGCCATTGGGGTGTATTTCTTCGACAATGTAAGGTCCCATCCATTCTATATGTAGTTTCTTGGGTTTTTCTTTGACTCGACTGTTATAAAGTAAAGCAAGGTCGTCGACTGACAGGTTTTTGTTTTTGATGTTACGGTCGTGCCATGCTTTCTGTTGTTGTTTGTGAATTTTCTGATGCTGGATAGCCATGAGTCGATGTTCTTCTAGCTTACCGAGTTGGACTAGTTGGTCCTTTCTTTCCTGTTCGACATCGACATGTAATAGTTGTGCAATAATAGGTGTCTGCTGTCGAAAATGTAGGGGGACGACTGCTTCTTGCCCGTAGACTAGTCAAAAGGGGGTTTGGTCGGTTGACCGTTTATATGCTGTCTTGTATGCCCAAAGGACCGCAGGGATTTTCTCATCACAGTCGTCTTTGTCGGTACTGCATATTTTGGTTAACCCTTTGGTCAATGTTTTGTTGAAAGCTTCAATCGCGCCGTTCGACTGAGGATGATATGCAGTGCTTCGTCGGTGGTCGATGTGAAACTGGTCGGTCAAATTTTTGATGGTTTTGTTGATAAAGTGTGATCCTTGGTCACTGATCAATGTGAGTGGGCATCCGAATCTAGTGATAATGTTTTCGTAGATGAACTTGGTAGCGACCTCACTTGAACATGTATCGACGGGTTCAGCTTCTCCCCATTTGGTGACATATTCCATTGCCGTGATAATATATCTTGCACCTGATCGTTTGGCAGGGATAGGGAAAGGTCCTATGAAGTCTATAGCCCAAATTTCGAATGTGAGACTAGGGTTTACAGGTATCAAGGGCATTTATGTGCTAGGCAGAGGTCGACCAAGTTGTTGACATCTGTCACATCGACTAACGAAGTTTTTGCAATATTTGTGGATTGTCGGCCACCATAATCCTGACTGTTGGATTTTCTTTGCAGTGGTGTCTGCTTGAAAATGTCCTCCTGCAGGTCCATAGTGTGCTTCATGCATGATTTTTTCTCTCTCGTGGTTGAGTACACACCTTCGGAGAATGTCGGCTAACCCCATTTTGTACAAAAATCCATTGATGAGGCTGTAGGGTGCAGCCTTCATAGCTAAGATTTGTTTTTTCTTGGTGTTCATACCTTCTGGTGCCTGACTTGTCTCTAAGAACTGAGCTATTTCTTCTAGTTCTTCGGGGACTGCTTCTATGCGGAATAGATGTGCATCCAGCAAGTCGTCATTGACTCCGGTTGGTTCCTCCCCTGTGTCGATACGGGATAGGTGGTCGGGCCCGACATTTAGCTTTCTTGGTCGGACCACTACTTCAAACTCAAATTCTTGAAAAAGAAGTAGCCATCGATAAATTCTTCCATGGTGAAGGGGTTTATTAACAAGGTACTTCAAAGCTTGATGGTCGGTATAAAATGTGAAAGGGATGGCCAATAGGTAATGTCGATACTTTTGGAGGGCAAAGACCATACCTAAGGCTTCTCTTTCAGTGGTCGAATAGTTCCTTTCAGCCTTATTTAATTTTCGACTGCTGTACACTATAGGGTAATCCATCCCGTCATCCCCTGGTTGAGTCAGGATTGCTTCGATTGCTATTCCTGAGGCATCGATATGCAGATGAAATTTGGTCGACCAGTTTGGAAATTTGAGTATGGGGGCTTCGACCAGTTTTCTTTTCAGTTTGTCGAAGGAGATCTGGCATTCTTCTGTCCACTTAAATTCTTGGTCTTCTTTTAGTAATTCTTCGAGAGGGTAGGTCATGTCTGAATAGTGTCTTATGAACTTCCTATAATATCCTGTATGTCCAAGTAACACCCTGACTTGTTTAGGATTTATTGGTGGTTTCAGGCATTAGAGGAAATTTGGGGTCTAAAATGGGCCTTATAAGAAAACGTGCCAAAATAAGTTTTTGTGAGTTGGAATTCAAGAACCAATAGAATTTC
>LPNX010248482.1:275446-386626 GCA_001517045.1 Pseudotsuga menziesii
AATGTCAAGGATGATTTTAATCTTGGCAAAATCGACTTTGATACCATCTTTACAGACAATATGCCCTAAGAGTATTCCTATAGGGGTCATAAAAATACACTTCTTAATGTTCAAGGAGAGTTGAATCTGTCGACATCTTTCCAGCATAAGTTGGAGCCATGTGCAGTGATCTTTTAAGGTGGAGTATATGGTCCAATCGTCGAATTATACTGCCATGGTCTTATAGATATATTCTTGGAAGGTCTTGACAACAATTCGGGAAAACACTGCAGGTGCATTCTTTAGCCCAAATGGCATAACTCTATAAGCAAAAGAGCCAAATTCACAGACAAATGTTGTCTTCCTCTGGTCTTCCTTTGCTATTGGTACTTGGTTATACCCTGAGAATCCATCTGTGAATGAATAGCATTCATGTCCTGCCACTTCATTTAAGATTTCATCAGCATAAGGAGTTGGAAATGGATCTGTCAATGTGACTTTGTTAAGCTCCCTAAAGTCGACACAAATTCTCAACCTTGTCGGGTCATGTTTCTTTGGTTGTACGACCATGGGGCTTGCCCATTCAGACTGGTCAATGGGGTAAATGATCCCTGCTGCTAACATGTTGTCTATTTCCTTTTTAACTATTTCTTTGTACTTATGAGTGAGTTTATAAGGTCTTTTATTGACAGGTCTGACATCAGGTTTAGTATCTATTTTCATTTCTCCCATTTCTTGTACTAAGCCTTTTAAGTCTTTATAGTCCCTTGCAAAGACATCCTGGAACTCTCTAAGTAAGTTCACTATTTCAGTGGTCTGCTTTTCATTCTAGTAGTCACCAGTCTTGGCTAGTTTTGGGCGGTCGTCATTTGAAATGTCGACCTCCTTAGTTTTCACTTTGGCATCTAGCCACTCTGGTGCTTTAGCTTCATTGATCACCCGACTTCCTTCTGTGAATTGTGAGAATGTGGCAGGGAAGTCAGCTGCAGTCATTCTGTCAAGATCCGGTTTGTCGGTGGTCTCGACTTTCAAGATTGAGTAGATGGGTTTTGTTGTTTCCATGTGGTCGGTCTTCCATCTAAAGCTTTTACCTTCTGTGTGTTCATTTTCTAAGTGTAAACGTGTCAACTGTGATTTTGATTCAGTTTGTATCTTGTTACAGTCCTTGATTTGTCGATGGTCTTCGCAGGGTTGTTTTTCTGTCGATTGGAGAAACTGTTTGATTTGGTGTGCTGGCCCAGCCAATTTTTCATTTTGAGGTATGAACTGGAAGTCCTTAATAAAATTTTCTTTAAGTTCATGCCAAAAAAAGGTTTCTCCTCTAGCTTCCTCCATCTTATACCATTTATTGGGTAAGTCGGCTAGGGTTGAAGGAAACAAATGTGGCCAGGATCGCTCGTCTTTGTATTCAAGCAGTCTCCACTCCTTTTCACAAAGCTTGATGTGTTCTTCTGGGTTTTGTCCTTGGACAAAGATAGGGATTTGAGCTTCCTGGGTTAACTTTTTCCCACCAAAGCGTTCGACAAATAAAGTTGAGGCAGTTGTCCATGTCTGCAATTTTGTCTGATGGGTAGCCCACCATCTAGCTGCTTGACCTATAAATGTTTCCACTAAGCTTTGAAGTCTGCCATGTTCGCCAATATTTTTAGAGACTTGTTCAATATGCATGCCTGGAGATTCCCTTTCCTTATACCTGGGAAGTTGAGTAGTGTGTAAGTTGGTTGGTTGTAAGGTAGGTCGTTCTCTAACTTTTTTTTCAAATACTTTGGGGATAAGTGATACAATGAAGCACTGTCGGGTGGGTTTTTGTACTTTTTGTATGGTCCAGCACCCTCTTTCTTGTGTTTCATAATTTTCCATTTCCCAGTCATATAATTCAGCATCGGAATTATAACCAATTGAGTCTTGGTTACCTAAGTAGAGTTCTCCCTGAATGTTTGGCTCGGTATAGTCCGTAGTGTTATGGATCTGGTAAAGCTATCTAACATCGACTTCCTCATCAATCGGTTCTGTCCAAGGTTGTCCTTGGGCAGGATTAATGGGTACAATGACTTTGTGACCATTTCCTTTTAACTTAATTCGTTCTTTGTCTAAAGATATGGAGGCTTTCATCTTTCGTCCCCAAGGTCAACCAACTAGTGCTGGGAAGGAGCTATATCCTTCTTTTGGGTCGATGATTTCAAAATCAACCTTAGTCGAAATTCCTTTAATGGTCGTGTCGACATCTTTCCAAACCCCAATGGGTTCAATGAGACCTTGGTCGGCAAGTTTTAGGTAAATACTTGATTCGTAGAGTCGAGGTCTACCCATCTTTTCCCATGTATCCCTGGTCATGATATTTACCTAAGATTCGAAATCGAGAACTACTTGTCGGACGTGATAACCTTCGATTTCTAGGTCGACAAGTGGGTCGAGATCGTTTTTGTCTTTTTGGTTTAGGCTGCATATGTTCTTAGTTTGTTTTTCGGGATTAGTATTTTTTATTTCATGTAATAAATCAATGAACTGAGCTACGGATTTGTCGTTTTGAATGAGATGGGTTAATTGCTGTGTCGTGCTAAGTCGACTGTTAATAATTTCTTCTTGTTGTGCGATGTTGTGGAATAGGTGGGTGGCTTCTTGATATGCTTGTTTTTCTTTCATAGGATCCAGATAACCATTTGTGTTTTTAATTTTATTAATTTGAGGATTATCAGGGCCTGTTTTTGTGCCTTGTCGAGTAACGATATGTAGATTCTTAGTAGTTAGCACATCATGCTTTTGTACACAAGACAAGACATTAACATATTTCTTATTATTGATTTTCTCTAACATATTTCTTATTATTGATTTTCATATTTCTTCGTCGACTTGCTCCTTCTACACCAACTGATACAATTCTATACACAAATGCAATATCTTGAATAATTAAAGATGAGAAACATACGCTTTTTAGCAATGAATGGGAATCACTGTTCAAATGTGCTGGGAATTCAATGATATCATTTTGTGGTGGCTGCAAAACAAACGATTGGTTATGCTTAGATGTGAATTAACAAGTGCACACTGACATCTAAATTCTACAAATGTACAAATGCTTACATGTCCAGCGAGCATCGCATAGAGTAGAATTCCAACACTCCACCAATCATCAATAATTTCAGGATTTGATCGATCTGACTCACCTACTTCCTTTGCTAGCGCAAAATCAATCAACTTAACCTAAAAAGTTACAGAATAGGATTAGCATTTAGAATTGAAATATGAATAGTATAGCTATCTACCTCCTGCAATAGAAAGGAATAGCAGTCTTATGGATACACATCCACTTACATGGCCCTCAGAGTCTAGAATAATGCTCTGAGGTTTAAGATCCCCATGTACGATCCCATTTTGATGAAGGTATGAAACAAAAAAAATGATTTCGGAAACATATACCCGACCTAAATCATCACTATAACACACAACATTTACAAGTATCAGAGAAATAAACATCAAGCACATTTAGAGATATCAACATTAAGCCCTGCAAAGCACGACTAACAATAGCTGAAGCATGAGAATATAATATATTACCTGAAGCACCCTTTTTGTTGAAGATGAAAGAAGAGTTCCCCGCCATTTATAAAATCCATTACAAGTTAAAGATTAAATTCTATCTGAACACATTACAACAAACAAAGTCTAATTAGAAAGGATGATTCCTTACAACAACATAATGAAATTGCAATACCTAGTCAAGGATTTGTTCGATTTTTTGACAATGGAAGTAGTAAAAGAGACAACAAATAATGCAACTTTGCACTACGAAAGTTGAATTTACAATTTAAATTGTAGTAAAGAAACAATCACTTGAAAGGAGTATCTGAGCTGAACAATAAAGGGATGCACAATCTTTGTCAGAATATCAGTTTCAGCTTTTATGTGCCTTTCAGAATTCTGAAGAATTATGTTTTGAATTTTGTCCTTGCTCATAAAATTCATGGCATGAAAGTTATCCCTTCCAGCTTTTAGGTACTCATCCTGAATCCTTTTAATGTACTCATCCAGAATGCTTTTCAGAATTATGTCATTGCTCATAACTTTCATAGCATAAATATCTGATGTCCCTTTTCTTTGAACCTGGAACACCTTACCAAATGCCCCTTGTCCAACCATCTTGAGCAGTTCAAAACATTGAACTCCAAATTTTTCAGTGACCTTAACATGGCAGGATGTATGCTCTTCTGAGGTTCCTGATGAGAAAAGGCAATAATCTGTTGTCAGATGCAACTTGAAATCCTTCGTCAAATACTTATAGGTTTTTCCAATACATTACCTTCCACACCTTGCTCTTTCTTATAAACTTTGGCAACACCAGATGAACTTACAGGTTTCTCCAATACATTACCTTCCACACCTTGCTCTTTCTTATCAACTTTGGGAACACCAAACGCCCCTGCAAAAACATGTGCAGAAACCATTGCTACAGATACACCACAAAAGAGACTTTGTAATCCTTATTGTGCTTTTGAGCTGCATTGTCTGTAGAGCGTTTGTAATCAATAATCTAAATCTGTTTTTCTTGCTGTGCTGCTTGATGTTCTAGAGGATTATCGCCTATAATTATAGCCTCTGTAATGTGAATCTTCCTTTTTGTTGTGTTTCCCGATGTTCTATAGGATCATGGCATTTTTTACTTTTTTTTATGTTCTTGTGTCTAACCTAGATTATATCCCACATAACATTACAACATAATGGGAAATATTATTTATAGCCGACATAACGTTAAGTAACCTTATGTAACGTTACGTAACATTATGTAACGTTACTTAACGTTACAAGATCTCCCCCATACTAGGATGTAGAGTGCCTCTTGGTGCAATTATTAGCACATGATACTATATATAATAATACAATACATTACTAATTATTTATACGTAGTGCATTACTTATCAATCAAAGAAAATACATAGTCACCTCAAACAACCAAACATCCTACCACCAAAATATTCTAATATTCTACAATAAAATAATTACTAGCTATACAACACACTATCATACACTCATACCATATACCAGACTTACTATTACTATGTATTATTTATATACATACACCCATTTTGTTTACATACATATTATAATTCTTTAATCACATGTCATATTATTATTAATCATATACACAACATATTAGTCATATAACCTATATATTCTATATTTAATATACTCATATAATTATTATGTTATACCATAATATCCATACAATTATAACAATAATTACATAACCCAACGCTATGATATTATATGCGTATTATAACTTATATACTAACCTAACAGTTTTGATCAACCTATACTTCCTAATATTTCCAAACTCCTAAATACTCCCAAATACTTGCAAATATTCCCAAATACTTCCAAACACCTCCAAATACCTCCAAACGCTTCCAGATACCTCCAAATACCTCCAAATACCTCTAGACGCCTCCAAGCACTTCCAAACACCTCCAAACACCTCCAAACTCTCAAACACCTCCAAACTCTCAAACACTTCAAAACACTTCCAAACACCTCCAAACTCTCAAACACTTCAAAACAATTCCAAACAATTACATACATTCACCTCTATACATATAGTATATTCACAATATTACATACATGTAATACTAATAACTATTACATATAATAAAATACATATTATAGTATATACAAACATACAAGAATTCACATATATATAATAATGCATCTATTCTTATATATACTTTTAAAAACTATACATATCACGCACATCATATTTTATGTTAATGTCATATATATATATATATATATATCTTACACTACTATACTACCTACTTACACACATAAAATAAAATAAATAATAGTAAGAGAATACGAGTCATTAAAAATAAGAGGCTTATTTCTTCAAAAATAGACTAGGAGTTATATCTCCATAAGTAAAATAAATAAAATAACAGAGAACATGAACCCTTAGAGATAAGTGGCTTATTCTCCTCCAAAAAATAGTTACATCTCCATAAGCAAAATAAATAAAATAAAAGAGAATATGAACCATTAGGGATAAGTGTCTCATTTTCTCCACTCAATAAATAAATTGGTAAGATAGCTAGGATAATAATAATGTTACCACTAACCCCAAAATAAATAAATAAAATAATAGAATACAAAAATAGCCCATAGCTATGCTTACCTCCAAGTGGAAATTCCACTACTAACTAATTAGATAAGTTAGCATAGTAATAATTAATAAATAGTGTAAAAAAATACTACATGCATAAAATAAAAAGGAGAATGAGTGTCCAATTCCTAAAATAGATAAGGAGTTACTCATCCATGTTGGCATAAATAAGACTATAAAAGCATATCATCCATAGAAAATACAAACTTCATATAGGGTATAAATGCCACTTAATAAATCATATTAATATTTAATAATAATATAACTATATCATCTTAATAACTTAGCATTAAATTAATACCGATAATGGTACATAGTACATACTATTATAATGACAATTATTTACTTATCAATTAATAATCATAATGCATAAGTAAATAAGTCATACAACCATAAGCATTTCAATATTAACAATTCAATGAACAAATTTCAACATCCAAATCTATGAACAAATTTTAATTTCGAGAAAATGTTCAAATGTGAAAGTCCATTGTGCGGTTTTTCTAGCGTTGGGCTTAAATGGGATGAAAATAGCTCGAAAAATTGCAAAACATTTCGTGCACGCTTGTCTATCAAACGAGCATCCAAATCTATGATCAAATTTCAATTCTGAGAAATTGGATTAAACTGAAAATCCATGGTGTGGTTACTGTAGACTTGGGATTAAAGGGGGTGAAAAAAGACAAGAACATCGAGAAAATTGGAATGCATGCCTGTCAATCAAACATGCATCCAAATCTATGATCAAATTTCAATTACGAGAAATTGGTCAAAATTGAAACTTCGTTGTGTGGTTTCACTAGACGAGCTTAAAGGGGGTGAAAATAGCTCAGAATGTTGTGAATGTGTGCGTGCATGCTTATCTATCAAGCATGCATCCAAATCTACGATTAAATTTCAATTATGATAAATTATCCAAAAGTGAAACTCCGTCGTGTGGTATCCCTAGGGTTGGGATTAAAGGGGGTGAAAATAAATTGAACATCACAAAAGTTGGTGTGCATGCTTGTCTATGAAACGAGCATCCAAATCTATGATCAAATTTTAATTGTGAGAAAATGGTCAAAAGTGAAACCCTGTTGTGCAGTTTCTCTAGGGTTGGGCTTAAAGAGGGTGAAAATAGATTGAAACATCATGAAAGTTGGTGTGCACGCTTACCTATCAAATGGGCATCCAAATCTAATATGATCAAATTTCGATTTCAAGAAATTGTTCAAAAGTGAAAATACGTCGTGTTGTTTTGTTATGGTTGGGATTAAAGAGGATGAAAATATCTATTAACATCATGAAATTATTCGCCTGGGGGTTAGGGAGCAGAACTAATAACAAAGCAGAGTGGCTGGCTCTTCACCAAGGTCTTTAGATTCTTCAGGCCAAAAATTATCGAAAGGTTTTAATATTTGGAGACTCAAAGCATGTCATCTCCAAATTGATCAATGGATACCCCTCGGGAGCAATCAATTGCCGTCGCCTGTACAACAAAGTAAAGCCTCTTATGCACCATTCCTATGAGCCTCTTCATATTCTTCGGATTAATAACTCTGCAGCAGACATTATGGCCAACATGGGGGCTTCTCTTCCGCAAGTTTTTTATAAGCAAGATGGGAACCCTCCCTTCCATAAATATATCCCGTAATGATGAATAGGGTCTCTCTATGGCATTATCATTCTCACATGTTTTGGAACTTTCTCATGCATGGACAATGCAGTAGGTTTAGTCTTAAGATCTTCATCTTTGTCCTAAGTTTTTTTAGCCCCCCTCCTATCCTTATGCCCCTCTCCCTTATCCCCTTTTTCCTCCCGCTCTTAGCCTTTCAGCGTCACTTTGAACTCCCTCCCTCCTTGTCCTTTGCCGGCTCCCTTCATTTATTTCCCAGCCCTCTCCTCCTCGCCGCGTGGCCTCCTCATCGGTCCCTTCACCATTCGGATGCTGCTGTTTTAATGGCCTTAAGGCCCTGGGTTATTGGCATTAACCTCTCGCACGCCTATCATCCCCTCTGCCTTTATCCCCTGACTTCTCCCGGAAGCAATATGTCTCTCCATATCTTTCCTTTTGTGAGCCCTAGTCTCCATGAAGCTCTGCGATTTTTGTTGTAGGTAGTCACATGCATCAGTGAAGGGTGGTTGCAAGGCCTCCCGTGGCAGGTCCTCCCCCTGACGCGCTCGGTGGTGAAGGAACGGCTTGCACTCGCAGCCTTCTCCTCCTGTTCGTGCTTATCTTTCTAAGTGTCTCGGGCTGCCGCTCTCAACTCAGGTGTTTCTGCGTCTGGTAATTGGGGTCGAAGCTTGGTTCTTGGCTGCCGCTGCTCGGGGTGGCAGGAAGGTGCCGTGGGCACATTGGTCTATCAAAAACAAGGAGAATCATCTCTGTTTCAAGAACTTGTTGTGCTTAGTTTGTGTCTCAATCAATTCCTGGTCGTGCAACAAGACAACGCTCCTGTCAAACCAGTTCGTGCCATACACAATCACTTCGCTCGGTTAAGCATCTCGGTTGAAGCAACCAGAATGGCGCAGGGTGGAGAATGGGCAAGCCTTATGGACATAAAAAAGAACCTGCGAAGATTATACGAACTACAAGCAATCAACGTCATGGACACTAAAGAAATGGCCAATGAGGTGAAGAAAATGGGAGACACCGTAAGTTATACTTCTCTACAGATAAGTAATCATGACGCTCGCATAGATGACAATGAGAGAAATCTCCGGGAAATCATGGGGAAAGTGGATAGGATCCAGGAGGATCTTCAACGGTTCATAGCTATGCATCAGAGCAGCAGAGTCAATGGTGAAACTGCAGAAGTTGTGCTCCCTATGGAGGAGGAATCTGTCATCCAACCTAGAAACAACAGAGGCAATCTGTAATCTGCACCCCTCTAGTTATGGCTGAATGTTCTTTTGTCTTTTATTATGTAAACAGTTCGTAAGGGTATACCCCTCCTGCAGTTTCAGATGTTTTGAGCAAAATTTATGTAAGGTTTTTTGGACAACACCATGGATAGGCTTTCTGTGCAGCAGTTTTGTTATACATAAACTCTCGATATTGACTTTTTTGTAATGAATGGCTGTGCACAAGCTGTTTTATATAAACCCCCTTTCTAGTTTTTGTTAAAAAAAAAACATCATGAAATTTAGCGTGCATGGTTGTATATCAAACGGGCATCCAAATACACAATTAAATTTTAATTCCAAGAAATTCGTCAAAAGTGAAACTACGTCATGCGATTTCGCTAGACATGGGCTTAAAGGGAGTGAAAATAGCTCATAACCGCATGAAAGTTGGTGTGCACGCTCGTATATCAAACAAGCATCCAAATCTACTATCAAATTTCAATTACAAGAAATTGGTAAAAAGTTAAACTACATTGTGCGGTTTCCCTAGGTTTGGGCTTAAAAGGGTTGAATATAGCTCGAAACATCACGAAGTTGGTGTGTAGGATTGTCTATGAAACTTGCATCCAAATCTATGATCAAATTTCAATTCTGAGAAATTAGTCAAAAGTGAAACTCTATCGTTCAGTATTGCTAGGGGTTGGCTTAACGGGGGTTAAACTACCTCTGAACTCCGTGAATGTGTGCGTCCACACTTGTCTATCAAACTAGCATCAAATTATATGATCAACTTTCAATTCCGAGAAATTGGTCAAACTGAAACTTTGTTGTGCAATTTCTCTAGAGTTTGTCTTAAATGGGGTGAAAATAGATTAGAATGTCGCAAACATTACCGTGCATGCTTGTCTATGAAACAAGCATCCAAATATACGATCAAATTTCAATTATGAGAAATTGGTCAAAAGTGAAACTTCGTCATGCGGTTAAGGTAGAATTGGGCTTAAAGGGGGTGAAAATAGCTTGGAATGTCGCAAATGCATGTGTGCATTCTTGTATATCAAATAAGCATCCAAATCTACTATCAAATTTCAATTCTGAGAAATTGGTCAAAAGTGAAAATCTGTCATGCGATTTCACTAGGGTTGGGATTAAAGAGGGTGAAAATAGCTCAGAACGTTGCGAAAGTTGGTGGGCACGTTTTTCTATCAAACAAACATGCAAATCTATGATCAAATTTGGATTATGAGAAATTGATTAAAAGTGAAACTCCATCGTGCGATTTTTCTAGGGTTGAGCTTAAAGGGGGTGAAAGTAGCTCGAAACTTCATGAAATTTGGTCTACACATTTATCTATCAAATGAGCATTCAAAGGCATGATCAAATTTCAATTCTTAGAAATTGGTCAAAAGTGAATCTTCGTCATGCAGTTTCACTATGGTTGGGCTTAACGAGGGTGAAAATAGCTCAGAATGTGTGTGAAAGTGTGTATGCATGCTTGTGTACATGAAAATCTTGGAATTGAAAGTCTATCAAACTTGTATCCAAATCTACAATCAAATTTCAATTCCAAGAAATTGGTCAAAAGTGAAACTCCATTGTGCGATTTCACTAGGGTCTGGCTTAAAGGGGGTTAAAATAGCTCAAAACATCGCGAATGTGTGTGTGCACGCTTGCCTACCAAACATGCATCCAAATCTATGATCTAATTTCAATTTCAAGAAATTGGTCAAAAGTGAAACTCTATAGTGCGGTTTCGCTAGAGTTGGGCTTAAAGGGGGTGAAAATAGATTAGAACGTCGCAAAATTTGGCGTGCACGCTTGTCTATGAAATGGGCATCCAAATCTACGATCAAATTTCAATTATTAGAAATTGGTCAAAAGTGAAACTTCGTTGTGCGGTTATGGTAGACTTGGGATTAAATGGGGTGAAAATAGCCAGAAAGTCGCAAATATGTGCATGCATACTTGTCTCTCAAATAGACATCCAAATCTACGATCAAATTTCAATTTCTAGAAATTTGTCGAAACTAAAAATTTGCCGTGTAGTTTGGCTAGGTTTGGGCTTAAAAAGGGTGAAAATAGCTCAGAACATCATGAAAGTTGGTCTGCACATTTGTATATCAAAGATGCATCAATTCAGAGAAATTGGTCAAAAGTGAAAATCAGTCATGCGGTTTCACTAGGTTGGAATTAAGGGGAGTTAAAATAGCTCGGTTGGTCACAAAAGTGTGCATGCACACTTGTGTATCAAATGTACATCAAAATCTCTGTTCAAATTTCAATTCCAAGAAATTGGTCAAATGTGAAACTTCGTCATGTGGTTTCACTAGAATTGGGATTAAAGGAGTTGAAAATAACTTGAAACGTTGTGAAAGTTGGTGTGCACACTTGTCTATCAAATAAGAATCCAAATGTACGATCAACTTTCAATTCCTCAAAATTGGTTAAGGTGAAACTCCGTCATGCAGTTTCGATAGAGTTGGGCTTGAAGGGGGTGAAAATAGCTCCGAAAATCATGAAAGTTGGCGTGCACGCTTGTCTATGAAATGGGCATCCAAATATAGGATCTAATTTCAATTTCAAGAAATTGGTCAAAAGTGAAACTCTATTGTGCAATTTCTATATGGACGGGCTTAAAGGGGGTGAAAATAGTTCAGAACATTGTGAAAGCCGGTGTGCATGCTTATCCATAAAAAATTCATCCAAATCTATGATCAAATTTCAATTTTGAGATATTGGTTAAAATTGAAAATATTTCATATGATTTCGCTAAAATTTGGCTTAGAGCAGGTGAAAATATCTCATCACATCATGGAAGTTGGCATGCACTCTTCTCTATTAAACAGGTATCCAATTCTATGATCAAATTTGAAAGATGAGAAATTGGGCAAAAGTGAAACTGCGTTGTGTGGGTTTTGGTAAACTTGGGCGTAAAGGGGGGTGATAATAGCTTGAAACGCCGTAAAATTTGGCGTGCATGTTTGTCTATTAAATGGGCATCCAAATCTACGATCAAATTTCAATTACGAGAAATTGGTTAAAAGTGAATCTCTGGCGTGCAATTTTGCTAGACTTGGGCTTTAAGGAGGTGGAAATAGCTCGAAACATTGTGAAAGTCGATGTGCACGCTTGTCTATCAAACGTGCACCCAAATCAACCATCAAGTTTCAATTACGATAAATTGGTCGAAATTGAAACTTCATCGTGTGGTTTCGCTATGGTTGGGAATAAAGGGGGTCAAAATATCTCAAAATGTCGCTAAAGTTAATGTGCACTCTTTTCTATGAAATGAGCATCCACATTTGCGATCAAATTTCAGTTTTGAGAAATTGGTCAAGAGTAAAACTCCATTGTATAGTTTCACTAGGGTTGGGATTAAAGGGGGTGAAAATAACTTGTAACATCAAAAATGTGTGCATGCATGTTTGTCTATCAAATGAGAATCCAAATCTACGATCAACTTTCAATTCCAAGAAATTGGTCAAAAGTGAAAGTCTGTCGTGCAATTTCATTGTGGTTGGGCTTAAAGGTGGTGAAAATAGCTCGGAAAGTTGAAAACGTTGGTGTGCACGGTTTTCTATCAAACGGACATCCAAATCTACGATCAAATTTCAATTACGAGAAATTAGTCCAAAAAAACTCCATCGCGTGGTTTTGTTGGGGTATTTCGTGAAAGTTGGTGTGCACGCTTATTTATGAAACATGCATTGAAATCTACCATCAAATTTCAATTCCAAGAAATTGCTCAAAAGTGAAACTTCGTCATGTGATTTCGCTAGGGTTAGGCTCCAAGGGGGTGAAACTAGATCATAACATCGCGAAAGTTGGTGTACATGCTTGTCTATGAAATGGGCATCCAAATCTACGATCAAATTTCAATTCTGAGAAATTGGTCAAAAGTGAAACTCCATCATGTGGTTTTGCTAGGGTTGGGCTTAAAGGGGGTGAAAATAGCTCATAACCTCGTGAAAGTTGGCGTGCATGGTTGTATATCCAACATGCATCCAAATCTACAATTAAATTTCAATTCCAAGAAATTGGTCAAAAGTGAAACTCTGTCATGCAGTTTCGCTAGACTTGGGCTTAAAGGGGATGAAAATAGCTTGTAACATCGCGAAAGTTGGCGTGCACGATTGTATATCAAACGAGCATCCAAATCTACTACCAAATTTCAATTCCAAGAAACTGGTCAAAAGTTAAACTACATCGTGCGGTTTCCCTAGGGTTGGATTAAAGGGGTTGAAAATAAATCGAAATAGATTGGAACGTCATGAAAGTTGGCATGCACACGTGTCTATAAAAAATGCATCCAAATCTATGATCAAATTTCAATTCAGAGAAATTGGTCAAAACTGAAACTCCATCGTGCAATTTTGTTATGCTTGGGCTTAAAGGGGGTGAAAATATCTCGGAACATCATGAAAGTTGGCATGCACACTTGTCTATCAAATGAACATCCAAAATCTATGATCAAATTTCAATTACGAGAATTTATTCAAAAGTGAAAATCTGTCGCACGGTTTCACTAGGGTTGGCCTTAAAGTGGGTGAAAATATCTCGAAACATGGAAAAAGTTGGCATGCACGCTTGTCTATCAAACGAGCATCCAAATCAATGATAAAATTTCATTTACAAGAAATTGGTAAAAAATGAAATTATGTCATGCAGTTTCAATAGGGTTGGGATTAAAGGGGTGAAAATAGCTCGAAACATTACGTAATTTGGCGTGCACACTTGTCCATCAAACATGAAACCAAATCTACGATCAAATTTCAATTACAAGAAATCGCTCAAAGTGAAATTTCCTCGTGCAGTTTTAAAAGAGTTGGGTTAAAAGGGGGTGAATATATCTTAGAACGTCACAAAATTTGGTGTGCATTATTTTCTATCAAACATGCATCCAAATATATGAACAAATTTATATTCTCACAAATTGGAAAAAAGTGAAACTCCATCATGCAATGGGTGAAAATAGCTCTATACGTTGCAAACGTTAGCGTGTGTGCTTGTTTTTCAAACGTTCATATGGTTTCGTTAGGGTTGGGTTAAAGGGGGTGAAAATAGCTCATAATGTCTCAAATGTGTGCGGGCACGTTTGTCTATTAAACATGCATCCAAATCTACGATCAAATTTCAATTCTGAGAAATTGGACAAAACTAAAACTCCGTCTTGCGGTTTCACTAGGGTTAGCCTTAAACAGGGTGAAAATAGCTCGCAACATTGCACAAGTTGGCGTGCATGCTTATCTATCAAATGGGTATCCAAATCTACGATCAAATTCCAATTCCAAGAAATTAGTCAAAAGTGAAACTCCATAATGCAAATTCACTAGAGTTGGGATTAAAGGGGGTGAAAATAGCTCATAAAGTCACGAAATGTGGCGTGAATGCTTGTCTATCAAATCGACATCCAAATATATGATCAAATTTTAATTCCAAGAAATTGGTAAAAAATGAAACTCCATCGTGTGGTCTCGCTAGGGTTGGGATTAAAGGGGGTGAAAATAGCTTGAAATGTCACAAAAGCGGGCGTGCACTCTTGTCTACCAAACGAGCATCCAAATATAGGATCAAATTTCAATTTTGAGAAATTGGTCAAAAGTGAAAATTTGTCGTGCAGGTTTTCTAGGGATGGGATTAAAGGGGGTGAAAATAGCTCGGAACGTGGCAAAAGTTGGCATGCACGCTTGTCCATTAAACAAACATCTATATCTATGATCAAATTTCAATTTTGAGAGATTGGTTAAAAGTGAAACTCCTTTGTGGGGTTTCGCTAGACTTTGGATTAAAGAAGGTGAAAATGGCTCATCATGTCAAAAAAGTTGGCAAGAATGCTTGCCTATCAAATGAACATCCAATTCCATGATCAAATTTCAATTCCAAGAAATTAGTCAAAAGTGAAACTCCATAGCGTGGTTTTTCTAGACTTGGGATTAAATGCGGTGAAAATAGATCAGAACGTCGTTAAAGTTTGCATGCACACTTGTCTATCAAACTGGCATCCAAATTTATGATCAAATTTCAATTCCAAGAAATTGGTCAAAATTCAAACTCCATCGTGTGGTTTCTCTAAACTTTGGCATAAAGGGTTTGAAAATAGCTCTAAATGTCACGAAAGTTGGCGTGCACACTTGTATATCAAATGGGTATCCAAATATACGATCAAATTCTAATGAAGAGAAGTTAGCCAAAAGT
The DNA here is from genome assembly GCA_001517045.1 of Pseudotsuga menziesii. Lineage (NCBI taxonomy): Eukaryota > Viridiplantae > Streptophyta > Pinopsida > Pinales > Pinaceae > Pseudotsuga > Pseudotsuga menziesii. The sequence continues at coordinate 290,601 of LPNX010248482.1, forward strand.
TAAACTCTGTTGTACAGTTTAGCTAGGGATGGGATTAAAGGCAGTGAAAATAGCTCAAAATGCTTTGAAAGTTGGCATGCACTCTTGTTTATCAAACATGCACTCAAATATATGATCAAATTTTAATTATAAGAAATTGGTCAAAAGAGAAAATAGCCCGGAACGTCGTGGAAATTGGCTCGCATGCTTGTCTATCAAATGGGCATCCAATTCTATGATCAAATTTCAATTACAAAAATTGATCAAAAGATAAAATATGTCATGCAGTTTTGCTAGACTTGGGCTTAAAGAGGGTGAAAATAGCTCTAAATGTCGTGAAATTCAGTGCACATGCTTGTCTATCAAACGGGAATCCAAATCTACGATCAAATTTCAATTCCTTGAAATTGGTCAAAACTGAAACTCCGTCATGCAGTTTTGCTAATGTTGGACTTAAAGGGGGTAAAAATAGCTTGGAATATTGTGAAACTTGGAGTCCACACTTTTATATGAAAAGGGTATCCAAATCTACGATCAAACTTCATTTGTGAGAAATTGGCCAAAAGTGAAACTCCGTTGTTCGGTTTTTCTAGGGTTGGGCTTAAAGGGGGTTAAAATAGTTTGAAACGTCACAAATATGTGTGCACCTGCTTTCCTTTCAAACATGAATCCAAATCTATGATCAAATTTCAATTCCCAGAAATTGGTCAAAAGTGAAGCTCTGTCATGTGGTTTTACTAAAGTTGGGCTTAAAGGGGGTTGAAATAGCTCAAAACATTGTGAAAGTTGGCGTGCACTCTTGTCTATCAAACAAGCATCCAAATACATGATCAAATTTCAATTACGATAAATTGTTCAAAATTAAAACTCCATCATGCAGTTTCACTACGGTTGGGATTAAATGGGGTGAAAATAGCTCGGAACGTCACAAACTATCAAATGTGCATCCAAATCTATAATCAAATTTCAATTTCGAGAAATTAGTCAAAATTCAAACTCCGTCATACGATTTTGCTGAGATTTGGTTTAAAGGGGGTGAAAATAGCTCGGAACGTCCCAATAGGTGGCATGTACACTCTTTCTATCAAAAGAACATAAAAATCTATGAACAAATTTCATTTCCAATAAATTGGTCAAAAGTGAAAGTTTGTCATGCGGTTTCGGTGGACATTGCCTTAAAGGGGGTGAAAATAGCTTGGAATGCCATGAAAGTTGGCATGCACGGTTATCTATCAAACAAGCATCCAAATCTACAATTAAAATTTCAATTCCAAGAAATTGGTCAAAAGTGAGACTCCGTCATGCAATTTCTCTAGACTTGGCATTCAAGGGCCTGAAAATAGCTCATCACATCGCGAAAGTTGGTGTGCACATTTGTCTATAAAATGAGCATCCAAATATACGATCAAATTTCAATTCTTTGAAATTAGTCAAAAGTTGAACTACGTCATGTGGTTTTTCTATGGTTGGGCTTAAAGGGGGTGGAAATAACACGTAATGTCGTGAAAGTTGGTGTGCATGATTTTCTATGAAACTTGCATCCAAATCTATGATCATATTTCAATCATGACAAATTGGTAAAAAGTGAAACTACTTCATTTTGTTTCTCTAGAATTGGGCTTAAAGGGAGTCAAAATAACTCAATAGTCACAAACATTGGCATGAACGCTTGTCTATCAAATGGGCATCCAAATATACGATCATATATCAATTCTGATAAATTGGTCAAAAGTGAAACTCTGTCGTGCGATCTCACTAGGGTTGGGATTAAAGGGGGTGAAAATAGATCGTAACGTCATGAACGTTAGCATGCACAGTTGTATATCAAACATGCATCCAAATCTACAATTAAAGTTGACTTCCAATAAAATCGTCAAAAGTGAAAATTCATCGTTTGGTTTCGCTAGACTTGGGATTAAAGGGGGTGAAGATAGATCGTAATGTCGCAAAATTTCATGTGCATGTTTGTCTATCAAACGACCATCCAAATCTATGATCAAATTTCAATTCCAAGAAATTGGTCAAAAGTTAAACTACATCGTGCAATTTAAACAGGGTTGGGCTTCAAGGGGTTAAAAATAGCTCGAAACGTCTCAAACATTGGCATGCATGTTTGTCTATGAAAATTGGATCCAAATCTATGATTAAATTTCAATTCCGAGAAATTTGTCAAAACAGAATATCCATCATGTAGTTTCAATAGGGTTGGGATTAAGGGGGTTAAAATAGCTCGGAACATTGAGAATGTGTGCGTTCTCATCTATCAAGCGAGCATCCAAATCTACGATGAAATTTCAATTATGAGAAATTGGTCAAAAGTGAAACTCCTTCATGCGGTCTCTCTAGGGTTGGGATTAAAGGGGGTGAAAATAGCTCGTAACATCATGAAAGTTAGTGTGCACAGTTGTATATCAAGCGAGCATCCAAATCTATAATTAAATTTCACTGTTAAGAAAATAGTCAAAATTTAAACTCCCTCATTCGATTTTTCTAGACTTGGGCTTAAAGGGGGTGAAAATAGTTGATAATGACGCAAAATTTGGTGCGCACGCTTACCTTTCAAACAGGGAATCCAAATCTATGATCCAATATAAATTCCGAGAAATTAGTTAAAATTTAAACTACACCATCATGTGGTTTTAATAGGGTTGGGCTTCAAGGGGTTAAACATAGCTCAAAATGTCACAAAAGTTAGCGTTCACACTTGTCTATGACACTTGCATCCAAATATACGATCAAATTTCATTTTTGAGAAATTGTCAAAAGTGAATCTCCATTGTGCAGTTTCACTAGGGTTGGGTTTAAGGGGGTTAAAATAGTCCGGAACAGTGAGAATGTGTGCATGTATTCTTGTCTATCAAGCGGGCATCCAAATATACGATGAAATTTCAATTCACAGAAATTGGTCAAAAGTGAAATTCCATTCTGCGTTTTCACTAGAGTCGGGATTACAGGGGGTGCAAATAGATTAGAACGTCACAAATGTTGGCATGCACGCTTTTCTATGAAACGAGCATCCAAAGCTATATTCAAATTTGAATTATGATAATTTGGTCAAAAGTGAAAATCCATCATGTGATTATGGTAGACTTGGGCTTAAAGGGGGTGACAATAGCATGGAATGTCACAAATGTGTGTGTGCACACTTGTTTATCAAACATGCATCCAAATCTACAATCAAATTTCAATTCTAAGGTATTGGTAAAAAGTGAAACTCTGTTGTGTGGTTTCACTGGGGTTGGGCTTCAAGGGGGTGAAAATAGCTTGAAATGTTATGAAAGTCGGCATGCATGCTTGTCTATCAAATGAACATCCAAATCTATGATCAAATTTCAATTACGAGAAATTGGTCAAAAGTGAAACTCCTTTATGCGATTTTGCTAGGGCTGGGATTAAAGGGGGTGAAAATAGTTCGAAAAGATGTGAAAGTGTGCATGCACGTTTGTCTATCAAATGGGCATCCAAATATACGATCAAATTTCAATTCCAAGAAATTGGTCAAAAGTGAAACTTTGTCATGCGGTTTCGCTAGAATTGGGATTAAAGGTCGTGTAAATAGCTCGAAATGTCATGAAAGTCAGCGTGAACTCTTGTCTATCAAACATGAATCCAAATCTATGATCAAATTTCAAATCAAAGAAATTGGTCAAAATTTAAACTCCATCATGCGGTTTCACTAGAGTTGGGCTTAAAGGGGGTGAAAAGTTGCAAACGTTGGCATGCACGCTTGTCTATGAAACAATCATCCAAATGTAGGATCAAATTTCAATTCTAAGAAATTGGTCGAAAGTGAAACTCCATAGTGTGGTTTCGCTAGGGATGAGCTTAAAGGGGTGAAAATAGCTAGAAAAATCACGAAAGTTGGTGTGCACCCTTGTCTATCAAATATGCACCCAAATCTATGATCAAATTCGGATTCCAAGAAATTGGTCAAAAGTGAAACTCTCTTGTAAGGATTCTCTAGGGTTGGGCTTAAAGAGGGTGAAAATAACTCGGAACTTCATGAATGTGTGCATGCACACTTATCTATGAAACCTGCATCCTAATCTGTGATCAAATTTCAATTATGAGAAATTGGTCAAAAACAAAAATCTATCATACGATTTCGCTAGGGTTGGGATTAAATTGGGTGAAAATAGCTTTTAACATTGTGAAAGTTGGCGTGCACACTTTTCTATCAAACAAGAATCCAAATCTACGATCAAATTTCAATTACGAGAAATTAGTAAAAATTGAAACTCTGTTCAGCAAGTTCGCTAGGGTTTGGTTTAAAGGAGGTGAAAATAACTCATAACATTATGAAATTTAGCGTGCATGTTTGTTTATCAAATGGGCATACAAATCTTTGATCAAATTTCAATTCAGAGAAATTGGTCAAAAGTGACACTCCGTCGTGCAATTTTGTTGTGGTCAAGCTTAAAGGGGGTTAAAATAACTTGAAACAATGCAAAAGTTGGCATGCATGCTTATCTATCAAACGGACATCCAAATCTATGAACAAATTTCAAATTTGAGAAATTGTTCAAATGTGAAAATACATTATGCAGTTTTACTAGGGTTGGGCTTAAAGGGGGTGAAAATTGTTGGCAAGGAGTTGGAGGTAAATGAGTTGTGTAGCATCTAGGATGCTACGCATACTCATGTGGCACCACGCAAGGCAAAGATAGTGCGATAGGCGGAAAATAGTTCAATTTTTGATATTTTCATGTCACATTTTGTACTTATTGACCATTTATTCAGAATATTGGTCCTTGGTGGTTAAGTTTGTTAGAAGTTAGTTAGAAGTGGACCTTGAATGTAAAGGTGCAAGCCTATAAATAGAAGAATTATGCATGTAAGAGATATACATGGAGAATGAATATCAGATTTGATACTAGACAGAGTGATACTGGATCGTTGTCTGTTTTGATCTGCAATTTGTTCTATGTATTTAATATGATGTGATGTGGATTGATATGGACTCTTGTTGCCATTTATCTTTTCATGTTTTACATTGCTTTGATTCTGATGACGAATGATGAATATATCTGCATATGAATGGATAATGCAATGCTTTTAGCTTATGGATACTGTTATCTTTTAGATCTGTTTTCCCCACTGGTAGATCTACTGAAATGATGAATGAATAAATGCAACATGATGAATGGTTCAGTAAGTAGATTAGATCTAGAAATTAAGTTGATGAACCTTTGATGCCCCAACCCTCCTCTATACTGTGGAAAGTTGGTTCTGACAGCTCTCCCTCGAACATCTCAGGTGAGACCTCATTCGCTCTGCGGGTGTTGTTGGACAAGGTAAAACTTGTCTGGGCTGATGCTCAGGGAGATCGTAGTGTGTTGAGCATCGATAGAGTGGAACCCCTGTTGACTAGGTTTTGTTGGTCAGGATTGTGCCAAAAAATGGTTTTGTTGCCGATACCTCATTGAGAATGAGAGGAGGGTATGTAGCATCCAAAAAATGGTTACCCAAGAATGGATGTGGCATCCGATGCAATCATAACATCAAGATTGGTTTGAAAAGAAGCTGAGAGAATTTGCTGAAGCAGAAAATCAGAACCCTGGGATAACAACAAGCAATTGGTTAAAGATATATATACACAACGGTCCACATGAATACTTCTTTAGTGAATTTCCTATCATATTGTACGAGTGGCTGGCGCAATTCACATACAAGAAGACTTACTTTTAAGGAGGAGAACCGATGTCCTGGACCCCTGAACTAATCCAGGAGTTGCAAGAAACTAACAACAGAGCATCGCGCACTGTCGAGGTCTGGTTGGACAGTATCCTAGAGGGTTATATCATCGAGTTTGCTGTTGACACCAATAAATCTTACATCAAAGCAGAGAGGAGTTCTTCAACGGACCCAGAGGTAGGTTGTTATTGTCTCTTCAATTGTTGATTAAAATGTTGGTTTGAAAAAATGGTATACTTAAGATGCACCTAGAGTAGTAACAGTCCAATGTGCAGAGGTTGTGGATACCACAACCAAGAGGGGAGACAAATGAGAAGATAAGGGGTATATGGGCGCAAGTTTCAATGAAATTATGAGGGAAGCCGAGGAAGGAAGTGGTTGTATAAGGGGAGGAGAAAGTTTCTGACTAGAGAAGAGGTAAAGGAAAGGGGAAGGTCCTGCTACGATCGGAACACAAGACCGCGAAGGACAACCACACAGGAGGAAGTGACCCTATAGTGAACATGAGGATGAACAAGCATAGGCTATGCCTAGAACGAAGGTAAGATCAAACCCCAGTAGCAACGTATCCACGCCTCTGTGCACTACTCCAAACTCAGGAAAAACTCTAAGTCCCACGTTGACTTGTTCGATGTGCCAGAAACAATCTAGTAGTAGATCAACATTTGTAGGAAGGCGACCTAGGATGGAGGGTGAGACATGAAGCTAGCGTTGTTCCATGGAAATGAGACCGATGATCCTGAGCAATATGGGTTTTTATGCGAAGCAGTATGGACTGTTAGACAAGCCACTGACGATGATGTAAAGAAAGGACAGTTAGAAACTACTCTGAGGGGTCACACACTTGATTGGTTTATGAAGTTTGTCCAAGTTCCTTATGGGACTCCGGAAAATACATTGGATGAGATTCGGATGGGACTAATCGAGGAATTCAGAAAATCGAAGTTAGAAGCACAATAAATTACGGAGCTGAAGGAAATCAAGCAATTTCCTAATGAGACTGTTTGGGATTTCGATCAAAGGTTCAAGACACTGATGGCCAGAGTCATTTTTTCTATGAGTGATGTCCAACATAAAGAATGGTTTATCTCAACATTGGCTTCTCATATCTGACAACCATTGATGCAGCAAAAGATAGGGACGTAGAGAGAAGCCCTAGAGATTGCAATGAAGCTCGAAGCTTCACCTATTAGGGAGAGTGTAGTTGGGATGAATCAAATTCATGCACAACTAGAAAACCTCACACTCCAGCTGTAGGACATCAATAAAGGTAAGGAGGAACACGCATATCTTTGCTGTACTTGGTGTCATGCAGATGGCCACACCAAATATACTTGCTCCGACTTTAGAAACTATTTGTTATCTGGAGCTCCGAACCCATTGAGTAGTGGTGGTGTGCCATGGTGTCGCATATTCCAAGTCTATGGACATTGACATGAGGAATTTAGCTATATGCAAAAGATGGTGTAAAAACCTGCCAATTTATACTGTTGATTTTGTTGCTCAGTCGGGCATGAGGATAGAGGCTGCTGGGCATACGATCTGGTTCAGGATAGAACTTATGATTCATATATTGTGAAGGGTGAAGGTCACTGCACAATCTAGTAACCACATCCGAAGCCTTAGATGGTAAGTTTTAAACCACAACCGTAGTACACACTGCCACCACCGATGTATTTTTTTCCACCATAGCCGCAGCCGCAGTTTGCGCCACAACCGCAGTTTGCTCCGCAACAGCCATATAATCAAATGTCGATGGCCCAGGCACAACCAAAATATGTCCAAGGAGCGCACTTTTTTCAGAAACAATTGAGTCGCCCTCCACAGTAGGTAGCTCAGCCACAATACCCACAACAAGGAGGATTCCATGGAGGAATTTGAGGCAGAGGAGGAGGCTTTGGACGAGGAGGGGGATGAGGTTGTGCATCTGTCTAATGTTATAATTGTGGAGTATTCAGACATTATCAAAGATAATTCCCACACTTACAGTGCTCATGTATGTACTAAGCAACTATTGATCATACCGTGGAGAACTGCCCGTAGTTAATCGGAAGATGGAAAACTGGAAACATTCCAAAATTGTAAAATCAAGCCCATTTGCAGACTTAGAATCAGCTACCAGCCCAGATCCAGTTACAGAGCCAGGCCCAGAATCAATTTTTGCTCCAAAATTAGACTGTGAATCAGCTGATCAACCCACTAGTAAACCAAAATCCACCACTGGCTCAGACTCTGCCGATGAACCAGACTCAAGGTCCAATAGTTGCGATGATTTCAGCAGAGCCCAGAACGTAGGATGTCAACATCGCCATTGTCACTCGCGAAGGTGCAATGACCAGAGATGATGGACCCCGACCGCAAGTTCAATTAGTTTGGAAGAAGAAGATGGAATTTGATATCGCGACAGAAAAAGAGACTTTTTTTGAAACTTGGGGCGTGATTGGATGAAATCTTGGTAAGTCGCCTGTCTATGAAATGCCATTCGCCTTTGATTTATCCTTAGAAGCAGGATCATCGTGGTGGCATGCTACCTTGTAGCAGTTCTTTGAGAAATTCTTAGGACTGGCACGAGATCTTGAGGCTCTTGTTGAGCTTGAGAGGTTGTTGTACTGTCCACGCAAGGAGCTGAAGGACTCCACAGTGAACTCCTTGTAGAAGAAAAAGACAAGTAAAGAGATGCGTATGGATATCCATATTGGGGACTATGAGGTGGACTCATTCATCCTGGACCTGGGATTGGATGTGAACATCTTGACTAAGCAGTCCTGGTGGAAAATGGGGATCCCACCGTTGGGTTGGTCCCCTATGCAGTTGCGATTGGCGAACCAAGATAAGGTGCAACCAATTGGATGGGTAATGAACTTGGTTGTAGATTTTGAAGGTATGATAACAAACATTGACTTTGATGTGATTGAAGTTGTTAATGGGGAAGGATCCTATCCCGCATTGCTGGGGATTGGATGGGCCAATGACAGTATGGACGTGATTAGTTTTAAGAAGCGAATGATGACATTTGAGAACTAGGACATTTGCTTCATCACACCCATGGATCCAAACGAGGGTGGGAGATACATTGAACCTGTGAAGGATGAAGTTGTTAAGGGGTGGGATCATGCTTACAACATATCTGAAGACTATATCCACCCAAATGTCGAGGGAGAACTTGGTTGGCGAAGTTCTAGCTCTACGTCCTCTGATTTTGATGATGTGCTTGATAATTGGAAAAACCGCATACATGAGGTATCCTTTAGAAAGTGTGGTCTGATTACACAATCTCAGCGTCATGTTGCGACTGAAATTGTTGAATTACCAGTATATGAAGGGTTACTCGAGTTGTTTGCATTCTTAGAAATATTTGAAGAAAGAGTCTCAACTCCACAACGACTATTGGCATTGGAGGAAGCACTGAAGGCTACTCATTCCCGCTGGTGGGAAGCTCATAAGAAGATGATTACTGGATGGACGCAGTGTCGCGTGCTGATGGAATTTCATTTTGGTACCACAGAGGTGTACCACACTGGAAAGTATGATGGAAAGAATAACCTGAGCATCCATTTGGCAAATTGTCAAACACTATGGTCAACGCAAACAAAGGATGAATGGTTCCATGCCTTTATTCATACCTTAGATGAAATGCTGAGGTCCCAGTACGTATCCGCAGAGCTGAACAGAGAAATAACTACTTGGGAGGAGTTGACGATTTATTTCTCCCACACTTTTAGTTTTGCAGATGCCAATATTGATGTCCATAATGCATTTCAAATCATTCAGGATGTGGTCTTAAAAGTTGTGCCATTTGCATATCCTGTGGATCCACATGCGCATTGCCACATGCAATCGATGATGGAATGCTATAATATGTCTGGCGAGCCAGAGGATGATGATGAGTTGTGAAATATTAATATTCTGGAGACTGAAGGGAGTCGAGATGTCGCAACACCAAATGTGCCGACCATTCCCATGACTCAGCCGCTGAAGATTAAGAAATTTAACATTGGGACAGAAGAGAATCTGAAGTTCGCAAATGTCAGGGACTACTGGGATGAGGAGACCATGGCCAAGATCACAAATCTCCTGCATGAGATTCAAGATCTGTTTCCAACAAAATTCTCAGAAATGAAAGGGATATTGGGTGACCTAGGGGAAATTAAAATCCCGTTGAAGCCAGAAGCCAAACCAGTGTGACAGAGACCATATCACATGAATCCGCGATACAAAGACAGAGTCAAAGATGATATTGATCATATGTTGGATGCTGAAATCATCAAACCTGTAGAAGAGTTAGAATGGATCAGTCGTATGGTGGTCCAAGACAAGAAAATTGGCGAAGTTCGGATCTACGTCGACCTTAGGAAACTAAATGATGCTTGTATTCATGACCTGTTTCTAACACCGTTCACTAATGAGGTACTTGAAGGAGTAGGTGGTCAAGAAATATACTCCTTTACAGATGGGTTTTCGGGTTATCATCAGATCAAAATCACCAAGGAGGGTCGACATAAAACAATATTCGTCACTGAATGGGGATGTTTTCAATATACATTGATGCCTTTTGGGTTGAATAATTCCCCTAAGGTATTCCCTTGGGTCGTCATTGCTGCTTTCCAGTATTTCATTCAAAAGTTCTTACAGGTGTACATGGATGATTGGACAGTGTACGGTCTAGTCAAGGATAATTTGGCCAACCTTCGACTGATGCTAGAAATGTGTCGCCAACACCAGATCACGCTGAACTCCAAAAAGTGCATTTTATGCACCCCATTCGGCATACTGTTAGTTCATATTATGTGCAAGAAAGGGTTATTGGTCGACCTTGCAAAGATATCTCTCATCTTGAGTTTTCCCCCATCGACCAATGTGAATATGCTTCGGGCAATGTTGGGGCACATGAGATATTATCACAAATTTATCAGAGGCTACACTTCGATCATTGACCCTATGGAAAAAGTATTGAATAAATATGTGGTATTTGAATGGAGTCTAGAGTGTCAGAGTAGCTTCAATGCATGAAAGGATAATATGGCTTTGACACTAATACTTGTATTCGCAGATTGGAACAAGGAGTTCCACATTCATGTTGATGCATCTTCTGTTACGCTAATAGTAGTGCTCACACAACCAAGCGACAACGACTTGGAACACCTTATTGCTTTTGCGAGTTGGAAGTTATCATTTGCAGAGAATAATTATACAACCACGAAGCGCGAGGGGCTAGCGATGGTTTATGCGTTGCAGAAATTCTGGCATTATCTTCTAGGAGGTCACTTCAAGATGTTTACTGACCATTCAGCTTTGAAGTATCTGGTCAATAAGCATTTGTTGGGGGGGGAAGATATGCAGATGGATACTCCTCTTTTAGGAATTTGTTTTCGAGATCATCATGAAGTCGGGTCGCTTAAATGTCAGCCCTTATCATTTTTCCAGAATTGAGACGCGTGAGGAACATACTAACATTGAAGATAGATTGCCTGATGTGCAGTTGTTTCGAGTTGACATGGTAGATGGCCATTATTCTCCAATAATCTAGTTATTAGAAATGGGATTCGCACCAGAATAAATTTCCATGAGTCAAAAGAAGTAGTTGGTGGTTAAAGCTTCTGACTTTCAGCTGATTGCTGGACACTTGTATAAGATGGGACCTGATGAAATTTTGTGGAGATGTGTTCTCCCACATGAACAAGAGTAGATTTGGGAAGAAGCGCATGCCGACATAGCTAGGGAAAACTATGGATAACGGTCTACCACATGGAAGGTGCTTCAAGCAGGGATTTGGTGACCCATTCTTCATAATGATGCGATAGGTTATGCATGGAGTTGCGATGTCTATCAACGCATTGGAAAACCATATTGCATGAATCCATGATACAAAGACAGAGTCAAAGCTGAGCTTGATCGTATGTTGGACACTAGAATCATTGAACCTATCGAAGAGTCATAATGGATCAGTCCTATGGTGGTCCAAGACAAGAAAACTGACGAAGTTCAGATCTATGTCGATCTTAGGAAACTAAATGATGCCTATATGCATGACCCATTTCCAACACCGTTCACTGATGAGGTACTTGAAGGAGTAGGTGGTCAGGAAATCTACTCCTTTACAGATGGGTTTTTGGGTTATCACCAGATCAAAATCACCAAGGAGGATCGACATAAAACAACATTCATCATTGAATGGGCATGTTTTCAATATACGGTGATGGATTTTGGGTTGAATAATTCCCCTAAGGTATTCTCTTGGGTCGTCGTTGCTACTTTCAAGGATTTCATTCAAAAGTTCTTACAGGTGTACATGGATGATTGGACAGTGTATGGTCTAATCAAGGATCATTTAGCCAACCTTTGACTGATGTTGGAAATGTGTCGCCAACACCATATCACGCTGAACTCCAAAAAGTGCATTTTCTATCCCCCATTCGGCATACTGAGGTCATATTTTGTGCAAGCAAGGGTTACTGGTCGACCCTGCAAAGATAGCTCTCATCTTGAGTTTTCCCCCACCGACCAATGTGAAGATGCTTCGGACAACGTTGGGGCACATGGGATATTATCACAAATTTATCAGAGGCTACACTTCGATCACTTCCCCTATGGATAAATTATTGAATAAAGATGCGGTATTTGAATGGATTCTAGAGTGTCAGAGTAGCTTCAACGCACTGAAGGCTAAGATGGCTTCGACACCAATACTTGTATTCCCAGATTGGAACAAGGAGTTCCACGTTCATATTGTTGCATATTCTGTTGCGCTAGGACTAGTGCTCGCGTAGCCAAGCAACAATGACTTGGACCACCTTATTGCTTTTGCAATTTGGAGGTTATCATTTGCAGAGAAGAATTATACAAACACGAAGCGCGAGGGGCTAGCGATGCATTAGAGGAAATTTGGGGTTTAAAATGGGCCTTATAAGAAAACATGCCAAAATAAGTTTTTGTGAGTTGGAATTCAAGAACCAATAGAATTTCAATAAAATAAGTCAACCATAATGGTTGAATTGACATATTTGTCATTAAAAAAAACTACTTTTTTTGTTCGTATTTTCGACATATCTCATTGTGTTTTTACTCAAATTTCTGCATCATCATCACGTTTTTTCAGGTATTTCTTGTTTTTGGGGTAGCGGGGTCCATAAAAAGTATGCAGCATGGGTACTCGTTGGATGCAGAATCAAATTCCACATCCAATGAGCTCTCCCAATCGAAATTTGAGTAAAAAGACAGGGAGATATGTCGAAAATACGAACACAAAAAGTAGTTTTTTTCTTTCTTCCTCCAAAATTAATCAATATTATTTTATTATTTTAACTATTATTTTATTATTTTAACTATTATTTTATTATTTTCCTTAGGAGGCCCATTTTAGACCCCAAAATTCCTCTAATGGTTTATGCGCTGCAAAAATTCTAGAATTATCTTCTAGGAGGTCACTTCAAGCTATTTATTGACCATTCGGCTTTGAAGTATCTGGTCAATAAGACTGTGTTGGGGGGGAAGATATGCAGATGGCTACTCCTCTTTCAGGAATTTGTTTTTGAGATCATCATGAAGCCGGGTCACTTAAATTTCGACCCTGATCATTTGTCCAGAATTGAGACGGGTGAGGAACATACTAACATTGAAGATGGACTGCCTGATGCGCAGTTGTTTCGAGTTGACATGGCAGATGACCATTATGCTCCAATAATCCAGTTCTTAGAAACGAGAGTCGCACTAGAAGAAATTTTCATGAGTCAAAAGAAGCAGTTGGTGGTTAAAGCTTCTGACTTTTAGCTGATTGCTGGACACTTGTATAAGATGGGACCTGACGAAATTTTGTGGCGATGTGTCCTCCCACATGAACAAGAGTAGATTTTGGAAGAAGCGCATGCCGACATAGCTGGGGGACACTATGGAGGATGGTATACCACGCGGAAGGTGCTTCGAGCAGGGCTTTGGTGACCCACTCTTCATATTGATGCGATAGGTTATGCGCAGAGCTGTGATGTCTGTCAACGCATTGGAAAATCATCACAGCGGGATGAGATGCCACTCATACCCCAGGTAACTTTGTAACCTTTTGATAAATGGGCGGTAGAATTTGTGGGTCCGATTAATCCACTTGGGAAAATAACTAGTGCGAGCTACATAATCACTATAATGGACTATCTGACGCGATGGGAAGAGGCTACACCCGTTGTAGATTGTACTGCTGCGACAACATCCAGATTTCTATTTGAGAATATTGTGATGCGATTTGGGTGCCCAAGAATTTTGATGAGTGATCAGGGTAGTCATTTTATCAACCGCACATTAAGAACACTGACAGAAGAATTGTAGGTTCAACACAAGAAAAGTACACCATACCATCCGCAGGCTAATGGAATTGTGGAGTCATTCAACAAAATATTGGAGCATGCACTTACCAAGGTATGTAACACTAACCAAGATGGCTGGGATCTAAATATTCCTATAGTGGTGTGGGCCTATCGCACCACATGCAAGAGATTGATGAGGAAAACACCATTCAAATTGGTATACGGGCAAGAGGAAATTATTCCTATGTAATACATTATTCCCAATCTGCGCATTGTTGCTACGACTGGAATGAATGATGATGTTGTGCTAGAGGAGCACATAGCCAACTAATACAACTTGATGAAGATAATTTCATTATGGGTGTCTACCAGCGCATCAAAAAATACTAACAGAAGACGTGGCATGATCGCCACATAAAGAACAAAAAATTTCAGCAAGGGGATTTGGTGCTGCTATACGACAACAAGTTCTTGAAGCATTCAGGTAAGCTACAAATGCATTGGCTTGGCCCATATCTTGTTAATTCTATTACCTCTGTGGGTACAGTTCAATGACAGCAGTTAGATGGTGCCGTATTGTCAAATCTCATGCATGGCATCCTCTTGAAGCCCTATCAGTCGGGGGAAGGAATGCGTAATGCCTGAAGCATTGTGCACTAAAAAAAATGAAAATAAGAGTAGAGTAGATAGAGGAGAGAAGGGCACGCCAGGAGGGAGTGGCTGTGAAAGGATAGGAGGTAGTTGCATAGAATTGTTGGCCCAACTGCGGTAGCTGAAGGTCTGCGATATAGTCAAATCAACAATAAATGAAAATAGTTAGCCGACGACGCTTGTTGAAACGATGTGCATTTATGGATGATCCGACCATTGATTTGACAGAATCGACAACGGATTTAGGTGATTAATACATGATTTAGTCATGATGGCCGCAGATGATTTAGTAATGATGACTGATGGTTTGGATATGTGCTATAAGAAGGTCCTCAACCCAGGTCAAAAGCACCATTTGATCTATGTTGAGTTGAGTTGCAGAGAGCGTTTGAAGCTGAGTTTTGTTGAAAGCAGTGTGTGAGTTGCAGAGTGAAGTAAAGGGTGTGTGCTAGGGAGGTATATTGGTTTGGCATGCTGAGCACCCTCGAAATAATAGAGGCATTGAGTGAGTACGAGTCCTTGGTTTGACCAACTTCCATTGTTGAAGAAATAATGAGCATGCCAGTCATATCATCATCAATTCCATGGGGGGAGCGGAAGGCCTAGAAGCCAAGCTCAACACCACCAGAGAGCAAGGGGAAGGAACTACCCATAGAGGGCCCTCTAGCTCAGGAGAAGTAGAGTCAACGGTTCACACAATGATCTCTATGAAGGATATTCTATGGTACATTGCTCCCACCCACCCTAGTGCGAAACCTCGGCGTCTAACAAAAAATCAGAAGTATCAGCCCAAACTACCACCGCTGCCAGAAGGGATGACCTGCATCATCGACATTATCCATGTGTTGATCAAGATGAAGTATGAGGACCATGATTTGTTGTTATGGAAGGATGTAGAAGATGAGCCCTACGAGTAATTTCTTGCGGTCATAGGAGCACCCATCCTACTTATTCCGCAACCATGTGCGGAAGGACTGAACAACTATGGGTTATTGGGGCTTATCAACATGCCACATTTTGGGTGGTTGAATGAAGCAAATGCATGCGTCAAACAAATTTTGGCATGTTTTCATGGAGGAATGTTGTGCTTGGACACACCAATCACTCTCATGGTGGATTTGATTTCTGAGATTATGGGATTGCTGAAGGATGTGGAAGACCCATCACAATATTTCAAAGGACAAGATAATGATAAGCGTCTGGCAGCTCGGTTGAAGGAGATGTATGATTTACAACGTGATGGCAGAGACTATCGCATCGACAACATCAATGACATAACAGTGTTTATTGGTGCATGAATACTGGAAAGTAAGATTGTCCAAAAGAATATCCCTATTCAGTGCACTTCAGGAGTTATTACATGTGCGCAGAAATGCGCTGAAGGAGTCCACATGAACTGGTCCCTCTTTTTGTTGAATCAGCTAACAGAGGATGCGGTTGCAGTTCAGGCTAGAGAGTGACCTTTTTCTTATAGTTGGATACAAATATTGATCGTGTTGGTGCCTTGGATGGAGCCAAATGATTACTAGGGAATGACGCTTGAAGCTGTCAAGGTGAGTAAGGGTGCACAATATCAAAACTTGTGGTGGGTGGAGGAGGCCAGTTGGAAAATAGATTGTGCGATCCACTTTTGGGTCTACTGGTAGGCCTTGCAAGTAGTAGTGGTCAACATCCCAAGTTTATCATATGCAATAGTAGTGAAATATCAGCAGATTATGCATATCACCATCAGACCACACACTATTTAGATCCAGGCACACCATGACATTGATAAGCAATGGCTACCCATGGCCTATAAGGTGATGAATGAAGAATTGGAAGTAGTGATTCAGGATTGGCCTACAGAATGGCATGAGCTGATCAGTGCAGATGAAGTATTAGAGGGGCCACCTGTAGATTCCCCTGAAGAGCCTACGCACCAAGAGCAGAGTCTTCATGAGTCTGATGGACAGTCGTCGATCGATATTGATTCGAATGCACAATGCATCCTCGATGAGATTAGAATGAAGCACAGAATGGAGCAGGATGCTGACAGTGGTACTGGATTAGTGATGGATTCCCAATTGCAGTGGCTTATTAAGGTCGTCATAGATTCATCTGATACAGCAGCGACTATAATGCACCAGTCCACCCAGGAAGGCTTTGCCAAGGTAAGAAACAAGTTGGATTCTATTTATAATGTTGTTTTGAAGAGAGCACCAGAGAGTGCCGCTGTACAGGAATTCTTGTCGATTAGCACCGAGCTGCGAGCTAGGAACGTCCAGGTTTCCCCAACTGCAATTGACGCAGGAAATGCAGATGTGACTTCCTCATTGCACCAGTTGCAAATTATCACCTTGGATATCAACAAGCTATCGATCTAGACTTTAGTACACATACAACAGGTCACCAGCCAGGATTTGACTCATAGGCAGAAGGAGCTCAGCAATCGGTACCTGCAGTCACAGGATGAAGATGAGAAGCTTAAGAAGGAAGTAGAGGGGCTAAAACAGGGAAAGGAGTAGCTCACATCAAAAAAAGCGCAGGAGATTGAAGCCTTCAAGACGGCACAAGAAGAATTGGCGAGGAAAGCTGCTATGGAGATTACTGCATTGAAAAAGGAAATCGATCACCTTGTTATTGAAAAGGAGCAGCTATTTGCTAGCAGAGGCAAGGTAGAAGAGGTTGTTGATGCGGTCTGTCAACACATCCATGAAAGCACAACAAAAATGGATGCAGTCGCTAAGGCCAAGTGACTTGGAGAATTCATTATGCAGCTCCAAATGGAAAAAAACCTGCTAAACGCTATGGTATACCTGAACACACCACCAGAGTAGGTTGCGGTGTGAAAGACCTCCATTGAAGAAATTGCGGTGTAGTTTGATGAACTAGAGCAAGATGCTAAGAATATCGCCAAGGTAACGACACAATTTTGGGGTAATATTGTTAATGATGAGTAGTTATAACAACTTACAACACAATTGCAGGAATCTGAGAACCAGTTGGCCACACTAAAGAAATCACTGCGAACCATGTCACCCATTGTGTCAATCACGCAATCCGTCGGGTTAAAGGAGCTGCAGTAGCGGGTGGTAAAATCTCAGGAATGACAGCGAAAACACAACGAATAGCTCAATGAGTTCCAAGAGATTGGAGCCCAATTGTTGGAAAAAGCTATTGCTACGCTGCAAGCTGTGCAGGATAGTAAGAAGAAAATCAATGAAAAGATGGTGGAGCACCTGTTGAAGTAGGATAAGCTTATGTGTTAGGATGTTGCTGGGAAAGTTAGAGCGTAGTTCACCAAAATTTCTCAGCAATATGATGACTTCAATATGAATACCAATGAGTGCACCATGTCCATCTGACGTGGCTCGAGGATGAGCCACAAGACTGTGTTGGGGGCCTGTTGGAAAGGGGTTGGAAGTAAGTGAGTTGCACAACATCTAGGATGCTGCACATACTCATGTGGCACCATGCAAGGCAAATATAGCGTGATAGGTGGAAAATAGTCCACTTTTTGATATTTTCATGTCACTTTTGTACTTAATGACCATTTATTCAAAATATTGGTCCTTAGTGGTTAAGTTTGTTAGAAGTTAGTTAGAAGTGGACCTTGAATGTAAATGTGTAAGCCTATAAATAGAATAATTATGCATGTAAGAGATATACATGGAGAATGAATGCCAGATGTGATACTAGACAAAGTGATACTGGATCGTTGTCGGTTTTTATCTACGATTTCTTATATGGATTTAATATGATGTGATGTTGATTGATCTGAAATCCTGTTGCCATTTATCTTTTCCTATTTAACATTGTTGCGATTCTGATGATGAATGATGAATAGATGTGCATATGATTGGATAATGCGATGCTTTCTTCTTATGGATACTGTCATCTTTTAGATATGTTTTCCCCACTAGTAGATCTGTTGAAATGATGAATGAATAAATGTGACATGATGAATGGTTCAGTAAGTAGATTAGATATAGAAATTAAGTTGATGAACTTCTGATACCCCAACCCTCCTCTATACTGCGAAAACTTGGTTTCGACATCTCTCCCTCGAACATCTCAGGTGAGACCTCATCTGCTCTGCGGGTGTTGCTGGATAGGGTAAAACCTGTCTGGGCTGATGCTCAGGGACATTGCGGCGTGTTGAGCATCGACAGAGTGGAACCCTTATCGACTGGGTTTTCTTGGTCGAGATTGTGTAAAAAAAATATCTTGAAACATCGCAAGCGTTGCGTGCATGCCTGTCTATGAAACATGCATCCAAATATATGATCAAATTTCAATTTTGTTAAATTGGCCAAAAGTGAAACACCGTGGTGTGGTTAACATATACTTGGGTTTAAAGGGGGTGAAAATAGCTAGGAATGTCGAGAAAGTTGGCATGCACACCTGTCAATCAAACCGGAATCCAAATCTACGATCAAATTTCAATTATGAGAGATTGGTCAAAAGTGAAACTTTGTTGTGCATTTTCACTAGACCTGGGCTTAAAGGGGGTTAAAATAGCTTAGAATGCTGTGAATGTGTGTGTACACGCTTGTCTATGAAACATGCATCCAAATCTGTGATTAAATTTCAATTACAAGAAATTGGCCAAAAGTGAAACTTCGTTGTATGGTTTCACTAGGGTTGAATAGATCTGAACGTCACAAAAGTTGGTGTGCATGCTTGTGTATGAAACATACATCCAAACCTATGATCAAATTTTAATTGTGATAATTTGATCAAAAGTAAAACTCTGTCGTGCGCTTTCTCTAGGGTTCGTATTAAAGGGGGTGAAAATAGCTTGAAATGTCGTGAAAGTTGGCATGCATGCTTACCTATCAAACATGAATCCAAATCTATGTGAAAATTTCAATTTCAAGAAATTGTTCAAAAGTGAAAAGGGGGTGAAAATAGATTTGTAACATTGTGAAATTTAGCATGCACGGTTGTATATCAAAAGTGAATCTCCGTCGTGCAATTTCACTAGACTTGGGATTTAAGGAGGTGAAAATAGCTCGAAACATTGTGAAAGTTGATGTGCATGCTTTTCTATCAAACGCGCACCCAAATCAACCATAAAATTCAATTACGATAAATTGGTCAAAGCTGAAACTCCGTCATACAATTTCTCTAGGGTTGGGAATAAAGGGGGTCAAAATAGCTCAAAATGTCACTAAAGTTAATGTGCACTCTTTTCTATGAAATGAGCATCCACATCTACGATCAAATTTCAATTTTGAGAAATTGGTCAAAAGTAAAAATCCATTGTGCAGTTTCACTAGGTTTGGGATTAAAGGGGGTGAAAATAACTCGTAACATCACAAATGTGTGCGTGCACGCTTGTCTATCAAACCAGAATCCAAATCTACAATCAAATTTCAATTCCAAGAAATTGGTCGAAAGTGAAAGTCTATTGTGCAATTTCACTGTGGTTGGGCTTAAAGGTGGTGAAAATACCTCGAAATGTTGGTGTGCATGGTTGTCTATCAAATGAACATCCAAATCTACGATCAAATTTCAATTACGAGAAATCGGTCCAAAAAAAAACTCCGTCGTGCGGTTTTGGTGGGGTATTTCACGAAAGTTGGTGTGCACGCTTATTTATGAAACATGCATCGAAATCTACCATTAAATTTCAATCCCAAGAAATTTCTCAAAAGTGAAACTCCGTCATGCGATTTCGCTAGGGTTAGGCTCCAAGTGGGTGAAACTATATCATAACATTGCGAAAGTTGGTGTGCATGCTTGTCTATGAAATGGGCATCCAAATCTACAATCAAATTTCAATTGTGAGAAATTGGTCAAAAGTGAAACTCCATCATGTGGTTTTTCTAGGGTTGGGCTTAAAGGGGGTGAAAATATCTCACAACCTCGCGAAAGTTGGTGTGCATGGTTGTATATCCAACATGCATCCAATTCTATAATTAAATTTCAATTCCAAGAAATTGGTCAAAAGTGAAACTCTGTCATGCGGTTTCGCTAGACTTGGGATTAAAGGGGATGAAAATAGCTCGTAACATCGCGAAAGTTGGCGTGCACGATTCTATATCAAACGGGCATCCATATCTACTATCAAATTTCAATTCCAAGAAACTGGTCAAAATTTAAACTACGTCGTGCGGTTTCCCTAGGGTTGGCTTAAAGGGGTTGAAAATAACACGAAATAGATTGGAATGTCATGAAATTTGGCATGCACGCCTGTCTATAAAAAATGCATCCAAATCTATGATCAAATTCAATTCATAGAAATTTATCAAAAGCGAAACTCCATCGTGCAATTTTTTTGTGGTTGGGCTTAAAGGGGGTGAAAATATCTCGGAACGTCATGAAAGTTGGC
This sequence comes from Pseudotsuga menziesii, assembly GCA_001517045.1. NCBI lineage: Eukaryota > Viridiplantae > Streptophyta > Pinopsida > Pinales > Pinaceae > Pseudotsuga > Pseudotsuga menziesii. The sequence goes on from LPNX010248482.1 coordinate 311,532, forward strand.
ATGCACACTTGTCTATCAAATGAACATCCAAAATCTATGATCAAATTTCAATTACAAGAAGTTATTCAAAAGTGAAAATCTATCGCACGGTTTCGCTAGGGTTGGCCTTAAAGTGGGTGAAAATATCTCAAAACATGGAAAAAGTTGGCATGCACACTTATCTATCAAATGGGCATCCAAATCGATGATAAAATTTCATTTACAAGAAATTGGTAAAAAATGAAATTAGGTCATGCCGTTTCAATAGGGTTGGGATTAAAGGGGGTGAAAATAGCTCGAAACGTTGCGAAATTTGGCGTTCGCACTTGTCTATCAAACGAGAAACCAAATCTATGATCAAATTTCAATTACAAGAAATCGCTCGAAATGAAATTTCCTTGCGCGATTTTAAAAGAGTTGGGTTAAAAGGGGGTGAATATATCTCATAACATCACAAAATTTGGCGTGCATTATTTTCTATCAAACATGCATCCAAATATATGAACAAATTTATATTCTCAGAAATTGGAAAAAACTGAAACTCCATCATGCAATTTCATTGTGGTTGGATTTAAAGGGGGTGAAAATAGCTCGTAACGTCGCAAATGTTGGCATGCATGCTTGTTTTTCAAATGTTCATATGGTTTCATTAGGGTTGGGTTAAAGGGGGTGAAAATAGCTCGTAACGTCGCAAATGTGTGTGGGCATGTTTTTCTATCAAACATGCATCCAAATCTACGATCAAATCTCAATTCTGAGAAATTGGACAAAACTAAAACTTCGTCATGCGGTTTCACTAGGGTTGGCCTTAAACAGGGTGAAAATAGCTTGCAACATTGCACAAGTTGGCGTGCATGCTTATCTATCAAATGGGTATCCAAATCTACGATCAAATTTCAATTCCAAGAAATTTGTCAAAAGTGAAACTCCATTATACAAATTCACTAGAGTTGGGATTAAAGGGGGTGAAAATAGCTCATAATGTCACGAAATGTGGTGTGCATGCTTGTCTATCAAATCGACATCCAAATATATGATCAAATTTTAATTCCAAGAAATTGGTAAAAAATGAAACTCCATCATGTGGTCTCGCTAGGTTTGGGCTTAAAGGGGGTGAAAATAGCTCGGAATGTCGCAAAAGCGGGCGTGCACTCTTGTCTACCAAATGAGCATCCAAATATAGGATCAAATTTCAATTTCAAGAAATTGGTCAAAAGTGAAAATTCGTTGTGCATGTTTTCTAGGGATGGGATTAAAGGGGGTGAAAATAGCTTGAAACGTGGAAAACGTTGGCATGCACGCTTGTCCATTAAACAAACATCTATATCTATGATCAAATTTCAATTTTGAGAGATTGGTTAAAAGTGAAACTCCTTTGTGGGGCTTCGCTAGACTTTGGATTAAAGAAGGTGAAAATGGCTCATCACGTCACAAAATTTGGCAAGAACGCTTGTCTATCAAATGAACATCCAATTCCATGATCAAATTTCAATTCCAATAAATTAGTCAAAAGTGAAACTCCATCGTGCGGTTTTGCTAGACTTAGGATTAAATGGGGTGAAAATAGATCAAAACGTCGTGAAAGTTTGCATGCACACTGGTCTATCAAACTGGCATCCAAATCTATGATCAAATTTCAATTCCAAGAAATTGGTCAAAATTCAAACTTCATCTTGTGGTTTCTCTAAAATTCGGCATAAAGGGTTTGAAAATAGCTCTAAATGTCACGAAAGTTTGCGTGCACACTTGTATATCAAATGGGTATCCAAATATATGATCAAATTCTAATGAAGAGAAATTGGCCAAAAGTTAAACTCTGTCGTGCAGTTTAGATAGGGTTGGGATTAAAGGCTGTGAAAATAGCTCGAAATGCTTTGAAAGTTGGCATGCACTCTTGTCTATCAAACATGCACTCAAATCTATGATCAAATTTTAATTATAAGAAATTGGTCAAAAGAGAAAATAGCTTGGAACACCACGGAAATTGGCTCGCATGCTTGTCTATCAAATGGGCATCCAATTCTATGATCAAATTTCAATTACAAAAATTGGTCAAAAGATAAAATATGTCATACAGTTTCTCTAGATTTGGGCTTAAAGAGGGTGAAAATAGCTCTAAATGTCACGAAATTCAGTGTACATGCTTGTCTATCAAACGAGAATCCAAATCTACGATCAAATTTGAATTCCCAGAAATTGGTCAAAACTGAAACTCCGTCATGCAGTTTTGCTAATGTTGGACTTAAAGGGGGTAAAAATAACTTGGAATGTTGCGAAACTTGGAGTCCACACTTGTATATGAAATGGGTATCCAATTCTACGATCAAATTTCATTTATAAGAAATTGGCCAAAAGTGGAACTCCGTCATGCAGTTTTGCTAGGGTTGGGATTAAAGGGGGTTAAAATAGTTTGAAACGTCACGAATATGTGTGCGCCTTCTTTCCTATCAAACATGAATCCAAATCTATGATCAAATTTCAATTCGCAGAAATTGGTCAAAAGTGAAGCTCTGTCGTGTGGTTTCACTAAAGTTGGGCTTAAAGGGGGTTAAAATAGCTCAAAACATTGTGAAAGTTGGCGTGCAGTCTTGTCTATCAAACAAGCATCCAAATATATGATCAAATTTAAATTACGATAAATGGTTCAAAATTAAAACTCCATCATGTGGTTTCACTACGGTTGGGATTAAATGGGGTGAAAATAGCTCGGAACGTCACAAAACGTGGCATGCACGCTTGTCTATCAAGTGTTCATCCAAATCTATAATCAAATTCCAATTTCAAGAAATTAGTCAAAATTCAAACTCCGTCATACGATTTTGCTTCAATTTGGTTTAAAGGGGGTGGAAATAGCTCAGAACGTCCCAATAGGTGGCATGTACACTCTTTCTATCAAAAGAGCAGAAAAATCTATGAACAAATTTCATTTCCAATAAATTGGTCAAAAGAGAAAGTTCGTCGTGCAGTTTCGGTAGACATTGCCTCAAAGGGGGTGAAAATAGCTTGGAATGCCATGAAAGTTGGCATGCATGGTTATCTATCAAACAAGCATCCAAATCTACAATTAAAATTTCAATTCCAAGAAATTGGTCAAAAGTGAGACTCCGTCATGTGATTTCTCTAGACTTGGCCTTCAAGGGGTTGGAAATAGCTCATCACATCGCGAAATTTGGTGTGCACATTTGTCTATAAAAAGTGCATCCAAATATACGATCAAATTTCAATTCTTTAAAATTAGTCAAAAGTTGAACTACGTCATGTGGTTTTTATAGGGTTGGGATTAAAGGGGGTGGAAATAACACGTAATGTCGTGAAATTTGGTGTGCATGCTTGTCTATGAAACTTGCATCCAAATCTATGATCATATTTCAATCATGAAAAATTGGTAAAAAGTGAAACTACTTCATTTCGTTTCACTAGAATTGGGCTTAAAGGGAGTCAAAATAACTCAAAAGTTGCAAACATTGGCATGAACGCTTGTCTATCAAATGGGCATCCAAATATACGATCATATATCAATTCTGATAAATTGGTCAAAAGTTAAACTCTGTCATGCGATCTCACTAGGGTTGGGATTAAAGGGGGTGAAAATAGATCGTAACTTCAAGAATGTTAGCATGCACAGTTGTATATCAAACATGCATCCAAATCTACAATTAAAGTTGACTTCCAATAAAATCGTCAAAAGTGAAAATTCATCATTTGGTTTCGCTAGACTTGGGATTAAAGGGGGTGAAGATAGATCGTAATGTCGCAAAATTTCGTGTGCACGCATTAGAGGAAATTTCAACTCAAAATGGGCCTTTTAACTTTAACTCAAATTCCATGTCATCATGTGTTAGCCAATGAAATTGCTTTAAATTTGAAATACTGTACAGGTCTTAAACACTTTTTTAATATAAATTTGGGGATAGGTATCATAAAAAAAACTACTTTTTTGTTTGTATTTTTAACATATCTTCCCGTGTTTTACTCAAATTTCAATTGGGAGAGCTCCTTGGATGCGGAATTAAATTCCGCATCCAACGAGTACCCACTCGGCATAATTTTGATGGACCCCGCTACCCCAAAAACAAGAAATACCTGAAAAAGCATGATGATGATGTCATCATCACGCTTTTTCAGGTATTTCTTGTTTTTGGGGTAGCGGGGTTCGTCAAAAGTATGCCGAGTGGGTACTCTTTGGATGAGGAATTAATTCCGCATCCAACGAGCTCTCCCAATCGAAATTTGAGTAAAAACACGGGGAGATATGTCGAAAATACAAACAAAAAAGTAGTTTTTTTCTTTTCTTCCTCCAAAATTAATAAATATTATTTTATTATTTTAACTATTATTTTATTAATTTTTTTTAGGAGGCCCATTTTGAGTTGAAATTTCCTCTAATGTTTGTCTATCAAACGACCATCCAAATCTATGATCAAATTTCAATTCCGAGAAATTGGTCAAAAGTTAAACTATGTCGTGCAATTTAAGTAGGGTTGGGCTTCAAGGCGTTAAAAATAGCTCGAAACGTCGCAAACATTGGCGTGCATGTTTGTCTATGAAACTTGGATCCAAGTCTATGATCAAATTTCAATTCCGAGAAATTTGTCGAAAGGAAATCTCCATCATGTGGTTTCGCTAGGGTTGGGATTAAAGGGGTTAAAATAGCTCGTAACATCGAGAATGCGTGCGTTCCCGTCTATCAAGTGAGCATCCAAATCTACGATGAAATTTCAATTATGAGAAATTGGTCAAAAGTGAAACTTCGTCATGCGGTCTCTCCAGGGTTGGGATTAAAGGGGGTGAAAATAGCTCGTAACGTCATGAAAGTTATCATCCACAGCTGTATATCAAACGATCATCCAAATCTACAATTAAATTTCAATGTTAAGAAAATTGTCAAAAGTGAAAATCCGTTGTTCGATTTTTCTAGACTTGGGATTAAAGGGGGTGAAAATTGCTGATAATGTCACAAAAATTGGCGTGCACGCTTACCTTTCATATAGGAATCCAAGTCTCTGATCAAATTTCAATTCCGAGAAATTAGTTAAAATTTAAACTACATCATCTTGTGGTTTTAATAGGGTTAGGCTTCAAGGGCTTAAACATAGCTCAAAATGTCACAAAAGTTGGCATGCATGCTTATCTATGAAACTTGCATCCAAATATACGATCAAATTTCAATTCCGATAAATTATCAAAAGTGAATCTCCATTGTGCAGTTTTACTAGGGTTGGGTTTAAGGGGGTTAAAATAGTCCGGAACAGTGAATCCAAATATACGATGAAGCGGGAATCCAAATATACGATGAAATTTCAATTCGCAGAAATAGGACAAAAGTGAAATTCCATTCTGTGGTTTCACTAGAGTCGAGATTACAGGGGGTGCAAATAGAATAGAACATCACAAACGTTGGCATGCACACTTGTCTATGAAACGAGCATCCAAAGCTATATTCAAATTTCAATTATGATAATTTGGTCAAAAGTGAAACTCCATCATGCGATTATGGTAGACTTGGGCTTAAAGGGGGTGAAAATAGCACGAAATGTCACAAATGTGTCTGTGCACACTTGTCTATCAAACATGCATCCAAATCTACAATCAAATTTCAATTCTAAGGGTTGAGCTTGAAGGGGGTGAAAATAGATTGAAATGTTACGAAAGTTGGCATGGATGCTTGTCTATCAAATGAACATCCAAATTTATGATCAAATTTCAATTACAAAAAATTGGTAAAAAACGCAACTCCTTTATGCGATTTTGCTAGGGATGGGATTAAAGGGGGTGAAAATAGCTCAAAAAGATGTGAAAGTGCGCATGCACGCTTGCCTATCAAATGGGCATCCAAATATATGATCAAATTTTAATTCCAAGAAATTGGTCAAAAGTGAAACTTCGTCAAGCGATTTCGCTAGAATTGGGATTAAAGGTTGTGTAAATAGCTCGAAACGTCATGAAATTCAGCGTGAACGCTTGTTTATAAAACATGAATCCAAATCTATGATCAAATTTTGATTCCAAGAAATTGGTCAAAAGTGAAACTCCATCATGCGGTTTCACTAGAGTTGGGATTAAAGGGGGAAAAACATTGCGAAAGTTGGCATGCACGCTTGTCTATGAAACAATTATCCAAATGTAGGATCAAATTTCAATTCTAAGAAATTGGTCAAAAGTGAAACTCCATCGTGTGGTTTCGCTAGGGGTGAGCTTAATGTTGGAGACATTTATCGCTATACACACTCATTTTTGTCAATTTGGCCTAGTTAAACCACTATCCTAAGTATTATTGACTTAATTGACATCAGAGGAGCACTAGATGACATCAGCTAGATCACACCCACGCCTACCTTTAGTCAAGGAGGCTAACTTAACCTTCTCCTACATTCAGGGAGGCTAACTGGAGCACTCCGGGGGTGATCTGAGTGTCATTAATGCACTTTATTGCTAACTGATGGTTACAATCAATTAAATAGGGAAGTGAAGGTGCCTCCCTTCATTAAATTGATTATTTAATGATTATTTAATGAACTGGAGTCAACAGGGGCGCCTCCAACCACTTCTGATGGTCAGTTACACTTCAGTTAACCTCATTGAGGTTCATTGGAGTCATTGATGCGCTACCAATTGTTGGTTGGCTTGTAGTGACACATGTATGGGCTACTTTCAGTTAGACTCAGTCATTTATTGCACTCTGACTTCAGTTAGGGCTCAGTTGAGTCAATTAAGGTTTTGATTAGTAGTTAACTTAAGTGTTGACTGTGGCTTACATTCAGTTAAGATAGACTCACTCATTCAATTTGAATGACCTCCTTGGGAATTCAAATTGATTTGTCATTCATACTTGTAGCATGATCTTGTATTGTATTACTCATTCTTTGTGTGAATATACAGAGAGGCTACTCATTTTGTAGAACAATTACACCATTTTCATGTCTTATTGTTATTAATATTTGATGAGACTTGTGCTTAGTCCCTAGATTACTGTGACAGATTAATATGGTATCAGAGCTCACGGTGGGATGAAGCTCATATCTCTCAAAAACAAGGTTTTTGATAGATCTTGCATGAAAATTGAGCAATAGCTCAAAAATCTAGCACTGCACCAGAAGCCAAGGCTTACCACTTAATAACCCAAGTAAAGAACTTGTTGATCAAGCTTTCTTAATTGACTATGCTGGGTGTGATGAAAGCCTAAAATTTGCAGGTTGTCTGACCTTACATTGCCCCTTTTGTTGTGATTTTTAGGTTTTTGACAGGTGAAAGCATTCACTCTAGTAGATTCAGATGGCTTTTTTCGTAGATCTTTTGACTCCGTTCAATTTCCACTCATGGAAAAGAGATATGGAGATCCAGTTACACTCCAGAGGACTCTATAGGGTCACCATGGACACTGAAGAAGATCCTGGGTCTGCAATAGACAAGTCTAGATTCTTGAACAAGAAAGATGAAGCATTTTGATTCTTGTGCTTCTCTGTTTCCTGCGATCTTCTTTTCCATCTTTCGGGATTGAAGACTCCAAAGGAAATTTGGGACAAATTGGAAGCCCTGTATGGAAAGAAGGATGATTTGAGAGTTTACCAGCTCGAAAATGAATTGATGTCTCTCCAGCCTTCAAATTTCGAGACCTTGACTGAATTTTTCACAAAGTTTAAGTACATTGTCTTACTGTTGAAGCAATGCAAAGTGGAGACAGAGGATGATCAGATCATCCTCACCATACTCTCCAAACTTGTAGCTGATTATTCAATTTTTGTCTCTACATTCCGTGCGGGGAATCTCACAACCCTTGGATGGAAGATGCCTACACTCAATGCCTTCATTGAGTCCCTAACAAGTGAACATGATAAGCTTTTCCAGATGGGGATCATCCGATCCTCTCATGATCAAGCCCTCCATGTCTCAGGGCCCAAAGATCTGAAGGGTAAAGAAAAGCAACAGAAGAACCCAAAAACTAAATTCGAAGCTCCTAAACCTAAAGTTGAAAACCAGTAGCATGATGAGTCTTCCGGCTCAAAGAAGAACAAAGGGAAAGGGCATCATGGAAAGGAAAAAGTCAAGTGTTCATACTACGGGAAGGGAATCCACCCTAAACATGCCTGTATGAAGAAGAAGCTTGATGAAGCTACCTCTCTCCTTGAGACAAATCACATCAATCTTCCGGAAATCTTTCGGTGGAGAGATCATTAATATCGGGAACCACATCATGAAAAAGGTCATACCCTCATGGCAAGCACTTCAAAGTCCAAAGAACTCTTGATTGATTCTGGAGCTTCAAACCACATGATGGCTGAAAGAGACTCCTTTTCATCCTTGGAGACCGAAAAATCCATCCCCATCCACATGGGAGATGACTCCACCATCATTTCCGAACGACAAGGTACGATTGATCTTGAGAATGGCTATTTTTCAAATGTTTTGTATGTACCATCTCTGGCATCAAATCTCCTTGGTGTCTATCAGATGATACATACATGAGTGCCTAAGAGAATATCTTTCATCCCTAATGATGTTGAGATAATGGAACTTGTATATGAGAAACTCATTGCTAAAGGCCTTTCAAACCATCATGCAAAAGCCTATGAGTTCTCACACTTTGTGGCGGATGCAAAGCCCACCGCTCTGCTAACTCATGGAAATGAATTTAGTAGGCTGTGGCATGAAAGGTTTGGCCATATAAATTTCAAATATTTGCAGCAATTACAGAAAAACTCCATGGTTGAAGGCCTCCCGGTCATCAAGGCAACCATTGGAAATTGCAAGGGCTGTGTGGTTGGAAAACACCTTGAGCACAAGTTCAATCGGGGGAAGGCAAACCGAGCTACATGCATATTGGGGCTGATACATTCTGATACCAGTGGTCCAATTCCTGTCACATCCATGAATGGATCAAGGTATATTCTGACTTTTATTGATGATTTTTCAAGGTACACATGGGTCTTCTTTCTCAAAAAGAAGTCTGAAGTATGTGAAAAATTCTCTGAACTGAAGGCCTTGATCGAGAATTCCTCTGGGCTTAAGATCAAGATATTGAGATCTGATAATGGTGGGGAGTATGTCAGTAATTATTTGCTACATATATGCTCCCAAAGTGGTATTCAGGTCCAACATTTAATTCCCTACACTCCCGAGCAGAACGGTGTAGCGGAAAGGAAGAATCGGTCTCTCAAGGAGATGACCACCTGTATGTTGGAATCAAAGAAGTTGGATGAAAATTTGTGGGATGAATCTATGCATGCCACAAAATACATTCAGAATAGAGTGCCACACTTATCCATGAAAGGGAAGACCTCTTTCGAAGCATACTTCAAACACAAGCCGGATGTGTCAAACCTGCGGGTGTTTGGGTCCACTGCATGGGCCCGAATTCCACTTGATAAAAGGAGGGATTTGCAACCACAAAGCATAGAATATATGTTTATTGGGTATCCTAATGAATCAAAAGGTTTCAAGCTTCTAGATATCAAAACAAAACATATCATCATTGAGAGAAGTGTCAATTTCGATGAGCCTCTTCAGGAGGCAGAACTAGTGAAGGAGAAAACTGCTGAATTTCCTTCCTATTCTACTGAATATTTGGATGATGAAATTGGGGGTGATGACCTTGATTTGTATCCTATGATTTCTGATATCAGTGTGCAGAAAAAATTAGATGCTGAATCAGAACCTGAAATACAAAATAATCTTCCCACATGGGCCCGACAGACACTCTCCTCCGCAGGAGATAACATTGGAAATTCGGATGATCCAAGGAGAACCCGGTCTGATTTCCAAAGAGCAGGTATTGAGCTCTCTTGTCCTGATAATTTTCTGTCCAAAAATTGTTATTTCATGATTGGTTCAGACCCAAAATCCTACTACCATGCTCAGAAGGATCTAAGATGGCAAGTTGCCATGGATGAAGAGATGAATTCTCTTCAGAAAAACACTACTTGGGAGCTAGTTTCTCTTCCTCCGGGAAGAAAATTGGTTCAATGCAAGTGGGTGTTTCGGAACAAGGTAGCTGCTGATGGAAGAAACTACAAATATAAGGCAAGGCAGGTGGAAATTTTTTTCTCTCAGGTCCAAGGTGTGGACTACCATGAGACCTTTGCACTGGTTGCAAAAATGGACTCCATCCGCCTAGTTCTGGCAATTTCAACATCTAAGCATTGGGAAGTGCATCATATGGATGTTAAGTCAGCCTTTCTGCATGGAGATATTCATGAGGAGATATACATGAATCAACCCGAGGGATACATCACTGATCCATCTTTGGTTTGCAAGCTAAAGAAGTCATTATACGGGTTAAAACAGGCCCCAAGAGAGTGGTATTCCAAGATGGATGCCTTCCTTCTCTCACAAAACTTCCAAAGGTGTATATCAGATACAAATATGTATATATAGCAGTATAATGGTAATTTTAGTATTATTGTTTTATATGTTGATGACTTACTGATCACAGGTAGCACAGTTGCTTCCATTTTAGCCATCAAAACTGCTCTCTACAATGCCTTTGAAATGAGCGATTTGAGGCTCCTAAAACAATTTTTGGGGCTTGAAATTGAGTAAAATTATGATGGGATAATGGTAAATCAATCCAAATACATATAATACCTATTATTCAAGTTTAACATGGCTGAATGTATGCCTGCACAATTCCATTTCCTTTCAGGGATCAGCCTTGAAGAAGGAAAAAACACACCTCCCATGGATTGCACTATCTATCAACAGCTGATTGGAAGCTTGTTGTACTTGACACATTCTCGGCCTGATATCTATTATGCCATGAATGCCATATCAATATACATGCAACAGCCTCATTATCTTCATTTGAAGGCAGCCAAGAGGATCCTCCAGTATATTCAGGGAACTAGGACCTACAGAATTCATTATGCTGCAGACTCCAAGCTAGAGCTGGTTGGATACACAGATTCTGATTGGGCGGGTAATTCTATCGATCAAAAGTCTAATTCTGGATATGTATTCATGTTTGGTGGTGGCCCCATTTTCTGGTCTAGCAAAAATCAGGCTTTCATAGAATTATCTTCAGCAGAGGCCGAGTATCGAGGAGCGGTGAATGCTTACATCCAAGTAGTTTGGTTGCAAGGCATTCTTTCAGAGTTTGATATTGGTAGTACTTTGTCCACTATCCTATTTTGTGACAATAAAAGTGCTATTAAGATATCCACAGATCCAGTTACCAGGTATAGGACCAAGCATGTAGAGATCCACATGCACTATATCAGGGAACTAGTGCATGAAAGGACCATCATTCTGCAATACTGCCCGACTGATGAGCAGATTGCAGACATCTTCACCAAGAGATTTTTAGAAAATAAGTTCACTTACCCCCATTCACTGTTGGGGGTGAGTCAATCAGGGCGATCAGACTACTTTCAATGTTCAGCTTGAGGGGGGGGGGTTTCCCACTGGGTTTTCCCTCTTTTCCTCACTTAGTTTGTTTTTGAGCATTGTTTCAGTTTCAACATTGTATAGGGTGACCTATGGTTTTAGTTTCTGGGTCCCTAGCATTTTTATGCATTTTATGTTTTCTACTCCTCCTGAGTATAGCTTAAGGGGGGGTGTTGGAGACATTTACCACCATACACACTCATTTTGGTCAATTTGTCCTAGTTAAACCACTATCCTAAGTATTATTGACTTAATTAACATCATAGGAGCACTAGATGACATCAGTTAGATCACACCCACGCATACCTTCAGTCAAGGAGGCTAACTTAGCCTTCTCCTACATTCGGGGAGGCTAATTGGAGCACTCCAGAGGTGATCTGAGTGTCATTAATGAACTTTATTGATAATTGATGGTTACAATCAGTTAAACAGGGTAGTGAAGCACCTCCCTTCATTAAATTGATTATTTAATGATTATTTAATGAACTGGAGTCAACAGGGGTGCCTCCAACCACTTCTGATGGTCAGTTACACTTTAGTTAACCTCATCAGGGTTCATTGGAGTCATTGATGCGCTACCACTTATTGGTTGGCTTGCAGTGACACATGTCTGAGATAATTTCAGTTAGAATCGGTCATTTATTGCACTCTGATTTCAGTTAGGGCTCAGTTGAGTCAATTAGGGTTTTGATCAGTGAACTTAAGTGTTGACTGTGGCTTACATTCAGTTAAGCTAGACTCACTCATTCAATTTGAATGACCTCCTTGGGAATTAGAATTTCTTTGTCATTCATGCTTGCAGCATGATCTTGTATTGTATTACTCATTATTTGTGTGAATATACAGAGTGGCTACTCATTTTGTAGCACAATTACACCATTTTCATGTCTTATTGTTATTAATATTTGATTAGACTTGTGTTTAGTCCCTAGATTACTGTGACATATTAATACTTAAAGGGGTGAAAATAGGTGGAAAAATCATGAAAGTTGGCATGCACCCTTGTCTATCAAATATGCACCCAAATATATGATCAAATTCTGATTCGAAGAAATTGGTCAAACGTGAAATTATCTTGTACGGATTCTCTAGGGTTGGGCTTAAAGGGGGTGAAAATAACTCAGAAATATGTGAATGTGTGCATGCACGCTTGTCTATGAAACCTGCATCCTAATCTATGATCAAATTTCAATTATGAGAAACCGGTCAAAAATGAAACTCTATCATATGATTTCGCTAGGGTTGGGATTAAATTGGGTGAAAATAGCTTTGAACGTTGTGAAAGTTGGCGTGCACACGTGTCTATCAAACATGAATCCAAATCTACGATCAAATTTTAATTACGAGAAATCAGTAAAAATTGAAACTCTGTTCAGCGGGTTTGCTAGGGTTTGGTTTAAAGGGGGTGAAAATAACTCATAACATTATGAAAGTTGTCGTGCATGCTTGTTTATCAAATCGGCATACAAATCTTTGATCAAATTTCAATTCAGAGAAATTGGTCAAAAGTGAAAATTCGTCGTGCAATTTTGTTGTGGATGAGCTTAAAGGGGGTTAAAATAACTTGAAGTAATGTGAAAGTTGGCATGCATGCTTATCTATCAAATGAACATCCAAATCTATGAACAAATTTCAAATTTGAGAAATTGTTCAAATGTGAAAATACATTATGCAGTTTTGCTAGGGGTTGGGCTTAAAGGGGGTGAAAATTGTTGGCAAGGAGTTGGAGGTAAGTGAGTTGTGCAGCATCTAGGATGTTGGACATACTCACGTGGCACCACGCAAGGCAAAGATAGTGCGATGGGCAGAAAATAGTCCACTTTTTGATATTTTCATGTCATTATTGAACATTTCTTCGGAATATTGGTCCTTAGTGGTTAAGTTTGTTAGAAGTTAATTAGAAGTGGAATTTGAATGTAAAGGTGAAAGCCTATAAATAGAAGAATTATGCATGTAAGAGATATATATGGAGAATGAATACCGGATGTGATACTAGACAGAGTGATACTGGATCGTTGTCTGTTTTGATCTACGATTTTTTCCACGGATTTAATATGATGTGATGTGGATTGATCTGAACTCCTGTTTCCATTTATCTTTTCCTATTTTACATTTCTGTGATTTTGATGACAAATGATGAATATATCTACATATGAATGAATAATACGATTCTTTATGCTTATGGATATTGCCATCTTTTAGATATGTTTTCCCCATTGGTAGATCTGCTGAAATGATGAATGGTTTAGTAAGTAGATTAGATATGGAAATTAAGTTGATGAACCTCTGATGCCCCAACCCTCCTCTATACTGCGGAAAATTGGTTCTGATAGCTCTCCCTCAAACATCTCAGGTGAGACCTCATCTTCTCTATGGTTGTTGTTGGACAGGGTAAAACCTGTATGGGATGATGCTCAAGGAGATCGCGATGTGTTGAGAATTGACAGAGTGGAACCCTTGTCTACTGGGTTTTGTTGGTTGGGATTACGCCAACAAATGGTTCTGTTGCTGGGACGTCGTTGCAACTGAGAGGAGGGTATGTAGCATCCAAAAAATGGTTACCTAAGAATGGATGTGGCATCCGACATGGCCAAAACTTCAAGATTGGTTTGATTAGAAGTTGAGAGAATTTTCTGAAGTAGAAAATCAAAGCCCTGGGATGACAACAAACAAGTGGTTAGCAAGATATATCCACGACGGTCCACACGAATACTTCTTCAGTGAATTTCCTATCATATTGTACTAGTGAATGGCACGATTCACATACAAGAAGAGGAACGTTTAAGGAGGAGAACCAATGTCTTGGACCCCTGAACTAATCCAGGAGCTACAAGAAATTGACAACAGAGTGTCATGCGCCATCGAGGTCTGGTTGGATAGTATCCTAGAGGGATATATCACCGAGTTCAATATTGACACCAATAAATCTTACATCAAAGCAGAGAGGTATTTCTTCAACGGACCTAGAGGTAGGTTCTTATTATCGCTTCAATTGTCGATTAAAATGTTGGTTTGCGAAAAGGGTATACTCAAGATGCAACTAGAGTAGTAACACTCCGATGTGCGGAGGTTGTGGATACCAAAACTATGGGGGGAGACAAATGAGAAGATAAGGGGTAGATGGGTACAAATTTCGACAAAATTGTGAGGGAATCCAAGGAAGGAAGTGGTTGTATAAGGGGAGGAGCAAGGTTCCGACTAGAGAAAAGGCAGAGGATAGGGGAAGGTCCTACTACGATCGAAATGAAAGATCACGAAGGACAACCACACAGGACGAAGCAAACCTACAGTGACAACGAGGATGACTAGGCCTAGGCTACGCCCAAAATGATGGTAAGATCAAACCCCAATAGCAATGTATCCATGTCTCTGCGCACTACTCCAAACTCATGAAAAAATCCAAGTCCCATGTCGACTTGTCTAACGTGCCAGAAACAATCTAGTAGTAGATCAACATCTGTAGGAAGGATACCTAGGATGGCGGGTGATGACATGAAGCTATCTTTGTTCCATGGAAACAGGATCGATGATCCCGAGAAATACTAGTTTTTATGCGAAGCAGTGTGGACTGTTAGACAGGCCACTGACGATGATGTAAAGAAAGGATAGTTAGCGAATACTCTGAGGGGTTGTGCACTTGACTGGTTTATGAAGTTTATCCAAGTTCCTCAAGGGAATCTAGCAAAGACATTGGATGAGATCCAGACGAGACTAATACAGGAATTCATAAAACCGAATTCGGAAGCACAATACATTACGGAGCTGAAGGAAATCAAGCAATTTCCTAATGAGACCATTTGGGATTTCGATCATAGGTTCAAGACACTAATGGACAGAGTCAATTTTTATGTGAGTGATGTCCAACATAAAGGATGGTTTATCACAACATTGGTTTCTCATATCCGACAACGATTGATGCAGCAAAAGATAGTGATGTAGAGCAAAGCTCTGGAGATTGCGATGAAGCTTGAATCTTCACCTATCAGGGAGAGTGCAGTAGGGATGAATCAATTTCAGGTGCAGCTAGCAAACCTCACACTCCAGCCATAGGACATCAATAAAGGTAAGGAGGAATGCACATATCTTTGGTGTACTCAGTGTCACACAGATGGCCACACCAAATATATTTGCTCCGAATTGAGTAGTGGTGGTGTGCCATGGTATTGCATATTCCAATTCTATGAACATCGACACGAGGAATGTATCTATATGCAAAAGATGGTGTCAAAACCTGCCAATTTATACTGCTCATTCTGTCGCTCAGTCGAGCATGAGGATAGAGACTATTGGGCATACGATCTACTTCAGGATAGAACTTATGATTCATATTTCGTGAAGGGAGAAGGTCACCATGTAGTCCAACAACCACATCCGTAGCCTCGGATGCTAAGTTCTCAACCATAACCGTAGTACACACCGCCATCGCTGATGTATTGTTTTTCACCACAGCCACAGTTCGCTCTGCAGCAGCCATATAATGAAATGTTGATGGCCTAGGCGCAACCAAAATATGTCTAAGTAGCGCACTTTGTTCAGCAACAATTGAATCCCCCTCCAAAGCAGGTAGCTCAGCCGCAGTACCCATAACAAGGAGGATTTCATGGAGGATACTGAGGCAGAGGAGGAGGCTTTGGATGAGGAGGGGGACGAGGTCACGCATCTGTCCAATGTTATAATTGTGGAGTATTTGGATATTATCAGAGAGACTGCCCACACTTGCAGTGCTCATGTACGTACTGTGCAGTGATTGATCATATAGTGGAGAACTGCCCGCAGTTAATCGCAAGATGGAAAACCATAAACATTCTGAAATTGCAAAATCAAGCCCATTTGCATACTTAGAATCAACTACCAGCCCAGATCTAGTTACAGATCCAGGCCCAGAATCAATTTCTACTCCAGAATCAGACTGTGAATCAGCCGATGAACCCACAAGTAAACCGAAATCCACCATTGGCTTAGACTCTACCGATGAACCAGACTCAGGTCCAACAATTGTGAAGATTTCAGTAGAGCCCAGAACGCAGGATGCCGACATCACCATTGTCACTCCCGAAGGTACGACGATGGGAGATGATGGACCCTAACCATAAGTTTGATTAGCTAGGAAGAAGAAATCGATGTTTGATATCGCGACTGAAAAATAGACATTTTTTTTAAATTCAGGCCGTGATCGGATGAAATATTGGTAAGTCTCCTGCTTATGAAATGCCATCTGCCTTTGATTTATCCCTAGAAGCAGGACCATTGTTGAATCATGGTACCTTGCAACAGTTCTTTGAGAAATTCTTAACATTGACACAAGATCCCGAGGCTCTTGTTGAGCTTAAGAGGTTGTTGTACCGTCCACACAAGGAGCTGAAGGACTCCGTAGTGAACTCCTTGCAGAAGAAAAAGACAGGTAAAGAGATGCATGTGAATATCCATATTGGGGACTATGAGGTGGACTCAGTCATCCTGGACCTGGGATACGATGTGAACATCCTAACTAAGCAGAATTGGAAAAAAATGGGGAGCCCACCATTGGGTTGGTCCCCTGTGTAGCTGCGATTGGTGAACCAAGCTAAGGTGCAACCAATTGGATTGGTAATGAACTTGGTTGCAGATGTTGAATATATGAGAACACACGCTGACTTTGATGTGATTGAATTCATTAATGGGGAAGGATCCTATCTCGCACTACTGGGGATTGGATGGGCTAATGACAGTATGAACAAGATTAATTTTAAGAAGCGAATGGTGACATTTGAGAACTAGGACATTCGCATCATCGCACCCATGGATCGAAACGAGGGTCAGAGATACATTGAACCTGTGAAGGATGAAGTTTTCAAGGGGTGGGATCATGCTTACAACATCTCTGAATACTATATCCACCCGAATGTTGAGGGAGAACTTTGTTTTCAAAGTGCTAGCTTTGCATCCTCTGATTTTGATGATGTGCTCGAGAACTGGAAAAACCGCATGCATGGGGTATCCTTTAGAAAGTGTGGTCTGATGACACAATCTCTGTGTCATGTTGTAATTGAAATTGTTGAATTTCCAGTATATGAAGGGTTACCCAATCTATCTACATTCTTAGAAATATTTGAATAAAGAGTATCAGAGCCACAACAACTATTAGCATTGGAGGAAGCATTGAAGGCTACTCCTTCCTGCTAGTGGGAAGCTCATAAGAAGATGATTACTGGATGGACGTAGTGTCGCAGGCTGATGAAATTTCATTTTAGTACCGCAGAGGTGTACCACACTGGGAAGTATGATGGGAAGAATAACCCAAGCAGCCATTTGGTGGAGTGGCAAACACTATGGGCAGTGTGAACAAAGGATGAATGGGCCCATGCCTTTATTCATACCTTGGATGAAATGTCGAGGTCCTGGTATGTATTCGTAGACATGGGCAGAGAAATAACTACCTAGGAGGAGTTGACGGTTTGTTTCACCCACACTTTTAGTTTTGCAGATGCCAATCTTGATGTCTACAATGCATTTCAGATCATTCAGGATGTGGTCTTGAAATTTGTGCCAGTTGCATATCCCATGGATCCACATGCACATTGCCACATGAAATCGATGATGGAATGTTATAATATGTCTGGAAAGAAAGAGGATGATGACGAGTTATGAAATATTAATATTCCAGATACTGAAGGGAGTTGAGATGTCGCAGCACCGGATGTGCCGACTATTCCCATGACTCAGCTGCTGAAGATTAAGAAAGTTAGCATTGGGACAGAAGAGAATCTAAAGTTCACAAATGTCAGGGACTACTGGGATGAGGAGACCATGGCTAAGATCACAGATCTCCTGCATGAGTTTTAAGATCTGTTTCCAACAAATTTCTTAGAAATGAAAGGGATATTGGGAGACCTAGGGGAAATGAAAATCCTTCTGAAGCCAGATGCCAAACCAGTGCGATAGATACCATATCGCCTGAATCCACGATACTAAGATAGAGTCAAAGTTGATCTTGATCATATGTTGGACGTTGGAATCATCGAACTTGTTGAATATTCAGAATGGATCAGTCCTATGGTGGTCCAAGACAAGAAAACTGGCAAAGTTTGGATCTGGGTCGACCTCAAGAAACTAAATGATGCCTGTATGCGTGACCCGTTTCCAATACCGTTCACTGATGAGGTACTTGAAGGAGTAGGTGGTCAAGAAATCTACTCCTTTACAGATGGGTTTTCAGGTTATCACCAGATCATAATCACCAATGAGGATCAACATAAAACAACATTCGTCACTGAATGGGGATGTTTTCAATATACCGTGATGCCTTTTGGGTTGAAGAATTCCCCTAAGGTATTCTCTCGGGTCGTCATTTCTGCTTTCAAGGATTTCATTCAAAATTTATTACAGGTGTACATGGATTATTGGACAGTGTACGGTCTAATCAAGGATCATTTGGCCAACCTTCGACTGATGCTAGAAATGTGTCACCAACACCAGATCATGCTAAACTCCAGAAAGTGCATTTTCTGTGCCCCATTCAGCATATTATTAAGTCATATTGTGTGTAAGCAAGGGTTACTAGTCGACCCTGCAAAGATAGCTCTCATCTTGAGTTTTCCCCCACCGACCAATGTGAAGATGCTTCGAGCAACATTGGGGCACACGGGATATTGTTGCAAATTTATGAGAGGCTACGCTGTGATCACTTCCCCTATGGAGAATTATTGAAGAAATATGAAATATTTGAATGGAGTCTAGACTCTAGAGTGTCAGAGTAGCTTCGACACGCTGAAGGCTAAGATGGATTCAACACCAATACTTGTATTCCCATCTTGGAACAAGGAGTTCCACGTTCATGTTGATGCATCTTCTGTTGTGCTAGGAGTAGTTCTCGCACAACCAAGCGATGATGAATTGGATCACCTTATTGCTTTTGCGAGTTGGAAGTTATCATTTTCAGAGAAGAACTATACAACCACAGATGGAGCACAAGGGGCTAGTGATGGTTTATGTGCTACAGAAATTCTGACATTATCTTCAAGGAGGTCACTTCAAGATGTTTACTGACCATTCGGCTTTGAAGTATCTGGTCAATAAACCTGTGTTGGGGGGGAAGATATGCAGATGGATACTCCTCTTTCAGGAATTTGATTTCAAGATCATCGTGAAGCTAGGTCGCTTAAATGTCGGCCCCGATCATTTGTCCAGAATTAAGACAGGTGAGGAACCTACTAACATTGAATATGGACTGCCTGATGCACAGTTGTTTCGAGTTGACATGGTAGATGACCATTATGCTCCAATAATCCAGTTCTTAGCAATGGGATTCGCACCAGAAGAACTTTCCATGAGTCAAAAGAAGCAGTTGGTGGTTAAAGCTTCTGACTTTCAGCTAATTGTTGGACACTTGTATAAGATGGGACCTGATGAAATTTCACGGCGATGTGTCCTCCCACACGAACAAGAGTAGATTTTAGAAGAAGTGCATGTCGGCATAGCTAGGGGACACTATGGAGCATGTTCTACTACATGGAAGGTGCTTCAAGCAGGGCTTTGGTGTCCCACTCTTCATAATGATGCAACAAGTTATGTGCGGAGCTGCAATGTTTGTCAACACATTGGAAAACCATCGCGACAGGATGAGATGCTACTCATACCCCAGGTAACTTTGAAACCTTTTGATAAATGGGTAGTAGAATTTGCGTCTTTGATTAATCTGCCTAGGAAAAGAACTAGTGCACACTACATAATCACTACAATGGACTATCTGACGCGATGGGCTGAGGATGCACCCGTTGTGGACTGTACTGCTGTGACAACAACTAGATTTCTATTCGAGAATATTGTGACACAGTTCGGGTGCCCAAGAATTTTGATGAGTGATCAGGGTAGTCATTTTATCAACCGCACATTAAGAACACTGACAGAAGAATTACAGGTTCAACATAAGAAAATTACACCACACCATCCACAGGCTAATGGAACTGTGGAGGCATTCAGCAAAATATTGGAGCATGCACTTACCAAGGTATGTAACACTGACCGAGATGACTAGGATCTGAATATTCCTATAGTGTTGTGGGCCTATCACACCACATGCAAGATATTGATGGGGAAAACACTGTTCAAATTGGTTTATGGGCAAGAGGCAATTATGCCTATGGAATACATTGTTCCCAGTCTACGCATTGCTGCTGCGACCAGAATAATTGACGATGCTATGCTAGAGGAGCATGTAGCACAATTGAAATAGCTTGATGAAGATCGTTTCATTGTGGGTTTCCACCAGTGCATCGAGAAATACTGATAGAAGGCGTGGCATGATCACCACATAAAGAACAAACAATTTCAGTAAGGGGATTTGGTGCTTCTATATGACAACAAGTTCTTGAAGAATTCGGGTAAGCTACAAATGCACTGGATTGGACCATATCTTTTCAATTCTATTACCTCTACGAGTGCAGTTCAATTACAATAGTTAGATGGCGCTGTACTACCAAACATCATGAACGGCAGCCGCTTGAATCCCTATCAATCGGGGGAAGGACCGTGCAATGCCGAAAGAACTGTGCACTAAAACAAATTGAAAATAGGAGTAGAGTAGATAGAGGAGAGAAGGGCTCACCATGAAGGAGTGGCTGCACAAGCATAGGAGGTAGTTGCATAGAATTGTTGGCCCAACTACGGTAGCCGAAGGTCTGTGATATAGTCAAATAAACAATAAATGAAAATAGTTAGCCGGTGATGCTTTTTGAAATGATGTGCATTTATGGATGATTCGATCGTTGGATTGACATAATCGACAATGGATTTAGGTGATTAATGCGGGATTTAGTAATGATGGTCATAGATGATTTAGTAATGATGAATGATGTATTGGACGCATGCTATAAGAAGGTCCTCAATGCAGATTGAAAGCACCATTTGAGCTGTGTTGAGTCGAGTTGCAGAGAGCGTTTGAAGCTGAGTTTTGTTGAAAGCAGTGTGTGAGTTACAGAGTGAAGTAAAGGGTGTGTGCTAGGGAGGTATATTGGTTTGGCATGTTGAGCACCCCCGAAACAGTAGAGGTATCGAGTGAGCATGATTCCTTGGTTTGAACAACTGCCATCATTGAAGAAATAATGAGCATGCCATTCGGATAACATCGATTCCATGGGGGAAGCGAAAGGCCCAGAAGCCAAGCTCAACACCACCATAAAAGCGACAACCACAAAATTCCATCAGAGTGCAAGGGGAAGGAACTTCCCAGATATTGCCCTCTAGCTCGGGAGTAGTCGAGTCGATGGTTAGCACAGGGATCTATGTGAAGGATATTCTAGGGTACATTGCTCCCACCAGCCCTGGTGCGAAACCTCAACGTCTGACAAAAAATCAGAAGTATCAGCCCAAACTACCGATGCTGCCGGAAGGGATGACCTGCACCATCAACATTATCCCTGCGTTGATCAAGATGAAGTATGAGGACCACGATTTCTTGTTATGGAAGGATGTAGTGGATGAGCCCTGCGAGTCATTTCTTGCGGTCACAGGGGCACCAATCCTACGTATTACACAGCCATGGGTAGAAGGATTGAACAACTCTGGGTTATTGGGGATTATCAACATGCCACATTTTGGGTGGTTGGACAAAGCAAATGCATGCGCCAAACAACTTTTGGCATGTTTTCATGGAGGAACATTGTGCTTGGACACACCAATCACGCTCACGGTGGATTTTATTTCTGAGATTATAGGATTGTCGAAGGATGTGGAAGACCCATTGCAATATTTCAAAGGACGAGATAATAATAAGTCTGGCGGCTCGGTTGAAGGAGCAGTATGATTTGCAACACGATGGAAGAGCCTATCAAGTCGAAAACACCAATGCCAGAATGGCGTGTATTGGTGCACAAATACTGGCAAGTAAGATTGTCCAAAAGAATCACCCTATTCAGTGCACTTCAGGAGTTATTGCATGTGTGTAGAAATGCATCGAGGGAGTCCACATGAACTGGTCCCTCTTTTTGCTGAATCAGCTGACGGAGGATGCAGTCACAGTTCAGGATGGGGAGAGGCATTTTTCTTATAGCTGGCTACTAATCTTGATCACGTTGGTGGCTTGGATGGAGCTATATGATTACCAAGGAATGACAGTCGAAGCTGTCAAGGTGTGTAAAGGAACACAATATAAAAACTTGTGGTGGGTGGAGGAGGCCAGTCGACAAATAGATTGTGCGATCCACTTTTGGGTTTACTAGGAGGCCTTGCAAGCAGCAATGGTCAACATACCAAGGTTATCAGACATAACAACAGTGACATATTAGCGGATTATGCAGATCGCCATTGGACCGCACACTATTTAGTTCCAGGCACGCTGCGACCTTGATAAGCAATGGATACCCATGGCCTATAATGTGACAGATGAAGAATTGGAAGTAGTGGTTCAGGATTGGCTTGCAGAATGACACGACCTGATTAGTGCAGATGAAGTATTAGAGGGGCCACTTGCAGATTCCCCTGAAGAGCCTACGCACCAAGAGTAGAGTCCTCATGAGTCTGATGGAGAGTCATCGATCGATACTGATCTGGACGCACAACTCATCCTCGGTGAGATCAAAACGAAGCACATAATGGATCAAGATGCTGGCAGTAGTACTAGATCGGCGTTAGAGGCCCAATTGCAGTGGCTTATTAAGGTCGTCACGGATTCATCTGATACAGCAGCGACTACAATGCGCCATTCCACCTAGGAAGGCTTTGTCGAGGTAAGAAACAAGTTGGATTCTATTTATAATGTTGTTTTGAAGAGAGCACCAAAGAGTGCCGCTGTGTAGGAATTCCCATCGATTAGCACTGGGCTGCGGGCTAGGAAAGTCTAGGTTCCCTCGACTGCAATCGAGGTAGGAAATGTAGATGTGACTTCCTCACTGCACTAGCTGCAAAGTATTGCCTTGGATATCATTAAGCTATAGACCTAGACTTTAGTACACATATAGTGGGTCGCCAACTAAGAGTTGGCTGATAGGCAGAAGGAGCTCAACGATCAGTACCTGCACTCACAGGATGAAGATGAGAAGCTCATGAAGGAAGTAGAGGGGATGAAATAGGTAAAGGAGAAGCTCACAGCAAAAAGAGCGTAGGATATTGAAGCATTGAAGATGGCGCAGGAAAAACTGGTGAGGAAAGCTGCTACGGAGATTACTGCATTGAAAAAGGAAATCGATCACCTTGTTATTGAAAAGGATTAGCTTTTTGCTAGCATAGGCGAGGTCATTGATGTGACCTATAAACACATCCATGAAAGAACAACAGAAATGGATGCAGTCGCTAAGGCCAAGCGACTTGGAGAAGTCATTGTGTAGCTCTAGACAGACAACAATCTGCTAAATGCTATACCTGAACACACCAATGGAGTAGGTTGCGGTGCAAATGAAGGCCATTAAAGAGATTGCAGCGCGGTTTAATGAACTAGATAAAGATGCTAAGAAGATCACCAAGGTAACGACACACTTTTGGGGTAATATTGTTAACGATGAGCAGCTAGAACAACTTACAACACAATTGCAAGAAGATGAGAACTAGTTGGCCACATTGAAGAAATCGTTGCTGAGAAATTTAGAGTGCAGGTCACCGAAATTTCTCAGCAATACGATGAATTCAAGATGAAGACCAACGAGTGGACCATGTCCATCTGACGTGGCTCGAGGATGAGCCACAAGACTGTGTTGGGGGCTTGTTGGCAAGGGGTTGGAGGTAAGTGATTTGCGCAACATCTAGGATGCTGCGCATACTCACGCGGCACCGCATAAGGAAAAGATAGTGCGATAGGCAGAAAATAGTCCACTTTTTGATATTTTCATGTCACTTTTTGTACTTGTTGACCATTTCTTCAGAATATTGGTCCTTAGTGGTTAAGTTTGTTAGAATTTAGTTAGAAGTGGACCTTGAATGTAAAGGCACAAGCCTATAAATAGAAGAATTATGCATTAAGAGATATACATGGAGAGTGAATACCGGACGTGATACTAGACAGAGTGATACTGGATTGTTGTTTGTTTTTATCTACGATTTTTTCTACGGATTTAATATGATGTGATGTGGATTGATCTGAACTCCTTCTGCCATTTATCTTTTTCTGTTTTACATTACTACGATTCTGATGATGAATGATGAATAGATCTGCATATGAATTGATAATGTGATGCTTTCTGCTTATGGATACTGTCATCTTTTAGATATGTTTTCCCCACTGGTATATCTGTTGAAATGATGAATGAATAAAGGAGACATGATGAATTGTTTTAGTAAGTAGATTAGATCTAGAAATTAAGCTGATGAACCTTTGATTCCCCAACCCTCCCCTATACTATGGAAACTTGGTTCTGAAAGCTCTCCCTCGAACATCTCAGGTGAGACCTCATCCGCTCTACGGGTGTTGCTGGACAGGGTGAAACCTGTCTTGTCCGATGTTCAGGGAGATTGCGGCATGTTGAGCATCAACAAAGTGGAATCCCTATCAACTGGGTTTTGTTGGTCGGGATTGCACCAACAAAAATAGCTTGAAACATCGCAAAATTTCCGTACACGCTTGTCTATGAAACATGTATCCAAATCTATGATCAAATTTCAATTTCAAGAAATTGGCCAAAAGTGAAACACCGTGGTACGGTTACCATATACTTGGGTTTAAAGGTGGTGAAAATAGATATGAATGTCGAGAAAGTTGGTGTGCACACCTGTCAATCAAACAAGAATCCAAATCTATGATCAAATTTCAATTATGAGAGATTGGTCAAAAGTGAAACTTTGTTGTGCATTTTCACTAGACCTAGGCTTAAAGGGGGTTAAAATAGATCAGAATGTCATGAATGTGTGCATGCATGCTTATCTATGAAACATGCATCCAAATCTGTGATTAAATTTCAATTACAAGAAATTGGCCAAAAGTGAAACTTCGTTGTGCGGTTTCACTAGGGTTGAATAGATCTAAACGTCACAAAAGTTGGTGTGCACGCTTGTGTATGAAACATACATCCAAACCTATGATCAAATTTTAATTGTGATAATTTGATCAAAAGTAAAAATATGTCATGCGCTTTCGCTAGGGTTGGTCTTAAAGGGGGTGGAAATAGCTTGAAACATTGCAAAAGTTGGCATGCACGCTTACCAATCAAACAGGCACCCAAATCTATGTGAAATTTTCAATTTTGAGAAATTGTTCAAAAGTGAAAAGGGGGTGAAAATAGATTTGTAACATCGTGAAAGTTAGCATGCATGGTTTTATATCAAATGAACATCCTAATATAGAATAAATTTCAATTTGAATAAATTCATCAAAAGTGAATCTATGTCGTGCGGTTTCACTAGACATGGGCTTAAAGGGGGTGAAAATAGCTCATAATGTCACGAAATTTGGAATGCACACTTGTCTATGAAATGAGCATCCAAATCTATGATCAAATTTCAATTTTGAGAAATTGGTCAAAATTTAAACTACCTTTTGTGGTTTTCCTAGGGTTGGGCTTAAAGGGGTTGAATATAGAAACATCACGAAGTTGGTGTGCAGGTTTGTCTATGAAACTTGCATCAAAATCTACGATCAAATTTCAATTATGAAAAATTGGTCAATAGTGAAACTCTATCGAGCGATTTTTCCAGGGGTTGGATTAAAGGGGGTTAAAATAGCTCAGAATGTTGCGAATGTGTGCGCTCATTCCTTTCAATGAAACTGTCATCCAAATCGACAATCAAATTTCAATTATGAGAAATTGGTCAAAAGTGAAACTCTGTTGTGTGGTTTCACTAGATTTGGGCTTAAAGGGGGTGAAAATAGATCAAAACCTCACAAAATTTGTCGTGCACTCTTGTCTATGAAATGGACATCCAAATCTACAATAGAATTTCAATTCTCAGAAATTGGTCAAAAGTGAAACTTCGTCGTGCGGTTACGGTAGAATTGGACTTAACGGGGATGAAAATATGTACCTGCATACTTATCTAACACACATGCATCCAAATCTATGATAAAATTTCAATTCTGAGAAATTCGTCAAAAGTGAAAATCTATCATGTGATTTCACTAGGGTTGGTCTTAAAGAGGGTGAAAATAGCTGAGAACGTTGTGAATGTTGGCAGACACGTTTGTTTATCAAACAAACATCCAAATATACGATGAAATTTCAATTATAAGAAATTGGTCAAAAGTGAAACTTTGTCGTGCGATTTTGCTAGGGTTGGGCTTAAAGGGGTTGAAAATAGCTTGAAACTTCATTAACGTCTACATGTTTTTCTATCAAATAGGCATCCAAATGTATGATCAAATTTCAATTCTGAGAAATTGGTCAAAAGTGAAACTCTGCGATGCGGTTTCACTAGGGTTGGGCTTAAAGGGACCGGAAATAGCTCAGAACGTCACGAATGTGTGTGTGCATGCTTGTTTATCAAATAGTCATCCAAATTTATGATCAAATTTCAATTTCAAGAAATTGGTCAAAAGTGAAACTCCATCATGCGCTTTCTTTAGAATTGCGCTTAAAGGAGGTGAAAATAACTCGAAACATGATGAAATTTGGCATGCACGCTTGTGCATCAAACATACATCCAAATGTACGATCAAATTTAAATTACGAGAAACTGGTCAAAGGTGAAACTTCATCGTGTAGTTTCGATAGAGTTGGGATTGAACTGGGGGGGATAGCTCTGAACATCGCGGAAGTTGGTTTGCACACTTGTCTATGAAACATGCATCCAAATATAGGATCAAATTTCAATTCGAGCATTTGGTCAAAAGTAAAACTACGTTGTGTTATTTGGCTAGGGATGGGCTTAAAGTGGGTGAAAATAGATCGAAACGTCATGAAAATTGGTGTGAAAGTGTGTCCATTAAACAGACACCTGAATCCATGATCAAAATTTGATTCTAAAAAATTGTTCAAAAGTGAAAATATGTCATGTGGTTTCGCTAGGGTTGGGATCAAAGCAGTTGAAAATAGCTTAGAGCATTGAAAAAGTTTGTGTGCATGCTTTTCTATCAAACGTGCATCCAAATCTATGATTAAATTTCAATTACAAGAAATTGGTCAATTGTGAAACTTCATGGCGCGGTTACCATAGAGTTGGGCTTAAAGGGGGTGAAAATAGCTACAAACATCTATAAAGTTGGCATGCACGCTTGTTAATCAAATGGGTATCCAAATCTATGATCAAATTTCAATTACTATAAATTGGTCAAAAATGAAACTTCGGCGTGCAGTTTCACTAGACTTGGGCTTAAAGGGGGTGAAAATAACTCTAAATGTTGCAAACGTGTTTGTTCACGCTTGTCTATAAAACATGAATCCAAATATATGATCAAATTTCAATTACGAGAAATTGGTCAAAAGTGAAATTTCATCATGCAGGTTCGCTAGGGTTTGGATTAAAGGAGGTGAAAATAGATCGAAACATCGTAAAATTTGGTGTACACGATTGGATATGAAACGAGCATCGAAATCTATGATCAAATTTCAATTGTGAGAAATTATTAGTCAAAATTGAATCTGTGTCATGAGGTTACACTAGGGTTGGGCTTAAAGGGGGTGAAAATAACTTGAAACATTGCAAAAGTTGGTGTGCACACTTTTTTATCAAATGGGTATTCAAATCTACGATGAAATTTCAATTACGAGAAATTGGTCAAAAGTGAAAGTCTGTCATGCGGTTTCACTAGGGTTGGGATTAAAGGGCCTGCAAATAGCTCAGAACGCCACAAAAATTGGCATGCATGCTTGTCTATCAAACGGGCATCCAAATTTATGATCAAATTTCAATTCCAAGAAATTGGTCAAAAGTGAAACTCCATCGTTTGATATCGTTGTGGTTGGAATTAAAGGGGGTGAGAATATCTCAAAAGGTCACGAAAGTTGGCATGAACTCTTTTTTCTAAAATGGGCATCCAAATCTATGATCAAATTTCAATTTCGAGAAATTGTTCAAAAGTGAAAATTCATTATGTGGTTTTGCTAGGATTGGGCTTAAATATGTTAAGACTAGCTTGAAATTTCGTGAAAGTTGGTGTTCACGCTTGTCTATGAAATGAGCATCCAATTCTACGATCAAATTTCAATTATGAGAACTTTGTCAAAAGTGAATCTTCATCATGCGATCTTGCTAGGGTTGGGCTTAAAGGGGGTGAAAATAGCTCGTAACGTTGCGAAAGTTAGTGTGCACAATTGTTTATCAAACGAGCATCCAAATCTACAATTAAATTTCAATTCCAAGAAATTCCTCAAAAGTGAAACTCTGTTGTGCGGTTTCGATAGACATGGGCTTAAAGGGGGTGAAAATAGATCATAACACCGCGAAAGTTGGAGTGCATGCTTGTCTATCAAATGACCATCCAAATCTATGATCAAATTTCAATTTTGAGAAATTGGTAAAATATTAACCTATGTCATGCGCTTTCCCTGCGGTTGGGATTAAATGGGTTGAAAATAGCTCGAAATGTCATGAAACTTGCATCCAAATCTATGATCAAAATTCAATTTTGAGAAATTGGTCAAAAGTGAAACTCCATTGTATGGTTTCGCTAGGGTCTGGGTAAAAGTGGGTTAAAATAGCTCAGAACGTCGTGAATGTGTGCGTGCACGCTTGTCGGTCAAACGAGTATCCAAATCTATGATCTAATTTCAATTCCAAGAGATTGGTAAAAAGTGAAACTCCATTGTGCAGTTTTGCTAGAGTTGGGCTTAAAGGGGGCGAGAATAGATCATAACGTCACAAAAGTTGGCATGCACTCTTGTCTATGAAATGATCATCCAAATCTACGATCAAATTTTAATTCTAAGAAATTGGTCAAAAGTGAAACTTTGTCATGCAGTTACAGTAGACTTGGGATTAAAGGGGGTGAAAATAGCCCAAAACATCAAAAATGTGTGTGTGCATACTTGTCTGTCGAACAAACATCCAAATCTATGATCAAATTTCAATTCTGAGAAATTGGTTAAAACTAGAACTCTGTCGTGCAGTTTTGTTGGGGTTGTGCTTAAAGGGGGTGAAAATAGCTTGGAACGTCATAAAATTTGTTCTAAATGTTTCTCTATCAAGCAGACATCCAAATGTATGATCAAATTTCAATTCCGAGAAATTATTCAAAAGTGAAACTTTGTCACGCGGTTTCACTAGGGTTGGGATTAAAGGGGGTTAAAATAGCTCGGAATGTCGCGAAAGTGTGTGTGCACGCTTGACTATCAAACAAACATCCAAATCTATGATCAAATTTCAATTCCAAGAAATTGGTCAAAAGTGAAACTCCATCATGTGGTTTCACTAGAATTGGGCTCAAAGGAGGTGAAAATAGCTCAAAACATTGTGAAAGGTTGCTTGCACGCTTGTCTCTCAAACAAGCATCCAAATGTAAGATCAAATTTTAATTTCGAGAAATTGGTCAAAGGTGAAACTTCATCATGTATTCTCGCTAGAGTTGGGCTTAAAGGAAAAGAAAATAGCTCTGAACTCCACGAAAGTTGGAGTGCATGTTTGTCTATGAAACATGCATCCAAATCTAGGATCTAATTTCAATTCTGAGAAATTGGTCAAATGTGAAACTCCGTCATGCGGTTTCACTAGGGAAGACCTTAAAGGGTGTGAAAATAGTTCAGAACGTCATGAAAGTAGGCGTGCATGCTTATCCATCAAGCATGCATCCAAATCTATGATCAAATTTCAATTCTGAGAGATTGGTTAAAGTTGAAAATCCTTCATGCAATTTCGTTAAACTTTGGCTTAAAGTGAGTGAAAATAACTCGTCACATCACAGAAGTTGGTAAAAAATGAAACTATGTCATGCAAATTCACTAGGGTATTTTGCAAAAGTTGGTGTACACGGTTGTCTATGAAACAAGCATCGAAATATACCATCAAATAGAAATTAGTCAAAAGTGAAACACCGTTGTGTGAATTCTCTAGGATTGGGATTAAAGGGGGTGAAAATAGATCAGAATGTCATGAAAGTTGGCGTGTATGCCTATTTATGAAATGGGCATCCAAATCTATGATCAAATTTCAATTCTGACAAATTGGTTAAAAGTGAAACTATGTTGTGCAGTTTCTCTAGGGTTGGGCTTAAAAGGGGAGAAAATATATCACAATGCCATGAAAGTTGGCATGCACGGTTCTATATCAAACACACATCCAAATCTATAATTAAAATTTCAATTCTAAGAAATTGGTCAAAAGTGAAATTCCGTCGTGTGGTTTCGCTAGACTTGGGCTTAAAGGGGGTGAAGATGGCTTGTAGCATTGTGAAATTTGGCATGCACGGTTGTGTATCAAACGGGCATCCAAATCTACTATCAAATTTCAATTCTGAGAAATTGGTGAAAAGTTAAACTATGTCATGCGGTTTCGTAGGGTTGGGATTAAAGGGGTTGAAAATAACTCGAAATGCCATGGAAGTTAGTTGCAGATGTTTCTATCAAACAAACATCCAAATCTATGATCAAAATTCAATTCCAAGAAATTGTTCAAAAATGAAAATCCGTCACGTGGTTTCGCTAGAATTGGGCTTGAAGGGGGTGAAAATATCTTGGAACATGGCGAAAGTTGGCATGCACGATTGTCTATCAAATGGGAATCCAAATCGATGACCAAATTTCATTTACAAGAAATTAGTCAAAAATGAAACTCTATCATGCAGTTTCGATAGGGTTGGGATTAAAGGGGGTGAACATAGTTCGAAATGTTGCAAAATTTTGTGCACACACTTGTTTATCAAATGGGCATCCAAATCTACTATCAAATTTCAATTATGAGAAATTAGTCAAAGTGATATTTCCTTGTGAATTTTTGATAGGGTTAGGCTAAAAGGGGTTGAAAATAGCTTGGAATGTCATGAAAGCTGGAATGCATGCTTGCCTATCAAACATGCATCCAAATCTATGAACAAATTTATATTATTAAAAATTGGCAAAAATTGAAACTCCATTGTGTGATTTCATTGTGGCTGGATTTAAAGGGGTGAAAATAACTCTGTACGTCAGAATATTTGGTGTGCACTCTTGTTTTCAAACGAGCATACTAATCTATCATTAAATTTCAATTATGAGAAATTGTTCAAATGTGAAAATTCATTGTGCAGTTTCGATAGGGTTGGGATTAAAGGGGGTGAAAATAACTCATAACATAGGAAATGTGTGCGGGCACATTTTTCTATCAAACGGGCATCCAAATCTATGATCAAATTTCAATTCCGATAAATTGGACAAAAGTGAAACTCTGTCATGCGGTTTTGATAGGGTTGACCTTAAATAGGGTGAATGATCTGAAATTCTTCAGGATATTTTTTAACCATTAATTTTGCATGTGAAATTTAAATGTTAATTACTCATAAACATGTTTAAAATATGAAATATCAATGCTTTAAATAAATCACATAATAAAAATAAATGAGATATGCAAACCATAAAATGAAGACAACAACTGATAGCAGAGTTCACCCCTCCTGGGATACGTCTTCGGGCCACTTCCAATAGGAAGGCCGATCTTATTAGTCTTCAAAAGATTACAAAATGATTTTGTGGAGCCACTTCAGATTTTTGTCAGTCATACATAGAAATAGGCGGCACCACTATGTTCCTCTTGAAAAATCGAGAAAATTGAGTATAAACTCGAATAACTTTTCTCGAGGTCTCCTATGGCATGCAAATGGAGACAACAATTTTGCACAAAAAGACAAACTGTATGGACTGTGTATGGATTCCACCTCGGGATCCTTTCCAAAACTGCCTCGAACTCTGTGCATGAACCACCTTGGGAAGAATTCAAAACTATCTCGAGAAGCATACAAAACTGTCTTGAGAAGCATGCCAATACCATCTCGGTAACTGTGCAAACCGCCTTGGGATTCATTCCTTCACTGTGCTAGTCTCGGATTTGCTCGCTCTGTCCCGAACTCCGTGCCAAAACCATAGTTTTATAGTGGTTTTTTGGGTTTTTTTTGGGCACAAGCAAGATGGCCACGCACCCATTTTATCCCCTAAATTCCTCTTGCAAATTCTTATACAATACCTGCGAGATCCCTTGACATGCAGCATGGTTAGCACATTGTTTAAAGCCCTGGCCATGAGGGGAGGAGGTCGTCTGTTCAAACCCGTGGACCTCTCCCTATAACAAGGTTTTGTTAACATGTATTTCCATATAATATGGCTCGATGGCATTTGTATATTGTTTTGGTCAAATATTATGGTTTAATGTTTGTGGCATATATGGTATGATTCTATATTGGCATATAAGTGTTGTAGGCCTATGGTATAGTTTGTATACAATATATCTATGGTATGCCATGGGGTCAAGGGCTAAGCCCTCAACCTTCCCCCTTTTTTTAAAACATAACCTTCTTCAAACTTATATACAACTTCCAACCTTGTAGTGCTAAGAATCACCGTGTGGAATATTGGCTAGGCAAGCTACGTTAAGGATTTGGGAATTATTTGAGGTTAAGGGGTCGAATCCCATTGACTCCTATTTCATTTTAATAAAAATTACATCAACTATTTTTTCCCAAATTAACCATTTTTTTACCAAAACTGTCGAAACTTCAAACCTGAAAAACTTTTGTGTCCAGATGTCTTTTTTTTGTGAAACAAGCGCTGATAGAAATCTCTTGACTATCTCTTTCACCCTGTAAGATTTAATTTACATTTTGAAGACTTTAAATTCAATCGACTAGGAGATGATCCCCTGGATCAAATCTTCCCAATAGGAAGCTTTTGGACCA
Source organism: Pseudotsuga menziesii (assembly GCA_001517045.1). Classification (NCBI taxonomy): domain Eukaryota; kingdom Viridiplantae; phylum Streptophyta; class Pinopsida; order Pinales; family Pinaceae; genus Pseudotsuga; species Pseudotsuga menziesii. Next base: position 344,581 of record LPNX010248482.1, read on the forward strand.
CCAAAATCTAGAATCATTCAGAATTCAAGTTAGGACATGTTCGTCTCACTTGTCTTGTATCACTTGTCCATTCTTCCTGGAACCTATACATGTGACTCAACATAACAGTAATCAATAGTGCATTGACATTGTTAAGTACATTAATCCCCTTTTCCAAAAAATATTCATTCAATATTGTAAGAACAAACCATATATTGTTGATCAGTAATAAGCTGAATATCAAAATTGAACATTTGAAAGAGATTGTATCCATATCATGCTGACCACTATCAATCAAAACAAGTGCATTGTAGTGAAATGACACTTCCTTTTCATGCTTAGGGTTTTTTTTCTCCTTACATTGCATAGACATAAGTGCCAAATTACGACTTGCATTAACAACCGGTTTTAATGGTTGTGTAGTGCCCAATGATTCGTCATTTTTAAATGTATGTGAATGCACTATGTACTCAATTCCCTCTTTGAACAAGTGATACTGATTACGTTCTCTATAGAATATTGACTTTTGATCATATAAGTACGGAATACCCAACACAATTCCACAGATATCTAGTGGGACCACATCAAATTCAGCCCCATCTACAAAATTAGATGTAATTGCAAACTTTAGATCACACTGTTTTGTCACTTGCAATATTTTATCTTTGCACACCCAGCCTAATGGATAAGTTTTCTTGTGTGGTTTTTTTGTTAATACCAATTGCTTAAATACTTCTTATTAAATTAGATTAGCTTGGGATCCACTATCTATGAGTGTGTCGATTTTAGTTTGTTTCGTAATCACCCTTATATGAAACAACGCATTCCTCTTTTTATCCTTAGAACTAACATGATATTTAGAAGTAGAAGCACATGAAGAACCAATGTTAGAATTATTGCCAACAATAGCTTTTCCTTTCACACCTATGATTGTTATCTTTGTTTCATCCTCAGAATCCGATCCAAAGTCCTTAACGATAACCATGGTCTTTTGCTTCCCTTTCTGATCCTTAAACCACTTCGATTTCAGTTCTGGATGTAGCTTTCAACAGTGTTCTTCATCATGCCCATATTTTTGGCAATGCGAACATGAAATATCTGTATCCCCTTTCTTCATGGTAGCTATATGTTTTTTTTTCCTTGCATCTTTTGCTTGGCTAGATTCAGCTGAAGGAACATAATGAACACTCTTCCCTTTAGATTCAATGTGCGTAGCTTGCACACATACTATTGATCCTAGATTTGTTATCATTTTTGGAAGTTAATTTACTCATTTAAACATATGTTTTGTTATCTTTTTGCATATTTTATCTCACGCAGATCACTATTCATCCCCAGGTATGAATGTATTTAAGATTTATGTAAAATCCTTTTATTATTATCATTTTACGATTTTATCGATTAAAATTGACATTGTTTGAAGTGCATTTGATATATTAATTTATATGTATATTTGTTTGCATGTTATATAGTCTTTTTGGGATGAATTAACAACAAACACGCATTCAGACTAGCTATGTGCACAACATGTTCAACTCCTCATCTAGCTCGCTGCGCGATACTCGTTGGCAGGTTTTCAGATATTAAAATGATGTTATTTCAGACCTTAGTCCTTAGCACACCAGAAAGCATACATTGCATTCATCCTAGATATGCACACAACATATCCATCTCATCGTTAGTTTGACAAACCAACCGTGCGCTGTTGAAAACCGATTTCAGGCATTAAGATGTTGAAATAGTCTACAAACTACCTGCTGTCCACACATCTGGGTAATGAAGCTTGCATTCTAGATGATTCACCAGCATGCAACCTCCTTCATTTGACACCACACCACTAGTCCACGCGTTTGAATGATGGAACGACTCTTGTTCTAGAAGACTCGCCTATGTACGTTGCCTTTGCTCGCCACCACTCCACCAACTACGCTAAAGAAGGAGTCGTATGTCATATTATGCACGCTGAAGAGAATCGTTAGCGCTGAACAAGGGAGAACGATTATGCGTTGGAGTTTGATTAGTTAGACGCCATAATGGTTGACTAAATTCAGAGAGCACTCGACCACTAAAGGGTCAAATTGCTCATCCATGTAAACATTGTATATAAACACCTCCATGCGTAGAGCTAAAGAGTTGATCATTTTCATTAGTTAGACAGTTGTTTTTGAAGAGAAGAACTTTGTACTTTTGTTCCTTATTTTTAATATAGGTTCGACATTCTACTGTTTATGATGGCGTTTGAGTAAGCGTTAGCCAGGCACCACCCGTGATTGCTAAGAGGGCCCCTCATCAACCAGAGGTTCATTCTTTTGTGTAATTCTGTACTCTTCTTTCTGTTATAGTTAGTCTAGTTTATTTTCATTAGATTACTGTAAATGTTTATTACATTTATTTCCTGTAATGCATTTTATTTTTTAAGCTAAATAATTAAGTTGCGCGCATAGTTTGCTTTCAAATTTGCTTTCAGTTATTTTATTTCCAATTTATGTTCAGTTTTATTTGAAAATAGATAGGATAGATTGCTTTGATCAAGTTAAATAAGTTCAATTTTGTTTATTTCCTTTCCGTTCTAAGCTTATGTAATTTGAATTTCAGTTTGTTTCTTAATACGCAATGATTTCTTTTCATGAATTTGTTTAAGTTTATTTGACTATCAAATTTTATCATTAAGTAGGTTTATTTACCGCTTCTTTGCATTAGATTTACATATGCATGAATTCAGCTGAAGATTAGATCATTTAGGTTATTTTCTGTTATTTTAACTGTGCAGAATGTCATTTAGAAAACCTGTTTAAACTGTCATTCAGTCACCCTTTTTAGACCTGCAGTTTAGTCTGTCATTCAGCCCATCGTTTCTTTTTTAGTGTTTTGAAATTGTTTTAAGTTCTGTTTCTTTAGTATTTGAAGTATGCTTTGATTGTAATAGTTAGATGATAGTTCTATTTAACATTAAAGTTAAAATGAGGTTGTTTTAGATTATTTATTAAAGTTTTATCCTTTTTCCCTATCTCTTTTCACCTTGAGTATGTTTTAAGCTATGTTGTGTTTTGTTTCTTAAGCTTATTTCTGACCCCTTTTCATTGTTGTATTGTTTTGTGCTAATTCCTTTGGATTAATTTGTTTGTTTGCATGTAAAAATTAGTATTAGATGTGTTATTCTTATTAGTACCTTGTAGGTTGTTCCTTTTACATTGTGTGATTGCTGAAAGAGACTTGTAGGATAGAATTCAAAGATATTTCTATTAAGTTTTCTACTTGTTTCTTTTTATTAAGTTTTCTACTTGTTTTTTTTTATTAAGTTTTCTACTTGCTTATAAGTTAGGTTTTCCTTGCATCTTAGTTTTCCATTTAAAAAGCTAGTTGTTAATAGTATTGTTTTCAGTTTAAAGTTAGTTACTTATAAAATAAATGATCAATTATTTAGTTTAATATTTTGTTCCTGTTCAATTACTTTAATAGTTGAATTCTTAGGAGTTTGACTCGGTTTTTCATTTTGAAATATCTTTCGATATTTTGTTTGTTAAAATATTTCCATGACACCATAGGAATCCTTCAACCTTCGCATATATTTTGTGTCAAATATAATCCTACCAACCCCGGTCGATAATTAAACATTAGGTGAATTAATCTAGATGTTATAACACCCAACACATACCTCATCAATGTTAGTAGGATTAAACATAAGTATTGTATGATGCAAATAACTATGTAATCCTCCAATAAACTTGAGAATAGTTTCCCAAGTATAAATAGGCATGCCCAAAATCAAAGCTTTTTTTCTAAATTCCTTAGTGTACTCTTGTACATTCTGACCTTTACCTTGCCTTAAGTTTTTCCAATCCATCATGGTTTGTTGTATGTAGCCCAATGGATAAAATTGCTTTCTTAACACAACGGTAATATCAAACCAGGAATAAATAATTTCCCCTTTTCTAAGGAGGCCTTCCTGCGTCTTACTTTCCCACCATATGAGTGCGGTACCTTCAAGATGAAAAGTAGCCAACTGGATCTTTGCCTTACCATATGCAAGCTTCTGAATCTTGCAATACACCTCAATCTGCCTAATCCAATCATCTACTTTTTATGCAATAAGTTCACCATTATATGTGGGAAATTCAAACATAATATCAAGTTTTAAATAAGGTAAACCAGACTTAGCCTTCTCAGGTTGTTTCTTTGGATTTGAAGAAGCAAAACTAGAGCTTTAAGAAGAAGAAGAAGAAGATGGAGAAGAAGGTTCATAAGGGTATTTACCTTTTTTGCAAGCATTATCCTTTGCTTGCTCCTTCTTCGTTTTCTTTTTTTCCAACCTCTCTTGATAATATGCAAACACCTTTTCTACTTTGTTTTCCATTTGATAGAAATCCTTACAAAAGGCCTTCTCATATTTTCCTTAGTAGTATTCATCTGTCATTTTCTCTCTTCGATGTGCACGTCCAATCTATGGATTAAAAGATTCAAGTAAAGATTCAACTCTCTTTAGCTGGTATCTTGTTAACATAAACTCACAATGCAATGGTAACTAAGCTTTGATACCAAACCTGATATGAAATTCTTGAGGAAATTTTTTAACCATTAATTTTGCATGTGAGATTTAAATGTTAATTACTCATAAACAAGCTTAAAAGATGGAATATTAATGCTTTAAATAAATCACATAAGAAAAATAAAAGAGATATGCAAACCATAAAATGAAGAAAACAACTGATAACGGAGTTCACCCCTCCTGGGCTACGTCTCCGGGCCACTTCCAATGGGAAGGTCGATCTTATTAGTAAAAGCTTACAACATGAGTTTCTGGAGTCACTTTAGAATTCTGTCAGTTAGACGCAGAAAAAGACTACACCACTGTGTTCCTCTCGAAAACTTAAGAAAAATGAGTATAAAATCGAATACCTTTGCTTGAGGCCTCCTCTGGGACGGAAATGGAGACAACAATTCTGCACAAAAAGAGGCATTGTACATACTGTGTACGGATTCCATCTCAGGATCCATGCCAAAAATGCCTCGAACTTTGTGCAGAAACCACCTTAGGAAATGTGCCAGTACCACCTCGGTAACTGTGCAAACCACCTCGAAATTTGTTCCTTTTATCTGGTGGTCTCGACTCTACTCTCTTTGTCCCGAACTCCGTGCCAAAACTAGGGTTTTATAGTGGTTTTTTGGGTTGTTTTGGGGTGAAAGAAAGGGGCCACACACCCATTTTAGCCCCAAAATTCTGCTTGCAAACTATTATACAATACCCGCGATATCTCTTCACGGGCGTTGTTGACGCATTGGTTAAAATGCTGGCCATGAGTGGAGGAGGTAGTGAGTTCAAACACTCGGACCTCTTTCTATAACAAGGTTGTAAATTTTTTGGTCATATATTATGGTTTAATGTTTGTGGCATAGATGGTATGATTCTATATTGGCATATAACATTGTTTAAATTTGTATAAAACTTCTAACCTTATAATGTTAAGAACCACCGTGTGGAATATTGGCTAGGTAGGTTGCTTTATTGTGGCTTTGATGTTGTGGGGTCAAATCCCATTCACTCCCATTTCCTTTTAATAAAAAGTTAATGCTTAATTTAACCATATTTTTACTAGAACTGTCAAAACTTCAATACAAATTACATTAACTATTTTTTCCTAAGTTAACCATATTTTTATCACAATTGTCGAAACTTCAAACTTGAATAACTTTTTCACCTGAAGGTATTTTTTTTGTGAAACAAGCGCTGCTGGAAAGCTCTTGACAAGCTCTTTCACCCTGTAATCTTTAATTTACATTTTTAAGAATTTAAATTTGATTGACTTGAAGATGATCCTTCTGAATCAGTGAAAATAGCTTAGAATGTGGCGTGAAGAGTGAAATTTCGTCGTCCAGTTTCGCTAGACTTGGGATTAAAGGGCGTGAAAATAACTTGGAATGCTGAAAAATTTTGTGTGCATGCTTGTCTATCAAATGGGCATCCAAATCTGAGATCAAATTTCATTTACAAGAAATTGGTCAAAAGTGAAACTACAATGTGCGTTTTCACTAGGGTTGTGCTTAAAGGGGATGAAAATAACTCAGAACTTACGAAATTTGGCCTGCACTTGTCTATCATCGGGCATCCAAATCTATAATTAATTTTCAATTATAAGTAAATGGTAAAGTGAAACACCAACATGTGACTTCGATAGGGTTGGGATTAAAGGGAGTGAAAATAGCTCAAAACGTCATGAAAGTTAACATGCACGATTGTCTAGAAAAAAATCATCCAATCTATGATCAAATTTCAATTCAGAGAAATTGGCCAAAAGTGAAACTCCATCGTGCGATTTTGCTGTGATTGGGCTTAAAGGGCATGAAAATAGTTTAGAACACCGTGAAAGTCGGCGTGCATGCTTGTCTATCAAATAAGCATTCAAATCTATGATCAAAATTCAATTTCGAGAAATTGGTCAAAATGTAAACTATGTCATGCTATTTCGCCAAGCCCTGACTCAAAATTGGGTGAGAATAGCTTGGAACATCGTGAAAGTTTGCATGCACACTTGTCTATCAAACAGGCATCCAAATCTATGATCAAAGTTCAATTGCAAGAAATTCGTGACAACTAAACTATGCCGTGCAGTTTCACTAGACTTGGGGTTAAAGGGTGAAAAAATAGCTCTAAACATTGCTAAAGTTGTCGTGCATGCTTGTGTTTCAAACGAGCATCCAAATCTATGATCAAATTTTAATTGTAAGAAATTTTTCAAAACTGAAATTTTGTCGTGCAGTTTCGCTAGACTTGGGATTAAAGGTGGTGAAAATATCTTGAAAAGTTGTGAAATTTGGAGTGCACCATTATCCATCAAATGGGAAACCAAATTTATGATCAAATGTCAATTCCAAGAAATTGGTCAAAAGTTAAACTATGCTGTGCGGTTTCACTAAAATTGGGATGAAAGGGTTTGAAAATAGCTTGGAACATCGCAAAATTTGGCATGCATACTTGTCCATCAAACCAACATCCAAATCTAGGATCAAATTTGAATTCCCAGAAATTGGCTAGAAGTGAAACTCTAACATGGAGTTTCACTAGAATTGGGCTTAAAGGGGGTGAAAATAGCTCATAACATCACAAATGTTGGCATTCATGCTTGTATATTAAAAGAGCATCCAAATCTATGATCAAATTTCAATTCTAAGAAGTTGGTCAAAACAAAAACTCTACCCTATGGTTTTGCTAGACTTGGGCTTAAAGGGGGCGAAATTAGATTGGAATGCACTCTTGTCTATCAAATGGGCATCGAAATCTATGATCAAATTTCAATTTTGAGAAATTAGTCAAAAGTAAAACTCTACCATGCGATTTCTCTAGACTTGGGATTAAAGGGGGTGAAAATATGTCAGAACATTGCAAACGTTGGCATGCATGCTTGTCTATCAAACATATATCCAAATGTAGGATCAAATTTCAATTCCAAAAAATTGGTCAAAAGTGAAACTCCGTCGTGCAGTTTCACTAGGGATGGGATAAAAGGGGGTGAAAATAGCTTGACACGTTGTGAATATTGGTGTGCATGCTTTTCCATCAAATAAGCATCCAAATCTACGATTAAATTTCAATTTTGAGAGATTGGTTAAAAGTGAAACTCCATGCAGTTTCGCTAGTATTTGGATTAAAGCGGGTGAAAATAGATCGTCACATCATGAAAGTTGGCATGAACACTTCTTTATCAAATGAGAATCCAATTCTATGATCATATTTCAAGTCAAGAAATTGGTCAAAAGTGAAACTTTGTTGTGCAGTTTTGCAAGACTTGGGATTAAACGAGGTGAAAATAGCTCGGAATGTCGTAAAAGTTGGCGTGCATGCTTGACTATCAAAAGGGCATCCAAATCTACGATCAAAGGTCAATTACAAAAAATTGGTCAAAAGTGAAAGTCCATAGTGGGGATTTGCTACACTTGGGATTAAAGGAGGTGAAAATAGATCAGAACATCACGGAAGTCGGCATGCACACTTGTCTATAAAACAAGCATCCAAATCTACAATCAAATTTCAATTCTGAGAAATTGGTCGAAGGTGAAACTCCCTAGTGTGGTTTCATTAGGGTTGGGATTAAAACAGGTGAAAATAGCTTGAAATGTCACTAAAGTTAGCGTGCATGATTGTCTATAAAAAATGCATCCAAATCAACGATCAAATTTCAAATCTGAGAAATTGGTCAAAAGTGAAACTCCGTTGTGCAGTTTCTCTAGGGTTGGGATTAAAGGGGGTGAAAATAGATTAGAACGTTGTGAATGTTTGCGTGAACACTTGTCTATGAATGGGCATCCAAATATATAATCAAATTCAATTATGACAAATTTTTCAAAAGTGAAACTCTGTAGTGCGATTTCTCTAGAGTTGGGCTTAAACGAGGTGAAAATAGCTCAAAAATTTGCAAAAATTGGCATGCATACTTGTCTATCAAACGAGCATCCAAATCTACTAGATCATATTTCAATTAAGAGAAATTGGTAAAATTTGAAACTCCATTGTGTGGTTTCTATAGGGTTGGGTTTAAAGGGGGTGAAAATAGCTTGAAACATGATGAAAGTTGGCGTGTATGGTTGTTTATTAAACGAGCATCCAAATCTATGATCAAATTTCAATTTGGAGAAATTGGTCAAAACTGAAGCTCTGTCATTCGATTTCGTTGTGGTTGGGCTTAAAGGGGGTGAAAGTAGCTCAAAACATCGCGACAGTTCTCTTGAACTCCTTTTTATCAAATGAACATTCAAATCTATGAACAAATTTCAATTCTGAGTAATTGTTCAATGTGAAAATACATCGTACAATTTCTATGGGGTTGGGTTTAAAGGGGGTGAAAATAGCTCGAAACGTCTCAAAATTTTGTGTGCACGTTAGTCTATCAAATGAGCATCCGAATCTATGATCAAATTTCAGTTCCAAGAAATTGGTTAAAAGTGAAACTCTTGTTGATGTTTTAGCAAAATTGTAGTTGCTTGAACTTTAAATTTTTTATCAAACAATTTCAGCACTAATGAAACTTTATATGAGCCACATAATAAACTTTATATCATCCACATATGAATCTCATGAATAAACCATCCACATAAAACAATGAACCATAAGAGATAGGATATGTAACACCCCAATTTTGACCCTATTTGCATTAAATGTATATGATGTAAATATTGTAATTAATCATGGTGTGGAGCTAAAGGAAAAATCCCCACCATTGATTTATCGTTTTATGTTTCGGTGATTAAAATCGATGTCGATGGGATTTTGTGCTCTACGACACATTATAATTTTGGTCATCATGTAAATATGAAATCTAATTAAATACCCACAACCAACTATGTCAATGCAACATTAAGGAAATGGGGGCATGATTTCCTAAGGATAAGGTGGGGGGGTATTTAAACCCTGATCCAATGGGGAAAAGCCAAATTTCAAAGGGAGAACCCATAAAAATGTCAACTACCCATTTCTTGTCTTTTTCCCCAATCATTTATTTCTTCCAGAAGTGGTTGAGTTAGTTAATGCATGGGGATGGGAAGAGTGTGGAAGTCAAAATTCAAATTTGAGAAGCCATCAGATTTTGGAAAATGTGTTTTCAATTCCTGGGAAAGTAAAAACCCAAAAATGTTTGCCCATTCCATTATGCATTCACGTCCTCTTCTTCCTCACATTTTTGGAGCTCCTGTGCGTTTTACCATTCACATGTTGGCAGTTTTATTCATTTTCCCATGGCTGGGAAGTGGATTTGGAAATGCTCAGTGGCTGGGATCTTTCCTTGACGTTTTTGTTGTTGTTTCCTCATTACCCCGCTGGGAAAACCCATTTTTGGTTGCACAAGGAACGGTAGAAGAGACCCATGATTTTGGGGTTTTTTTTGAGGCCGTTTTGCCCACGTGAAGCCCATAAATGTTTCTAGAAATCGAATTGCTATCAGAGGGTTTTTTTACCCATCTGCCATTTTCATTTTTGGCTCCCAAGACGTTTTTTCCTCAAACCCATAACTTGTATTTTGTGTGTGTGCATCCTGTGTTTTGGTCTAAATCGATTTGGAGTGGAAGAGGGAAGAATTAGCTTGATAAACCTAGTGTGGAAAGGAACCACATATAGAGATCAAGGGGGGCTAGTTATTTTTCTTTGCACACCCTAAAGAGCACTGAAAGGGAAGGAATAGCCTGAGGGACTGTGTAGTAGAGAAGGGGATGCTTCCTTCTGTTGGGTGTGTAGGTGTTGGGAAAGACAAGCCAGATATTGTGTAGGTGTCCATAGCTCTATGGTTGAGCTCACTATATTAGCAATTCAACCTTCCACCTTCTTAGCAGCCTGATAAACCCAAATGTGGTTTTGTCTTGGCTGAATTTTGATGTGTCTTTGGCTATGTGTGAGCCTGCTGTTGTTTCCTTATTCCTTGTGGGAATCATGCCCAAATCAGGTTGGTAGTGGTGCTGAGAGATTGATGAGAAAATTGGCCTATGGTTGGGTGGAACGTTGCAACGACATAGCTGGTTGTGGGACAAGCTTATTCTCAAGATAAGTATTTCTTGTGTATTTAACCTCTGCAACTGTATTTGTTTTAATTAATTATATGAACATGTTGAATTATTTGATGAATTTATTTTATTTCGTTGTATTTGCAATTGTTATACATATTCATATGTTTTTATGTTCAATGAATTTTATTTTTTATGTTCATGGGGCTACTTTCCCCGCTTAAATGATAGCAGCAGTGCCATAGTCGCATCCTCTCGGACGGGAGGGGACATGACAGGATATACCTGAGAAACCCTCCAAACACAGAGGATGAAAAACCCAATAATTATTTGCATATGATAGATAGATTTGCAGAGAATGGTTTACAACACAAGCATATTACTCCATAAGATATATCACCCCACAAGTAGAGAAGAGATATCCAATGCAACCCTTCAAAATAAACTATACACAACTGTGTATTGAAATTTTCATATGCCTAACATATTAATAAAAGGACAAAACACCTAGCATGTAGAAGGGGGCAAATAGGAGGCTTAATAAACATGGTGCATTCACTAAGAGTAACATGCAATAGAAATCCTCTCATGCAATAATTAGCGCCCTCCTAACCTCCAGTGTCAAAATAACACTTCAATTACTCTTGCATGCACAGGATATGCACCCTTGTTCTTTATTTATCTTTAATTGGATGCTAACTGACTTGAACTGAATGTGAACTGAATGAACTGAACTTAATATTCAATCGAATGTTAAGAGACTAACTGAAAGTCTTTGGTACTTCACAATTAGTGTCACCCATGCCCAGACACTTTACATGAATCAAGGATATATTCCTTCTTTAACTGGCACATTCTTTATTTACAACTTAGGCTTAACCGAGGCCTTAATAATTTGAGTTCACTTGAGGCATACATGTGCAATTTGAATTCATTCTCTTTCTCCATGCTATATCTCATTATGATTAATTAAATACAACATGGTCCTATTGAGACCTTGGATGGGTAGGTTGCTGGAATGGGTTCCAAGGCTCACAACAGAGGGGGAAAACCCAGACTTAAAGGCTTCAAAAGGTCTTATGCCAGGACAGTTTTATCCCCAACCTATTTGGAATAGTAATCTCCCACGGATATAAAGGCTTCCGCTGGCACTTATAGTTTTGATCCTGAAATGATCTGTTTCCCAATAAATGAAAACAAAATGTCTTAGATATTGAATGAAAGTGAATCTACCTAAGAAGGAAATCTAATCTAAGTCAGTCCTACTCTAAGAAGGTATATTTTTTGTTTGCAGGTTAACTTGAGGTAAAAATAGATAATCTTTTTATCAATTCAACATAAATGTAAAAGAGATTAATTACTCACCAATTTAAATTACTATCAACCAATTAAAATTGACTAACAGTAAATTAAATGTTTAGTACATTCAAGATCGACCTGTAACTGATATGTCAATTGAAAAATTAACCTCAATTATAATATTTCCTGTAAACCATTTGCATAAATAGATAACAGTTTTAATTGAATAAATTTATTAAAAAAATACAAATACATAGATCATAAGAAAAGAGAAATCAAAACAATATATCGATGTATTTATAATTTGCAAAATATTTAAACAGTGATGGTAAACAATCTGAAGTGGAAAAATCAATACTTATCAAAGAAACTTGATCAAATAGGCAGAAGAAGATTCAAGAGAACAACATAACTGTATTATAGCAAGTATGCAAGAAATTACAAACCTTGCATTATCTAGAGTGTCTCCAATCCCTTTAGCTGATTTTTCCTCTTCAAAATCCCCCCCCACCCTCTTTACACGAAAAATATACCCTTTAAATAATAATTACAAAAAAAAGTAAATCCCCATGAAACTAGGATTGGAAAATCCACATGAAACTAATGGCCAAGAAATTCTCGCCACCTAGTCCAAATCCATAACAATTCATCTATGTTGGGATAATTTGCTGATTCAAACCCTAGTTGGGAATCACACTTAAATTTTCCATCTCGTTTTTATCCAACTTGTGCCAAATGAAGACAAAAAATGTGGATCTTGCCCTCAATAGCAAGAGGTTGTCTTATTAATCGATCCACGCCTTCAATACTGATATGGTCAAGGCATTGAATTTTCCCTTTGGCCTCGTCGCATCGACGTTCAACTTGTTCAATCATTAATTTTGGTGGACAAACATTCTCAATAAGATCCATGGTAGGGAAGTACAATATTTCCATAATATTGTCAACATCATACCACCTCCTTCCACAATAGCTGTGCTTTCTGAATTGTATCTTCAATCATTTCGTTTAAGTCAAGCCAAGCACACAATACAGTCCTAAATTTATTCAACTGAAAACTGCTAAGGATAGTGATATCCTCTTGTCTATCCTTCATATACCTTTGCTAGTCCAAAATATCATCATAGGCCTTAGAAGCTTGTTGTCTCTTAGTTGCCTGCTCCTCAAGGGTGACAAACATTTTTCCTAAAGAAACATGAGTCTCTAGAATGTCATCCAGAGTATTAAACAATTCAATTAATAATTCATGGTGTTCTTGATTGATTTGGATGGCCAAGTATTTAAAATATTGCTAGGAAAACTTAGAGAAGGTAGAGGAAGCTGCACTTGCAGTTGCATCTTCACATTGTTTTTCAATCATAGCTATCCTTTGTGTAATGGTGGCATTTATAGCTTGTTCATCATGCAATTTATCCTGAAGAGAGGTATTCTCCAGCTTTGACTCTTTAAACCTGTCTTTAGATGCCTTTTAAAGATTAGAAACATAAGTCTTATGCTCCTTTTGGTTTTATCCAACTCTTCTTATAACTTCTTTATTTCTTCCCTTTTTATATCAAGCTCTCTGCTCAGTGTGTTGATTGCATCAAGGTTTTCACTTGTAAATGAACCTAATGCTGTAGCTATATCAATGGCATATATCTGGGGATCACCAGACTGCTGAGTCCAGATTATCTAATTAGTAACAGGTGCTTCCAAACCACCTTGATCTCTGATTCTCTTCCTTCCTTTTCTAACCATTGCTTTGGACGACCTGCTGTAGAAATAATCCCCAAGAGGGACTACAATATCTTCTTCAAACTCAACTACTAATTCAGTAAATGATGAAGTCCCATTCACTATTGAAACCAATGAAGATGTTTGAGTAATGGTAGGAGTGGGTATGGGCATAGTAATATGGGAGGTAGGCAAGGAAGAAGAGTTGTTTCAAACAACTATTGGTTTAGAGGTTGAAGAGAGGATCGGGATCGAAATTTTAGAGAATGGAATGCAAATGTTTACGGCTGAAAGTGATGATGAGGGTAATAAAATTCGCTCAGGAATAGCTGATGATGAAAGGGTGAATGAGAATAATTGAAGAGGGACCTCAAGGACTGGGTCTCTGCAACAGTAGATGGAAGCATGGGATGTTGGACCAAACTAGTTTGGAGAGAAGCAGGTGTAGTGGTCAAGGTGTGATAGAGTTGAGATAATGAATATGATTGGATCATCCTAGCAAGAAAAGTTAAAATAGTTTGGATAGATGAGAGGAGAAATGCCAAAGTTCAAGAATCATAAATAGAAGTGGATTCTAGGATCCTTGGATTATGGATAGAATCTTTTGTTTCATTATTATTGAATAAATCTGTAACTGTTTGCAAATACTCAGTTAGTTCTTCAACCATAAGAATAGGAGAATGCAATTCCTCTTCAGTATCAGAGTCATTCAAGTCTATAGTAAGGGTTTGAGAAGCAGTAACCTAAATTTTTTGTTTTTTAGACGGCTTAGCCTCAGCTGCTGCTTGATCATCACACACCTGGGTAGCTACAGTAGCTACTTGAGTGTCAGTAGTAGGCTTAGAAACTACAACTACTTGAGTGTCCAATACTGAAGTCATCTGTGCTAACTTATGCTTTGATTGCTGGGATGTCTGCATCAATGTTTTCAATTGTTGAGCAATCTTTACCTATGGAGGGTATTCCACAGGGATTTTACCCTTGTTCCCATATGGATAAGTAATCACTGGTGGAACTTTTTCTTCTTGAGCTTCCTTCTCTTCTCTGTATTTTATTACCTTTTCAAGGATGTCCAACTCCATTGCTCTGTAGCCCAAAGCCTTAGTTTTAATCTCCTATTGATGTTGTAAAATTTGGCTTTGTTCATCTTTTCTCTTAACCCTGACCAAGAATTCAGAAAAGGTATTCACTCCTTGGTAGATTGAGTCATCAGGAACTTATTCATGAGCATAACCATTCTTGACATGGTTTTATTTGAAATGAGCATCAAGAAACCCCTTAGGGTCATGTTTTCTTTTAAGAGAAAAACCCAGTTTCAAAGAAACTATTTGGTCACCTAATACTGCATCCAAAGTTGAATTTGGGACGACTAATGGCCCAAGATCCAAAGGAAATTTAGGCCAGCCTTTCCTTTTAGGACCAACGAGTTTTTTGTACACACCATCAATGACAGTCTGAAAGGAAACCTCTTCAATAAAAAACCTGTAAAGAACTATCATGGGAAACAAATGGACATAGTTACTACCCCAAATTTTGAAGTATGAAAAGGATTCACCAACATACCAATCAACCATTATGGCAATGAAGGTTCTGGCTTCAGCTGAAAAAGTAGGAGCTTCCTCTTTGAATATTGTAAAATAAATACTACCCAGAAAGTGTTCACAAATGTCATAGAACATAGTTGCATAACTGGTCTCCCACAGTGTTGAATAATAAATAGGTATAGGAGGGGATGGTAAAGTCTAGTTCCATCCCAAATTGGGATATTGGAATTCAGTGCAGAACACATAAATGATAAAAGATGCAAATAAGAAATTCGACTTCTTCTGGGTAGCAGCTTTTTGATAATATTGAATGGTTGTTTTGAGTTCCAACAACAAAGATAGACGCCCAAGGGAAAGAATCACCAGTTGTTAGGACATGGTGGATACCAGATCCCACTCAGATTTAAACAAAGAACAATTTGGAATACCATAAAGACTACAAAGCATGGCTCCCAATAAGGAATAAGGCTCTCTAAACCAGGTGACCAGGTATAGGTTGTCATCCCTTTGCGAGAACTTGTTGGGTTCATTCATCCAGGACTTCAACATTTCGTTAAAGTTATACCTAGTCTTAGAATATTGGGAGAACTCAGCGTTAAGGGGTAGCATAGCTGGTTTGAGAGCACAGGCTCCGGTAAAAACATCAGGACGGAAGGTAGCTATCTATGACCTTGTGCTATCATTAAACGACCGATATTTATGGTTTGCATGGTCTACAATCCATTTAACTGTGTCAGTATAGGGAAGGATAGTGGGCTTGGAAGCAATGGCGTGTAGCCCAGAATCCCTAATTTTCTGATATGCCAACTGGTAATTTTGAATATCTGAAAGGTCATCGTTGTCAAAAATCAAGTAGACCATGGGCTTGTCGATTTGATAGGTCTCGGTAATTCTACCACTGGTGTCTGAGAAGATGCCGAAGTTTGGGTCTTTGGTCATCATATATTTGTGAGTGTTCTTTCAATGGGTAATTCGTGCCATTTTTGGAAGGTTGAATAGCTCTGCTAAAAACATAAACACAAAATCAAGGAAAATTGAAAAACATAGCAACAGTAAACAATAATACATGGAAATGATAGAAAAACCAACATGAATTGACCGCAACATCTGAAAATGATCTTTGGTAATATTCGCAGTAAAAATCCACACAACAAGGTAATTTTCAAAAATGAAAATGATAAATAAAATACAAAGAACCCATTTTTTAAAATATTTTCAACGAGTCAAATTCAGGTCGTAGGATTAAAAAGAAATAGATGGTCGGGATCAAATCTTGCGGGATGTGGAGTTAGGTCGGGAGATTTCAATTTTATTAATTTCCCCGCAATCCGCAAATCATGGGTTGTGGGATGTGGGTTCAAAAATTTAACAAACTAATGGGCATGAGGGTTCACGCAATCCACAATCCACAATTGCGGGTTGCGGGACGTGGGAATACAAAAATATTAAAATTTTAACTATCCTTTTTTGCAATCCGCAATACGTAAATTGTGGGTTGCGGGTTGCGGAAACACACAACAAAAATCATCATTCAAACTACTTCCCGCAATCCCCAATCCACAATTGTAGGTTGCGGGTTGCGGGATGACAAACTGTGGTTATTGAAAAAAATGTCTCCTCACCCGTAATCCGTATTGTGGGTTATGGGACGGAAAAGTTTCAAACGCAAAACCAAGCTCTCGTAATCCGCATTGCGGGTTGCGGGTTGCGAGAAATACCCACTTTTGGGAAAAAATAGTTCTTTTTGCAACTCACAAAAACACACAAAATGCATAAATTCTCAAAAAGTTAACTAAATCAAATCATGACAAAGACATAGAAACCATGATAAACAACATGGGAACCCCAAAAAGACTGAGGAATTTAAACATTACCTTTGCATAAAAAATTGGGGCTCCCATGTTTTTTGGATAAAACATGGGATCTGTTGTATCTACAACAGGTCCATATGTGTATTAATTAATTAACCATCTTATCATATCATACTCAGAAGATTTATTCAATACTGATGATCATATGTATTAGCCTGGGTCATATAGTCATATGCTAAAGTAATTCATTCTAGGGGTGGCTAATCCCTAAAGGAGACTTATAGCACCTAGTGACCATGACTAGCAATACATCACATAGTATATCCACATGACATGATACAACACAAGTGAAAATACTTTGTGTGTTTTCGCTACGCTTTGGATTAAAGCATGTGAAAATGGCTTGTGACGTCACAAAAGTTGGAAAGCATTTCTCTCTATCAAACGAGCATCCAATTCTATGATCAAATTTCAATTCCAAGAAATTGGTCAAAAGTGAAACTCCATAGTGTGGTTTCGCTAGACTTAGGATTAAAGGGGGTGAAAATAGATTGAAACACCGTGAAATTTGGAATGCACACTTGGTCTATCAAACTAGCATCCAAATCTATGATCAAATTTCAATTCCAATAAATAGGTCAAAATCAAACTCCGTTGTTTGGTTTCTCTAAACTTTGGCTTTAAGGGCTTGAAAATAGCTCTGAATGTCACGAAAGTTGGCGTACACACTTTCCTATCAAATGGGTTTCCAATTATACACTCCAACTTCAATTCCGAGAAATTAGTCAAAAGTTAAACTTCGTTGTGTGATTTAGCTAGGGTTGGGATTATAGGGGGTGGAAATATCTTGAAATGTTTTGAAAGCTGGTGTGCACACTTGTTTATCAAATAAGCGCCCAAATCTACAATCAAATTTTAATTCTAATAAATTGGTCAAAAGTGATGTTCCATCCTGCAGTTTTAGCAGACTTGGCCTTAAAGGGGGTGAAAATAGCTCGAAACGTCACAAAAGTTGGCTTGCACACTTGTCTATCAAACGAGCATCCAAATCTACGATCAAATTTCAATTGCAAATATTGGTAAAAAGTGAAAATTGCTCTTGTAGTTTCGCTAGACTTCGACTTAAAGAGGGTGAAAAATATCTTGAAATGTTGTGACAGTCATTGTACACGTATGCCTATCTAACATGCATCTAAATCTATGATCAAATTTCAATTCCTTGAAATTGGTCAAAAGTGAAACTCCGCCATGCAGTTTTGCTAGGGTTGGACTTAAAGGAGGTAAATATAGCTTGGAATGTCGCGAAACTTGGCGCCCACTGTTGTCTATGAAATGGGTATCCAAATCTATGATCAAATTTCATTTCTAATAAATTGGTCAAAAGCGAAACTTTGTCATGCAGTTTATCTAGGGTTGGGTTTAAAGGGAGTGAAAATAGTTTTGAACATCACGAAGATTTGCGTGCATGCTTTCCTATCAAACAGAAATCCAAATCTATGATCAAAATTCAATTCCTAGAATTTGGTCAAAAGTGAAACTCTAACATGCGGTTTTGGTAGGGTTTTAATTAAAGGGGGTTAAAATAGCTTAGAACGTTGTGAAACTTGGCATGCATGCTTGTCTATCAAACATCCATCCAAATATACGATCAAATTTCAATTACAATAAATTGGTTAAAAGTAAAACTTCGTTGTGCGGTTTCGCTAGGGTTGGTCTTAAAGGGGGTGAAAATAGCTTGAACATTACAAAAGTTGGCGTGCATGCTTGTCTATCAAATTGGCATCCAAATCTATAATCTAATTTCAATTATGAGAAATTGGTCAAAAGTCAAACTTCGTCGTGCAAATTTGTTGTCGTTGGGATTAAAGGGGGTGAAAATAACTCGAAACGTCCTGATAGTTGGCATGCACACTCTTCTATCAAACGAGCATCAAAATCTATGAACAAATTTCAATTCCAAGAAATTGGTCAAAAGTGAAAGTCCTTCATGTGATTTTGGTAGACTTGGACTTAAAGGGGGTGAAAATAGCTTGGAACATCGCAAAAGTTGGCATGCATGCTTATCTATCAAACGGGCATCCAAATCTACAATTAAATTTCAATTCCAAGAAATTGGTCAAAAGTGAAACTTCGTCGTGAAGTTTATCTAGAATTGGGCTTCAAGGGGCTGAAAATGGATTGTAATGGACATCCAAATCTACGATCAAATTTCAATTATGAGAAATTAGTCAAAATTTTAACTACGCTGTGCGGTTTCAATAGGGTTGGGATTAAAGGGGGTTGAAATAGCATGTAACGTCACAAAATTTGGCGTGCACGCTTGTCTATGAAACTTTCTTCCAAATCTATGATGATATTTCAATTATAAGAAATTGGTCAAAAGTGAAACTACGTCATGCGGTTTCACTAGACTTGGGTTAAAGGGAGTCAAAATAGCTTGGAAGTCGTTAAAGTTAGCATGCATGATTGTTTATCAAATGAGCATCCAAATCTATTATCAAATTTCAATTATGATAAACTTGTTAAAAGTGAAACTTCGAAGTGCGGTCTCATTAGAGTTGGGCTTAAAGGGGGTGAAAATTGCTCGTAACATCGCAAAATTTGGTGTGCACGCTTGTCTATCATACGGGGATTGAAATCTATAATCAAATTTCAATTTCGAAAAATTGGTCAAAATTAAACCATGTTGTGCAGTTTTAATAGGGTTGAGCTTGAAGGGGTTAAAAATAGCACGAAACGTCATAAAAGTTGGCATGCACATTTGTCTATAAAACGGGGATCCAAATCTACAATCAAATTTTAATTATGAGAAATTGGTTTAAATTTAAACAACGTTGTGCGATTTTAATAGGGTTGAGCTTGAAGGGGTTAAAAATAGCTCGAAACGCCATAAAAGTTAGCGTGTATGCTTGTCTATGAAACCTGCATCCAAATCTACGATAAAATTTCAATTATGAGAAATTGGTCAAAAGTGAATCTCCATCGTTCATTTTCACTAGGGTTAGGCTTAAGGGGGGTAAAATAACTTGAAACTTTGTGAAAGTTAGCGTGCATGCTTGTCTATCAAATGAACATCCAAATTTACGATCAAATTTAAATTATGAGTAATTGGTCAAAATGAAACTCCATCATGTGATTTTTTCTAGGGTTGGGATTAAAGGGGGTTAAAATAGCTCAAAACATCGTGAAAGTGTTGATGTATGCTTGTCTATCAAATGGGCATCCAAATATATGATCAAAATTCAATTTCAAGAAATTGGTCAAAAGTGAAACGTCATGAAAGTTGGTGTGCACGCTTTTCTATAAAAATGCACCTAAATATATGATCAAATTTCAATTCCGAGAAACTTGGTCAAAAGTGAAACCCCATCATGCAGTTTCACTAGACTTGGGCTTAAAGGGGGTGAAAATAGCTCGAAACATCGCAAAAGTTGGTGTGCATGCTTTTCTATCAAACAAGCATCCACATCTATGATAAAATCCTGATTCTGATAAATTCACCAAAAGTGAAACTTTGGTGTGCAGTTTCTCTAGGGTTGGGCTTAAAGGGGATGAAATTAGTTCAAAACGTTACGGATGTGTGCATGCACGCTTGTCTACGAAATGAGCATCCTAAGCTATCATCAAATTTCAATTATGAGAACTTGGTCAAAAGTGAAACTTTATCGTGTGATTGCTCTACGGTTGGGCCTAAATTGGGAGAAAATGGCTCATAATGTTGTGAAAGTTGGCATGCACACTTGTATACCAAATGGGCATCCAAATCTAGGATCGAATTTTAATTACGAGATATTTGTAAAACATGATACTCCATTGTTCCATTTCACTAGATTTGGGTTTAAAGGGGGTGAAAATAGATCAGAAAATCACAAAAGTTGGTGTGCACGTTTGTCTATCAAACATGCATCCAAATTTATGATCAAATTTCAATTCATAGAAATTGGTCAAAAGTGAAACTTCCCCGTGTGATTTCACTATAGTTGGGATTAAAGGGGGTGAAAATAGCTCATAATGACACAAAATTTGGCCAACATGCTTGTCTATCGAACGAACATCCAAATCTATAGACACATTTCAATTATGAGAAATTGTTCAAATGTGAAAATCCATCGTGCAGTTTTGTTATGGTTGGGATTAAAGGGGGTGAAGATAGCTCAGACCATCATAAAATTTTGCGTGCACGTTTGTCTATCAAACATGCATCAAATCTATTATCAAATTTCAATTTTGAGAAATTGTTCAAAAGTGAAACTCTGCGATGCGGTTTCTGTAGACTTGGGCTTAAAGGGGGTGAAAATATCTAGGAACGTCGCTAAAGTTGGAATGCATGATTTTCAATCAAATAGACATCAAAATCTACGATCAAATTTCAATTACGAGAAATTGGTCAAAATTGAAACTTCGTTGTGCGATTTCACTAGACTTGAGCTTAAAGAGGGTGAAAATAGCTCAGATTTCCGCAAATATGTGCATGCATGCTTGTCTATCAAAGAGGCATCCAAATCTACGATTAAATTTTAATAATGAGAAATTGGCCAAAAGTGAAATCCATCGTCAGTTTCTCTAGGGTAGGGTTTAAAGGGGGTAAAAATATACTGAAACGTTCCAAAAGTTGGTTTGCATTCTTGTGAATGAAACATGCATCCAAATCTATGATCAAATTTTAATTATAAGAAACTGGTCAAAAGTGAAACTCCATCCTGTAGTTTCACTAGGGTTGGGATTAAAGGGGGTGAAAATAACTCCAAACATTATGAAAGTTGGCATGCATGCTTACCTATCAAATGCGCATCCAAATCTATGATCAAATTTTAATTTTGAGAAACTGTTCAAAAGTGAAAATCCGTCGTGTGGTTTTAATAGGGTTGGGCTTAAAGGGGGAGAAAGTAGCTCGTAATGTCACAAAATTTATCCTGCATGGTTGTATATCAAATAGGAATCCAAATCTACAATTAAATTTCAATTCCAAGAAATTCATCAACAGTGAAACTATGTCATGCAATTTCGCTAGACATGCACTTAATGGGGATGAAAATAGCTCATAACCTAGTGAAAGTTGGCGTGCACGCTTTTCTATGAAGAAAGCATGCAAATCTACGATCAAATTTCAATTTAGAGAAATTGGTATAAATTTATACTACAATGTGCAATTTCCCTAGGGTTGGGATTAAAGGGGTTGAAAATAGCTCCAAACGATGTGAAGTTCGAGTGCAAGCTTGTCTATGAAACTTTCATCAAAATCTATGATCAATTACAATTATGAGAAATTGGTCAAAAGTGAAACTTTATCATGTGGTTTCTCTAGGGTTTGGAGTAAACGGGGTTAAAATAGATCAAAACATCGTGAATGTGCGCATGCACGCTTGCTAATAAAACGGGCATCCAAATCTATGATCAAATTTCAATGACAAGAAATTGTTCAAAAGTGAAACTCGGTTGTATAGTTTTGCTAGAGTTGGGGTTAAAGGGGCTAAAAATTGATTACAACGTCACAAAATTTGTTGTGCACACTTGTCTATGAAACGTGCATCCAAATCTATAATCAAATTTCAATTCTTAGAAATTGGTCAAAATTGAAACTTTGTCGTGCGGTTAAGGTAGAATTGGGCTTAATTGGGGTGAAAATAGCCCGGAGCATTGCAAATGTCTGTGTGCATACTTGTCTATCAAACAAGCATCCAAATCTACGATCAAATTTCAATTCCTAGAAATTGGTCAAAAGTGAAAATCCATCATGCAGTTTTGCTAGGGTTGGGATTAAAGAGGGTGAAAATAACTCAGAACATTGTGAAAGCTGGGGGGCACGCTTGTCTATCAAACGAACATCCAAATCTACAAAAAAAAATTAATTACGAGAAATTGGTCAAAAGTAAAACTTCGTCGTGCAATTTTGCTATGGTTTCACTTAAAGGGTGTGAAAATAGATTGAAGCTTCATGAAAGTTGGTCTACATGTTTGTTTATAATGCATCTAAATGTATGATCAAATTTCAATTCCAAGAAATTTGTCAAAAGTTAAACTCCGTCATATGGTTCGACTAGGATTAGGCTTAGATAGGGTGAAAATAGATCAGATCGTTGCGAAAGTATGCGGGCACTCTTGTCCATCAAATGAAAATGCAAATCTACGATAAAATGTCAATTCGAAGAAATTGGTCAAAAGTGAAACTCTGCCATGTGGTTTTGCTATAATTGGGCTTAAAGGAGGTGAAAATAGCTCAAAACATTGTGAAAGTTGGCATGCACGCTTACATATGAAATGCACGTCCTAATATAGGATCAAATTTCAATTCCATGAAATTGGTCAAAAGTGAAACTCCATCGTACAGTTTCACTAGGGATGGGATTAAAGTGGGTGAAAATAGTTTGAAACATCGTGAAATTTGGTGTGCACGCTAGTCCATCAAATAGAAATCCAAATATTTGATCAAATTTCATCCAAGAAATGTTTCAAAAGTGAATATCCATCATACGATTTTGCTATGGTTGGGCTCACAAAGGGGGTCAAAATAGATTGGAACATCGCAAAAGTTCGTGTCCATCAAACAGGCATCGAAATAAATGATCAAATGTCAATTCTAAGAAATTGGTCAAAAGTGAAACCCCATGGTGTGGTTACCATAGACTTGGGATTAAAGGGGGTGAAAATAGATACAGACAATGAGAAAGTTTGCATTTACACTTGTCAAATAAACATGCATCCAAATCTAGGATCAAATTTCAATTATGATAAATTGGTCAGAAGTGAAGCTTTGTCGTGTGATTTCACTAGATTTGGGCTTAAAGGGGGTGAAAATATCTCATAATTCCAGAAATGTTTGCCTTCACTCTAGCCTATCAAACAAGAATCCAAAGCTACGATTAAATTTCAATTACAAAAAATTGGTCAAAAGTGAAACTAGGGATGGGGTTAAAGGAGGTGAAAATAGATCGAAACGTCATGAATGTTGGTGTGCACACTTGTCCATCAAATAGGAATCCAAATCTATGATCAAATTTCAATTCCGATAAATTATTCAAAAGTGAAAATCCATAGTGCGGTTTCGCTAGGGTTGGGATCCAATGGGGTGAAAATAACTTGGAACATCGCCAAAGTTAGCGTGCACACTTGTCTATCAAGCCTTCATCCAAATCTATGATAAAATTTGAATTTCAAGAAATTGGTCAAAAGTGAAACTTCGTGGTGCGGTTACCGTAGATCCAATGGGGCTTAAAGGGGGTGAAAATAGCTAGGAACATCGAGAAAGTTGGCCTCCACACTTGTCAATGAAACATGAATCCAAATCTATGATCAAATTTCAATTACGACAAATTGGTCAAACATGAAACTCCATTGTGTGGTTTCACTAGGGTTGGGATTAAAGTGGGTGAAAATAGATCATAACATCACAAAATTTGGTCTACAAGGCTTGTTTATGAAATGGGAATTCAAATCTATGATCAAATTTTAATTGAAGAAATTGGTCAAAATTGAAACTCCGTCATGCAGTTCTACTAGGGTTTAGCTTTAAGGGGGATAAAATAGCTCGAAAAGTTGCAAAAGTTTGCATGCATGCTTGTCTATCAAATGGGTATCCAAATCTACGTTCAAATTTCAATTACGAGGAATTGGTCAAAAGTGAAACTCTGTTGTGCGGTTTCATTAGGGTTGGGCGTAAAGGGGTTGAAAATAGTTTGAAACATCATGAAAGTTGAGAGGCACGCTAGTCTATCAAACATGCATCCAAATTTATGATGAAATTTCAATTCTGAGAAATTGGTCAAAAGTGAAACTTCGTTGTGCGATATCACTGTGGTTGGGCTTAAATGGGGTGAAAATAGCTCGAAAGGTTGTGAAATTTGCATGCATGCTGTCTATCAAATAGACATCCAAATCCATAATCAAATTTCAATTTCAAAAAATTGTTTAAAAGTGAAAATCTGTTGTGTAGTTTTGCTAGGGTTGGGCTTATAAGGGTTGAAAATAGCTTAAAATATCCCGAAAATTGGTGTGCATGCTTGTCTATGAAATGGGCATCTAATTCTATGATCAAATTTTAGTTCCGAGAACTTGGTCAAAATTGAAACTCCATCATGCGATCTCGCTAGGGTTGGACTTAAAGGGGGTGGAAATAGCTCATAACGTCGTGAAAGTTAGCGTGCAGGATTGTATATCAAACGAGCATCCAAATCTATAATTAAATTTCAATTCCAAGAAATTCGTCAAATGTGAAACTTTGTTGTGGAGTTTCGCTATAAAAGGGCTTAAAGGGGGTGAAAATAACTCATAACGTCACGAAAGTTGGCATGCACGCTTATATATCAAATGACCATCCATATCTATGATCAAATTTCAATTTTGAGAAATCGGTCAATATTTAAACTACATCATGCAATTTCCATAGGCTTGGGCTTAAAGGGGTTGAAAACAATTTGAAACGTTGCAAAGATGGTGTGCACGCTTGTCTATGAAACTTGCATCCAAATCTACGATCAAATTTCAATTCCGAGAAATTGGTCAAAAGTGAAACTCCATTGGGTGTTTTTTCTAGGAGTTGAGATAAAATGGGGTCAAAATAGACCATAGTGCTGCGAATGTGTGTGAGCACGCTTGCCTATAAAATGGGCATCCAAATCTACAATAAAATTTCAATTTCGAGAAATTGGTCAAAAGTGAAACTTCATTGTGCGAATTCACTAGAGTTGGGCTTAAATGGGGTGAAAATAGATCAGAATGTCGCAAAAGTTGGTGTTTACGCTTGTCTATGAAACATGCATCCAAATTTATGTTCAAATATCAATTCTGAGAAATTGGTCAAAAGTAAAACTTCATCGTGCGGTTACAATAGAATTGGGATTAAAGGACGTGAAATTAGTCTGGATCATCGCAAATGTGTGTGTGCGTACTTATCTATCAAGCAGGCATCCATATCTACGATCGAATTTCATTTTCAACAAATTGGTCAAAACCAAAACTGCATCATTCAATTTTTCTAGGATTGAGCTTAAAGGGGGTGAAAATAGCTCATAATGCCATATAAGTTGGTCTACACGTTTTTCTATCAAATAAGCATCCAAATGTATGGTCAAATTTCAATTTTGAGGAATTGGTCAAAAGTGAAATCGTGTCATGCTATTTCACTAGGGTGGGGCTTAAAGTGGGTTAAAATAGTTTGGAACATCGAAAAATGTGCATGCACGCTTGTCCATCAAATAAGCATCCAAACCTATGACCAACTTTCAATTCTGAGAGATTGGTTAAAAGTGAAACTCCTTCGTGTGGTCACTCACTAGACTTTGGATTAAAGAGGGTGAAAATAGCTCGTCACGTCATGAAAGTTGGTATGCACACTTGTTTCTAGGAAAAATGTGCCTCTTGTGGACAAGATTGGTTCCTCTAGTCTAAATGGTTCAGATCTAGAACAAATGGGTTACAACAGAGATGGAAGACTTTCCCTAGAAGTTGCAGAGATATGGAATGAGTCCTTTGATAGAGTGATGTAATTGTCTCCTATGTTGATGGCTCTCCATGGATGTACTTGCAAAATCACATCAAACAAGCAAATGAGATCAAAGGTAGCATAATATAATCTACAATTCTATGTCAGTGACTAAGGAATCCAACAGTAAAATGCATGATTGCAACATAACATATTTTACGGGAAAGGAACCAACTTTGCATTAAAATGAAGAAGAAATATTACAACCTTTGCCTTAGTGTTGAGATGCTCCTTCACATGCCAATGCCTTGTCCTCAAAGGCTCCAACTTGCTCCTTCCATGCTCACCTTAGATTTGGCTAGAACCTCAGTGCAACAACATAAATTTTCTCTCTATCAACCAAGGGGTATGAGCCTAGTTTTATAGGCCTTGGGAGGATATGGATGGTTGAGTAAATGGTGGGTGAGGTGGAAGGGAGATCCCAAAAGGATGGATCTTAAGTCCAAGTGGTCCTCAGGAGTAGGGATGAGGGTGCCACGAAATATTCCTTTGAGAAGCTTTGTGGAATATTCTCTTTTTCACTTTTTACCTAGGGAACCACTTCTCTTCCACTATGATAGAGCGCTGACAAGGTGGAAATTCACTTTGAACAAGAGGAATAAGCAGTGGCACCACTTACTGTCAAGAGATAGTAGGCGTTTACTGAAGAAGGTAACGCTTCTTGACTTAAGGGAAAACGCGATTCTGGACTTTTATATGTAAAACTGAAGGTAGGGCCAGTATTTCACTTCACAACTTTGGATTTAGGGCAATAACTAATGTTTGGGACCTCATCACATGATGATGATGAGATTTATGTGTAATAGAATTCCCCCCAAAGCATGAGGCTAGAGGGATACGATAGGCGAGAGCTTTGAAAGAGCAAGTTATGGCTTCAAGGCAAGAAATTGCTTGATCAAAGATCATCATCAACTAGGCATATGCAATACATCAATACTTTTGACTCATAAACAAATGTCTCCTCATCATGGCTGCAGACCAATACAAGGAAAATCCATGAGAGAGATGAACAAACATGGCTACTAGAATACAATGTAGATTCATGTGATAGAGGACTCAAAATTGGACATAGCTACCAGACATACATTGTAGATCTATGTCAAATGGACACAAATTTGAGCACAAACATGACCATACAAATGTGGATCCATGCTAGGAAAAATGTGCCTCTTGTGGACAAGATTGGTTCCTCTAGTCTAAATGGTTCAGATCTAGAACAAATGGGTTACAACAGAGATGGAAGACTTTCCCTAGAAGTTGCAGAGATATGGAATGAGTCCTTTGATAGAGTGACGTAATTGTCTCCTATGTTGATGGCTCTCCATGGATGTACTTGCAAAATCACATCAAACAAGCAAACGAGATCAAAGGTAGCATAATATAATCTACAATTCTATGTCAGTGACTAAGGAATCCAACAGTAAAATGCATGATTGCAACATAACATATTTTACGGGAAAGGAACCAACTTTGCATTAAAATGAAGAAGAAATATTACAACCTTTGCCTTAGTGTTGAGATGCTCCTTCACATGCCAATGCCTTGTCCTCAAAGGCTCCAACTTGCTCCTTCCATGCTCACCTTAGATTTGGCCAGAACCTCAGTGCAACAACATAAATTTTATCTCTATCAACCAAGGGGTATGAGCCTAGTTTTATAGGCCTTGGGAGGATATGGATGGTTGAGTAAATGGTGGGTGAGGTGGAAGGGAGATCCCAATAGGATGGATTTTAAGTCCAAGTGGTCCTCAGGAGTAGGGATGAGGGTGCCACGAAATATTCCTTTGAGAAGCTTTGTGGAATATTCTCTTTTTTACTTTTTACCTCGGGAACCACTTCTCTTCCACTATGATAGAGCACTGACAAGGTGGAAATTCACTTTGAACAAGAGGAATAAGCAGTGGCACCACTTACTGTCAAGAGATAGTAGGCGTTTACTGAAGAAGGTAACGCTTCTTGACTTAAGGGAAAACGCGATTCTGGACTTTTATATGTAAAACTGAAGGCAGGGCCAGTATTTCACTTCACAACTTTGGATTTAGGGCAATAACTAATGTTTGGGACCTCATCACATGATGATGATGATATTTATGTGTAATAGAATTCCCCCCAAAGCATGAGGCTAGAGGGATATGATAGGCGAGAGCTTTGAAAGAGCAAGTTATGACTTCGAGGCAAGAAATTGCTTGATCAAAGATCATCATCAACTAGGCATATGCAATACATCAATACTTTTGACTCATAAACAAATGTCTCCTCATCATGGCTGCAGACCAATACAAGGAAAATCCATGAGAGAGATGAACAAACATGGCTACTAGAATACAATGTAGATTCATGTGATAGAGGACTCAAACTTGGACATAGCTACCAGACATACATTGTAGATCTATGTCAAATGGACACAAATTTGAGCACAAACATGACCATACAAATGTGGATCCATGCTAGGACTCATAAAATATACTCCATCACAACCTAGGGAAAGCAATGAGTGCTTCTAATAGATACCTAGGGTCTTCATCTCGTCTTCCAAAAAGTACGATTCTATCCATGTGATTATAATGTTCTGACGTTGAACATGGTAGAAACCACTTGATTACCGGTCAATGATGAGAACCATTAACAAGTGCGAGGGAGATCACGATTAATTTCAATGATCCCCAAGGTACCCTAGTACAATATCCTGACTGTGAATAGATGATATGATGTTGAACACTCAGTCGAATCTATAAATCAAAGGTCAATGATGTGAACCTATGTCGAGAGCAAGAGAATATGTCATTAAGGCATACATATCTCAAGGTACTAAAATTTTTTCTAAGACTAATTCCTGGGTGATGAGCTGATGTCGACAGGAATAGTCTCAGTCATGAGGAGGAAACTGCATTTATGATTTTAAAGCTCGACGTTTCGATCTCTCTCTAAGATCATCATCAGGAGATGAATCCCACATTAATGACACAAAACTTGAAACAAAGTTCTAGAATGTTGTAGATGATGTAACCATAAGACTGAATCAAAAGGTACTGACATAAAGGTTGTTTTGATTACAGAGGTAAGATTTCAACTTCCCTTTGAATATCAGGCAGCACGACTAAAGACTTGGCAGCATTGACTAAACCAAGCGGATACCAGGACATAATGCAGTGGTGGACAATGCATTCTTTGAAAGACTCAAAGGAGTGACATGACTCATGAAAGTGGATCGACTTAGAAGTCAGCTGAATACCCAATTTTCTGAATGAGATGCAGACACGTTCCATGTTCAAAGGTAGTATAACTTCCATTTTATTTGCAAAATGAATTAGTTCCCTTCCCTTAATTTACCCATCATGATTGATGAGTGCTTCTTTTCATTTTTATGAGTTCAAATAGGGTAACAAACACTCGTTGTAGCTTATCTGAAGACAATTCCATTCTCATACATTTCACGAACCTGAGAAAGGAGGGGTTCGTTCCCAAAAGAGGGTCTCTTAGTGTTTGGTTTAACAAGTCCATTGAAAGTTAACTTGGTATCTTTCATGTTTAGAGAGTCTGAATGAAAATGGAAGAAGAATCCAAAGGGTCCTTTTCCATATGATTTAGACTCTAGGGCCTGAAAAAGTATAAAATAATACCCGAGAGTATCCCTTCTAGTCATAATTGGCTGGAGTGCTCCTTTTTCATAACTAGTCAATCTGAATTGAAAAAGGGGTAAACTATCATCAGAGAGACAACTATTCAAGTACTTTTATGAGCGTAAAGAAGACAAGTTCGCTCGACAATATTTTCACATTTAGGGATTCCAAAAAGAGTTTAAATAAGACTCCATTAGGCTTTCTTTTCATGATGAACGAGTTTAACGAGCCTGAAAAGAAGCGAAAATGACTCATAGATTTGATACTAGGTTTATAGAGCATGATCAAAGTATCTAAATGAATGCTCGACGAATTTTTCCATTTTGCAGAAGTATGAAAAATCCAAAAACAAACTTACCCATAGACAATACTGTTTCATTTTTGTCCTTGCAAAACTTTTTAAAAGGCCATTAGTTCCCCCAAAAGTATTTAAAACTGACTTTTATAAACTATAAAAATGGCATTTTTAATGAAAATGATTTGAAAATATTCAAAATAACGTAATAACCCTAAAAATCCTTTATAAAATCCAAAGTAAATAGTCAAAACCAATTCGTTTACCATTTAGCAAGTGTTGGAGAGAATTTGGGAGAAATTTGTGTGCAGATTTCAGTTGGAGATTGCAGAGCTGTTACCTGTCCATTTTCTAAGATGTCAGTTTCAGGTAAGAGCTAGAAGCCTTCTCTTAATTTTTATGGTTTCCATATTTCATTTCCATTCAATTTCATTGAGTTTTGGGGATTTAGGGGAAAGCATAAAAAATGCAATCTGGGTCATGCTTCTGGCCTTTGCGGGAGGAGCAGTACTTGATGAGAACCACGTTTTTTAAGCTTGCACAAGTGGTGGCACCGCTTTGTCATAAGGGGACAAGAGTGTTGCCGACCGTGGTGCCCAAAACATGGATGGCCTAGAAAAAATAGAAGCTTTTAAGCATTTATAAAGATTGGATGTGTGTCTAAATGCTGGAGATGATGATACCCATGTTGCAAAAAATGCGGCTTCCATAGCTGCCCTACGAGGCTGTGGCCTCTTGAAATTCTTCCACACTCCTAGTATGGTATCACATGTGCAATTACTGGAGCACATCTTATGGATGTGGAACCCAGAACAACAAAATTTTGAGGTGGGGCCCCACATTCTCACTTTGGAGGTGGAGGATAGTTACTTTTTGACTAGACTATCTAGGCGTGGAGTGCCTATCTCTCTGACTGGATCCCGAGGGGGAGACATTACCACACATGAACTTATTGTTCGTCATTTCTATCCAGGTACCAAGATGTCAGGTAAAAATATCCCGATAAAGTATGCGATAGAATTACCCCTTCGAACCATTTTATTCAATATGAAGAGGGTTGATGGGAGCCAAGGGGATCATCAAGCATCCTAGGAACATATGTTGTATTCCCTGGAGGCCATGGCACCCATAGTGTTTAACTGGACCTAGGTATTGTTGCCTGTGTTCAAAGATCAGCTGATAAACTGTCGGCAAGGAGAGCTCAAACAGTTTAGGTATGGGACCATCCTAGCATGTTTCTTCTTCGAGAGGGTACCTCTCCTAAGACCACAGGTGGTTTTTACTGAGCTTATAGATTGAGACCCCCACATGTTGCAGTGGGTGGAGATCATGGCCCGCAATGGAGGTGGTGGAGCTAAGGTCAAATACGGGGCTCCCTTCTTATATTGGCTGAACGACTAGATCCTAATGATTGAAGACTATGCTTATGTTGGGACCGAGTTTCGAGGGGATCCAGATATACCACTACCAACTGGTTCTCAATGGGGTGACATCAATAAGAAAATGATCAAGATGTTTATTTTTTTTGTATTTTCAATTTTTATAATTTTTATAGATGATAACAAGACCTAATGTTTTCATGCAGATGTCGGAGCCGTGCGGCCAGGGGTATCATCATCGATGGATAGGCGAGCAGGAGCTCACTTTGTACATAGGGGAAATGATGAGCTTATCGAGCTAGAGGAGAACCTCAATCAGTTGACTTTGGACATCCTGGATGTTGTGATAGATGACCTCCCTAGGAGGTTTCAGACACACATGACGCTGAGTGTCAGGACGTTTCAGTCGCTTGCTACGTAGAGTAGCAAGGGCCATTATGTGCTACCACAAGAACCATTAGGTAGTTTGCATGATGTATCATTGAAATCTTGCTAGCTTCAATATTTTTTGTATCATTTTGTATACCTGAAAGCCAGAGTGCTCCAGATAGGGTCTCGTGACCATATTTTTGTAAAAACACTTTATGTATATATAGACTCAATTCCGGTGTTTATATGTGTTTCAAATGGTCAAATTGTATTTACATGAGTTTTATGTGTCTTCTACAGTTTATTTTACTTTACAATGGACCATGTTTAATTTTTAAAAGTTATGAATGGGAGATATGCCAGTCTAGAATGTAGTTTTCTAATGAGTCAGCAACCATATTATCAGACCTAGGGATATGCCTGTAAGTGATGAAATTGAATGACCTCTCTAACATACACACTCTTTGAAAGAGACAAAGAAGTGTGGGGTTCCTGACGGTATAAACGCAGTTTAGATGAAAAACCACTAGCTGAGAGTCCATAAATACTAGTGAATCATGAATGTCCCAAGATGCAGCCTCAGTCAGTAAAACTATCATTGCTTGATACTTGGCGATGTTGTGGGCAGTCGGACCTATGCAAACCACTCCTGAACTGACTAAATCATGAGCTGGGGAATACAGAACCCAAGAAGTTGAAGCAAGGTTCAAGGTATGACAGCAAGCACCATCAGCAAAACCATAAAAATCCATCCAATCTACATAACCAAAACATGGTATAAACAATATAGACAACAAACTCAAAACCATATTGAAAATGCCAAAACACACTAAAAAGTCAGATAATATATATATACAAGGTACTATACAGAAATGACTTAAGCATAGTACCTCTTCAGGTACAACTCATTATTTTACCCTTCCAAGGGTATCCCGTCGTAGTCTATGAGCTCATAAGCCACTTTATCTAAGACCTTACTAACGACAAAGGGACCGTACCACATAGATTCAAACTTTCCCTTCCCTATTTTATCATGTATATGATCATAAGTCAGGACTAAGTCACCTTCATTGAAAACACGAGGCTGAACAAACTTATCATTGTTGGCAATATGGAAGATGGTGTTATTGGCATTGATGTCAATATATGAGATGATGGAGATTTGGTGAACTAATGATTATGGACAGACACATCCTAGTGATGATCATTGATGGCAAAATAAGATGGGAGAGGCATTTTTGTTCTCCTTTATGTGTCTCTATTGGCATTTGTAATTTCAATCAAAATATTTCTACAAGAATATCAGAGATAGTGCAGGATGGTATTGGATCGAGAACTCTTGAAACTTGGCTACAACAAATACAGATTTGATGTTCCTTATATTAGAAAGAAGAAGCCTAAGAAGACTATAAGAAAAACAGAGGGCTATATGTAAATTGTCTTGACCCTACTACACTAGTTACTCCAGATATTAGTTCATATGGTTCAGATACTTCTCCAGAATCTTCTACTTCTTGGGATCCTCAAGTTGTAAAAGAAAATATTGCTTTAAAAACCCATTTTTTATCTATAAATGATCCTCGGGTATAACACCTGAAAGACCATTTCCAGGCCCTCCCAAGCCAACCGTAAAGTCATGTGGATCCCGGTATCTTAACGATTTCAACAGTTTAATGAGATTCTCGGACATGGTTATTTCTGTTATTGCCAAAATGTTTTTCACCGTCTTGATGGATGTTATTATTCAATCAAAATATCACGCAATGATTATGACATGGTGGGTGCAGGCTCAAAATCATAGGGTTATGTAGTATATTCAACTTGCTCAATTACTGTCGCAAAGAATTAGGCAGTTGTGAACTATGCACTTAGTAAGCGTGATGTAAAATTTGTTCCATGTTGTTTGGACTTTGGGAAAAATGGGTTTGTGCGTTTTAGGGAGCACCGCTTTCATCCGTCTTTGGAAAAAACAAGGTGTTTCTATTTGCATGTTCATAACATGGATGTTTTTTGTTGTTGTTGCAAAGTTGAAAAAGATGAGCAACACCAAACAAATTTCAGGAGCAAGTGAAGCTGAAGAGAAAATTATGAATACCATTGAAGATGGAGATGGTGAATTAAAATGATAGGAATAAAATGTAGAAAATAAACACAGAGGGTTTTCACTGATCGAGACTCAGCAGTCATTAGATAAAAAATCAACGGTGGAGATTAAGTTTCCGTTTTGGATTTATCCAACATTTGTTGCGCAAATGAAGTTGTATGGGTTTATATACCCCAACCTTTCACATCTATATCGATGCGTAGTGAAAAGATATGGTGGGGGCTCTGGGTGTTTCAACTCCACAAGAATATCACCAGCTCGGAGCCTGGGATGACCTATCAGGCCCCCTACCTTTTGTTACATGTGGCAAATTCCATCATTGATGAGGATAACGACGTGGCAGGGAGGTGTGGCAGACCGTGATGCTGAGATGGTAGAAGACGTTGCGTCGATGTGGCATAGGAGTCATCAGACGTGGCTAAAACATTTGTGAACATGAAGCTTAAATGAGAATTCGTAAAACATAAAGCTTTAATTAATTAAATAAAAAATGTGTTTAGTTTTAATAATAAAAATGATTTTAATATAAAGTCATTTTTTAAGGGTTAATTAAAACAATAATATATATATAGTTATACATTAAAAAGAAAAAAAAGGTTTTCATTGTAATATCATTTTTTTGGAGGTGTATTGTTTTGAAAAGGTGTGTTGTTTCAAAAAATACACATGACCTTTGGAGAAGTATATATTTCAGAAACAAACATCATTTGAAAGTGTCTCTCGATTCTTCATCTCAATACTTGAAGAAGAAGTAAGGCCAAAGGAAGAGATACGGTCCTAGAAGCTCATGGAGACTTAATATCTTAAGGGCGACAGGGTGGTGCTAGGGCAGGTCGGTGCCTACAAAAGGGAGTTGTTGCTTCCTTGTCAGTTGTAACTGACTAAATAGGGGGTTGTAGCATCCTACCAGTTGGTGTTGGTGAATCAAGGGTGTGGGTGCATCCTAATTGGTTGGTGTCAATCGAATTCTATTGTAACTTGTAAATACAATTTTGCAGTATAGAACGAGTTGGTGGTTTACCCTATTGGGATTCCACGTTAAAATTGTGTTCTATTTGTTCTTGTTGTTATGTGTTTTGTGTATCTTTTTATTCCATGCTTTTGTTAAAGTTTTAAATAAGTGGTTAAAAAGAAAAAATTAACAATACTGATTCACCCCCCCTCTCAATATTGACCAATATTATAACAATTGGTATCAGAGCTAGTCTCTTCACTAAAAGGGTTTAATAACTCGAAGAGTAATATACATCAGGATGGATCAGCAGATGAAGGTATCAATGAAAGTTCCCACATTTGATGGTGAAGACTTTGTTTTCTGGAAGATCAGAATGAAAAACTATCTAATGTCTATTGGGATGGAAGTTTGGGCACTAGTTGAAGAAGGATATGATGTTCCTAAGGTCACTCTGACAGAATCAAAAGAAAGGAAGAAGTATTGGGAACATACAAAATCTCTAAACACATTACAAGATGGAGTGAGTAAAAATATCCTTGCAAAAGTACTAACATGTACGAGTGAAAAATAGCTCTGGGACAAATTGGAAACCCTATATGCAGGAGATTCCAAAGTTAAGAAGGCAAAACTTCAATCCTTTAAAGTACAATATGAGAGTCTAAAAATGAGGGATGAAGAAACTATATCAAAGAAATTCGAAAGAATTGAAAGTATTGTTAATATAGCCAAAGGTTTGGGAGCAGAGATACCAGATAGTGAGTTAGTTGAAAAGGTACTAAGAACACTCCCTATAGCATACAATCCCAAAGTATCCACTCTTGAAGACCGAGAGAAGCTAGAAGAACTTACCATGGAGGAATTATATGGAATTCTCACATCCTATGAGCTAAGACTAGGCATTGATAAATCTTCAAAAGAAGAAGCAGCCTTCAAAGTGATCAAGAAAACAAAAAATCAAAAGCAAAAATCTTAGTACAACCATTAGAAAGAATCTGATGTAGAAGAAGCCAATTTTATTAAAAAGCTTCAGAAAGGATTAGAGAAGCACAAAGGAAAACTTCCTTTCAAATGTTTTAATTGTGGAAAAGTTGGGCACTTTGCAGCTAAGTGTCCTTATTCCAAGAAGGATTATGAAGATGAAGATGACAAAAACAAACAATACTGGAAAAAGGGAAAATCCCACTATAAAAAGAATTACAAAGAAAAAAGGAATTTCTACTCAAAAGAAGAGAACAACAGTTCATCTGAGTTTAGTGATGGTGATGAAGAAGTGCTTTTTTTGGGCATTCAAGAAATTGAGAATGTGGAAGAGTCAGAAGACAAAGTAGAGGTTAATATGAAAGAAGAACTTCTTAGTGCCTTGGATGAACTAAGAAAATACACACACAAATATAGACAGCTGAAAAGTTTTATAGTTGAACAGAAAGAAAAACATGAACAAAAGAATAAAGAGATGGAGAAAATCATGAGCAACCTGAAGGATAAAATTCTAGAAGCAAGCAAGATAGAGGAAAGTTTGGAAAAATCTCTTAAAGAAAAACAAATGACCTGTGAAAGATTTGAAGCAGAATTAGCTCTCCTAAGGAAAGAACTAGATACAAAACATGTCTAAATGAAATATGAAAACAACTCTAAGATATTGGATGAGATTATAATCACACAAAGGGATCCAAGTAACAAAAATGGAATAGGTTATTCACCAAAAGAAAATGAAGGTAACTCAAAACATTATGCAGCTACTCTCCTCAGTCCAGTCAAGAAGAAAGATGAAGAAAAGGCAAACAATAATCAGAACTCCAAAAAATTATCCTCACCCATCAAGAAGGAATACAAGACAACCTCATAAAACATTTATCGAAACAGGTATCCTCACACTTTCTTTGGTTATTGTTTTAACTTTGGACACAAATCAATTAATTGTAGAACATATGGAAGAAAAAACTCAAGGAGAAAGAACTATAACTTTAAAAACAACCAAACAATTGATCAAGTCAAGAGCATAAATTATAACCCCTTTACAACTCTGCAAGAAAGAAATTTGGAATGCTTTAAATTTCATAACTATGGACATAAATAAATAAATTGCAGACTAATGGAGATCTCAGAAAGACCGAAAGACCTGAGAGAACATAAGAAGCTTTGGAAAGAAAAAACATCAAAGAAGGAATGTCTTATTGCCTTGAAAGCCCAAAATGAAGGGGATATCTGGTATGTCGATAGTGGTTGTTCAAAACACATGACAGGAGACAAAAACAAATTCTTGAATTTAAAACAACATAAAGGAAAAGTCACATTCAGTGACAATGATTCAGTTAACATTCTAGGAAAAGGAACTATGAATTTGGGAAAAGACAAAGCTAAAAATGTGTTGTTGGTTGAAAAATTGAAGCCTGGTTTATTAAGTGTCAGCCAAACCTGTGATCAGGGACATATTTGCATATTTGATTCTCAGAACTGTGAGACTATAAGAAAGGAGTCAAGAAGGTTGGTTGTTACTGCTCCTAGAAATTCCAAGAATGTATACATTCTAAACACAAAAATGCATGAGGAATGTCATTTAAATGTAATGGATGAAAGTTGGATATGGCATAGGAGGATGGGGCACATCAATTTTGATAATTTAGTAAAAATTAGTAATCTCGAGGCACTAAGAAACTTGGAAAAAATTACAAAACCTTCAAATCCCATATGTAGACATTGTCAACTAGGGAAGCAAACAAGAGTTAGATTCAAAACAAAAGAATATTCAACCTCAAAACCTTTAGATCTGGTTCAATCTGACCTTTGTGGACCTACAAGGACCAAAAGTTTTCAAGGAGAGTCCTACTTCATGCTGTTCATCAATGATTTTACTAGAATGGCTTGGGTATTTTTCCTCAAAGAAAAATCAGAATCATTTAACAAATTCAAAATCTTTAAAACTTTTGTTGAAAATGAAGCAGAGTAAAAAATAAAATGTCTTAGATCTGACAATGGCGGTGAGTTCACCTCAAAGGAGTTTAATATCTTTTGTGAAACCCATGGAATTAAAAGACAATTTTATGTTGCCAGAACACCTTAGCAAAATGGGATTGCTAAGAGAAGGAATAGAAAAGTCCAGGAGGCTACAAGGACCATGCTAGATGAAGAAAACTTGTCTGATGGATATTGGAGAGAAGCTGTAAGCACAACTGTATATATATTAAATAGAGGTCAGCTTAGGATAAACAACAATAAAACTCCTTATTAGTTGTGGTATGGAAGAGCTCCTTCAGTTAAATATTTCAAAGTCTTTGGAAGTAAATGTTACATCAAAAGGGTTGATGAGAATCTCAAAAAATTTGATGCAAGATTTGATGAAGGCATATTTCTTGGATACTCTCCTACCAAGAAGGCATACAAATTCTATAATTTCAGACGACATAAAATTATTGAGAGTGCAGATGTTAAAATTGATGATTTAAAAACAAAGAAACTTAAATATCAAGAGACTGTACTAGACAACGAAGATGAAGATAATAATGATCTAGTTGATATACAAGTAGATATAGAAGAAAAGGAAGAGACACAAGAAGATGAAATAGATACCAGAGAAGAAGAGGAATATATTCGAGAAGAAGAGATAAAGGAAGAATCCCCAAGAAGAGACAGAAAGACACCCTCAAGAATAATTCAAAGAAATCATCCTGAAGACTTGATTATTGGAAATAAAAGCACTGGAGTGCAGACAAGAAGACAACTGTTATATCAGATAGAAATTGCACTTTTATCACACATTGAGCCTAGATCAATCAAGGAAGCATGTAAATATGAGAATTGGGTCAAAGCTATGAATGAAGAATTGAACCAAATTGAAAAAAAATCAAACTTGGGAATTGGTTCCAAGACCAAAAAATAAGAATGTTATTGGAACTAAATGGGTGTTTAAAAACAAAGTAAACGAAGATGGGCAAGTAATCAGGAACAAAGCCAGATTAATATGCAATGGATATGCTCAGGTTGAAGGAGTATATTTTCAATAAACCTTTGCACCTATAGCTAGATTAGAGGCAATTAGGATGTTCTTAGCTTTTTCCAGTTACAAAAAATTTAAGGTATATCAGATGGATGTCAAGTCAGCTTTTCTCAATGGAAACTTAGAAGAAGAAGTGTATATTGAGAAACCAGAAAGATTTCAATTATTTGATAAAAGAGACTATGTCTGTAAACTAAAGAAAACACTATATGGGTTAAAACAAGCACCCAGAGCATGGTATGCAAGGATGGACTCATATCTGTAAACATAAGGCTTCAAAAGAGGATCAGCAGATTGTAATCTCTATTGTAAAATTATTGATGATATCCTGATCATTATAGAAGTGTATGTTGATAATATTATATTCGGGAGTGATGATGAAAATTTAAGTGAGGATTTTGCTAAGAGAATGCAGCAAGAATTTGAAATTTCTTTTCTTGGTGAAATGAGTTTCTTTTTAGGATTACAAATAGTACAGTGCAAAAAGGGAATCTTTATTCATCAGTCCAAGTATATTAAAGATATGTTGAAAAGATTTCAGCTAGAGGACTGCAAACCTGTTTGTACACCTATGACAGTAGGATGCAAATTAAGCAAAGAAGATGAATCCAAGGATGTAGATCCAAAACATTATAGATCCATGATTGGGAGTCTACTATATGTAACAGCCTCCAGACCAGATGTCAAGCAAGTTGTTGGAATGGTGGCTGGATTTCAAGCTGCACCAAAAGAGAACCATGTTCAAGATGTAAAAATAATTTTTAGGTATTTAAAAGGAATCATAGATCTTGGATTATGGTACTCTAGAAAGAACACATTCTCCCTAAAATCCTAT
The DNA here is from genome assembly GCA_001517045.1 of Pseudotsuga menziesii. Classification (NCBI taxonomy): domain Eukaryota; kingdom Viridiplantae; phylum Streptophyta; class Pinopsida; order Pinales; family Pinaceae; genus Pseudotsuga; species Pseudotsuga menziesii. The sequence goes on from LPNX010248482.1 coordinate 384,437, forward strand.
TCATATGTAGACTGGGTTGGCTGTGTATATGATAGGAAGAGCACAAGTGGAGGAGCCTTTTTCTTGGGAGAATCACTTGTCTCTTGGATAAGTAAAAAATAGACCTCAATCTCCCTATCCACCACTGAAGTAGAGTACATTGTAGCAGCAGAGTGCTGCACACAGGTTGAGTGGATGAAACAAGCTCTACAAGATATTAAGGTTGTGTTTGAAGAACCCACTATCATCCATTGTGACAACACAAGTGCCATAAGTTTGTCAAAAAACCCTATCCAACACTCCAAGGAAAAACATATTCCTAGAAAATATCACTATTTAGGAGAGCATGTTGCAAGCAAGAATATCAAACTCGAATATATTCCGACACAGGAACAAGTGGCAGTCATATTTACTAAGCCTTTGAACAGGGATGTTTTTGAGCATCTCAGGCAAAAGATGGGTTTAATTCCCTCTCCAAATTAAAACAAAAAAGATTGTGATGCATATGGATAGGGGGAGATAGTGATTGCTGTCAGGGGGGGCCTATTAGCCCTTTTACCTTGATGTCAAAGGGGGAGAAATGAAGAGTATTGCAGATTATTGCAATCAATGCCAAAGGGGGAGACTGTTGGCAATATGGAAGATGGCGTTATTGGCATTGATGTCAATATATGAGATGATGGAGATTTGGTGATCTAATGATTATGGACAGACACATCCTAGTGATGATCATTGATGGAAAAATAATATGGGAGAGGCATTTTTGTTCTCCTCTACATGTCTCTATTGGCATTTGTAATTTCAATCAAAAGCTTTCTACAGGCATCTCAGAGATAGTGCATAATGGTATTGGATCAAGAATTCTTGAATCTTGGCTACAAAAAATACAGATTTGATGTTCCTTATATTAGAAAGAAGAATACTAAGAAGACTAAGAAAAATACAGGGCTATATGTAAAACATCTTGACCCTACTACACCAGTTACTCCAGATACTAGTTTAGATGGTTCAAATACTTCTCCAAAATCTTCTACTTCTCGGGCTCCTCAAGTTGTAAAAGAAAATATTGCTTTAAAAACCCATTTTTATCTATAAATGATCCTTGGGTTATAACAACAGAAAGACCATTGCTAGGCCCTCCCAAGCCAACCGTAAAGTCATGTGGATCCCGGTATCTTAACAATTTTCAACAGTTCAATGAGATTCTCAGACAAGGTTATTTCTGTTACTGCCAAAAATATTTTCACCGCCTTGATGGATGTTATTATGCAATCAAAATTTCACGCAATGATTATGACATGGTGGATGCAGGCTCAAAATCAGGGGGTTATGTAGTATATTCAACTTGCTCAATTACTGTCGCAAAGAATGAGGCAGTTGTGAACTATACACTTAGTAAGTGTGATGTAAAATTTGTTCCATGTGGTTTGGACTTCAGGAAAAATGGGTTTGTACGTTTTAGGGAACACTGCTTTCATCTGTCTTTGGAAAAAACAAGGTGTTTCTATCTGCATGTTCATAACATGGATGTTTTTTTTTTGTTGCAAAGTTGAAAAAGATGAGCAACACCAAACAAATTCCAAGAGCAAGTGAAGCTAAAGAGAACATTACAAATACCATTGAAGATGGAGATGGTGAATTAAAATGATAGAAATAAAACACAGAAAATAAACGTAGAGGGTTTTCACAGATCGAGACTTAGCAATCGTTAGATAAAAAATCAACAGTGGAGATTAAGTTTCGGTTTGGGATTTATCCCACATTTGTTGCGCAAATGAAGTTGTATGGGTTTATATACCCCAACCTTTCACATATATATCGATGTGTAGTGCAATGGTATGGTGGGGGATCTAGGTGTTTGGACTACATGAGAAGATCACTAGCTCGGATCCCGGGACGACCTATCAGGCCCCCTACCTTTTGTTACACATGGAAAATTCCATCATTGATGAGGATAACGACGTGGCAGGGAGGTGTTGTGAGCATGGTAGACTGTGATGCTGAGATGGTAGAAGACGTGGTGTCACTGTGGCATAGGAGTCATTAGACGTGGATAAAACATTTGTGAACATGAAGGTTAAATGCGAATTCGTAAAACATAAAGTTTTAATTAATTAAATAAAACATTTGTTTAGTTTTAATAATAAAAATGATTTTAATACAAACTCATTTTTTAAGGGTTAATTAAAACAATAATATATATATATATAT